>OX463757.1:72070179-72438854 GCA_949824845.1 Rhingia rostrata | reverse complement strand
CCCAAATTTTGTGAGGACCCCAGGGTCGTCAAAAAAGTAAAAAATTTTGATGAAAAACCCAAAAATATTTTGAACTATATGCTGTCCGAAAATTTTAAAAATTTCAAATATTTGATCAAAAATTTAACTTTTTCTTGACCCTGGGGTCGTCGAATATTGCAAAAAAGTTTAAAATTTTGATGAAAACTAAACGTTTTGGTGACAAAAATTGAATTTTTTATAACCCCGGGGTCGTCAAAAAAGTTAAAAATTTGGATGAAAAACTAAAGTTTATCGTGACACCGGGGTCGTCAGAAGAATTGAAAATCTTTAAAATTTCTATAATTTTTTTTTACTTTTTTACAAAAAATTTAGAAATTTTGATAAAAAAAACTAAAATTTTCGACCGTGGTGTCGTCCGAAAAAAAACTAAAAATTATTGTGACCGTGATGTCATCAAAAATTTCAAAAAAGTTACAAATTTTTATAAAAAACAAGAAATTATCTTGACCCGGTCGTCAGAAAAATGGAAATTTTTTTTGGTCAAAAATTGATATTATTTTGACACCGGGGTCGTCAAAAAAGTTAAAAATTTTGATAAAAAAACCAAAAATTATTGTGACCAATCGCCAAAAATTTGAAAATTTTGATAAGAACTAAAAATTTTCGTGACAAAAAATTAATTTTTTTATGACCCCGGGGGTCGTCAAGAATAAGTAAAAATTTGGATGAAAAACTAAATATTATCGTGACGGTCGTCAGAAGAATGGAAAAACTTTAAAATTTTTATCAAAACTTGAAATTTTTTATGACCTAGGGTACCTACGTCAAAAACATCAAAAAAAATTAAAAATTTGGATGTGAAAAACACCGGGACCCCGGGGTCGTCAGAAGAATTGAAAATGTTAACATTTTTATCAAAACTTGTAATTTGTTATGACCGGGGTCGTCAAAAATTTCAAAAAACTTCAAAATTTTGATGAAAAACTAAAAGTTATCGTGACCGTGGAGTCGTCAAAAAGTTAAAAATTTTGATAAAAAACTAGACCCCGGGGTCGTCAAAAATTTCAAAAAAGTTCTAAATTTTAATAAAAAACTAAAAATGATCGCGACGTGGGGTCTTTTTTTTAATTTTGATCAAAAACTTAAGTTTTTTTTTAATTTCAAAAATAATAAAAATTTGGATGAAAAACTGAAAATTATCGCTATTATGGAGTCGTCAGAATAATGGAAAATTTTTCAAATTTTGATCAAAAATTTAAATTTTTTAAGACCCCGGGGTCGTCCAAAACTTTAAAAGAATTCAAAATTTTGATAAAAAAACAAAAAATTATCCTGGCTTCGATGTCGTCACAAAATTTGAAAAATTTTAAATATTTGACAAAAAATTAAAATTTTTCATGAAGCTGGGGTCGTCAAAAATTTCAAAAAAGTTAAAAATTTTGATTTTCCGTCGCCCCGGGGTCGTTAAAAAAGTTAAAAATTTTGATAAAAAACTAAAAATTATTGTGACTCCGGGGTCGTCCGAATATATCAAAATTTTTAAAATTTTGATCAAAAATAAAAGTTTTTCATAAATTCGGGAAGGTCAAAAATTTTAAAAAATTTAAAATTTTAGATCAAAAACAAAAAATTATCGTGATTCCGGGGTCGTCAGAAAAGTTGTAAATTTTTGAAGTATTGATCAAAACAGAAAAAGTTTCAAAATAGTTAAAAATATTGATAAAAAACTAAAAATTATTGTGACCCCGGGGTTGTACGAAATTTTGAATTTTTTTTTTAAAATTTTATCAATTTTTATCGACCCCGGGGTCAAAAAAAATAAAAATTTGGATAAAAAACAAACAACTATATTGACACCGATGTCGTCAGAAAATTTTGTTCAAAACTAAAAATTTTCGTGATAAATATTAAATTTTTTTATGACCCCGGGGTCGCTAAAAAAGTTAAAAATTTGGATGAAAAACTAAATATTATCGTGACATCGGGGTACTCAGAAGAATTGAAAATTTTTAAAATGTTTATCAATTTTTTTTTGTTTTTTATCAAAAAAATTAGAATTTTTGATAAAAAAAAACTAAAATTATCATGACCGTGGAGTCGTCCAGAAAATGAAAATTTTCTGTCAAATTTTGATCAAAAAATGAATTTTTTTATGAACGGATTTGTCAAAAATTTCAAAAAGCTAAACATTTTGGTGAAAAACTAAATATTATCTTGACCGTGATCTTGTTAAATATTTCAAAAAAATGTTAAAAAATTTGATACTAAACTAGAAATTATCTTGACCCGGTCATTAAAATAATGTAAAACGTTTTTTGATCAAAAGTTGATATTTTTTATGACCCCGTGCTCGTCAACAATTTAAAAAAAAATTAAAATTTTTGATTTAACTAAAAATTATTGTCGTCAAAAATTTCAAAAAAAATAAGAATGTTGATAAAAAAATTAAAATTAAAACTCAAAATTTAAACTTTTCATGACCCTGAGGATGTCAAATATTTCAAAAAAGTTAAAAATTTGGATACCAAACTAAAAATAATCGTGACCACGGGTCATCAAAAAAGTTAAAAATTTTGATAAAAAACTCAAAATTATTGTGACCCCTAGGTCCTCCAAAAATTTTAAAATTTTTAAACTTTTGATCAAAAATTTAAATTTTTCATGGCACTGCGTCGTTAAATATTTCAAAAAAAAAAATTTTATTTTCCATGATGGTCGTCAAAAAAGTTAAAAATTATGATAAAAAACTAAAAATTATTGTGACCGCGGGGTCGTCATTACAATTGAAATTTTTTAAAATTTTGATCAAAAATTTTAATTTTTCATGAAGGTGATCGTCCAAAATTTCAAAAAAGTTAAAAGTTTTGATAAAAAACTAAAAAATTATTGTGACCCCGGGGTAGTCCGAACATTTTAAGAATTTTAAAATTTTGATCACAACATGAATTTTTTTATGACCCCGGGGTCTTCAAAACTTCCAAAAAAGTTAAAAATTTTGATAAAAAACTAAAAATTATCGTGACCCCGAGGTCGTAAGACAATTTGAAAACTTTGAAAATTTTCACCAAAAACTAAATATTATCGTGACACCGGAATCGCCCAAAAATTTTAAAAGTTTGATAAACAACTAAAAATTATCGTGAGCCCGGAGTTGTCAGAAAAATTGAAAATTTTTAAAATTTTGATCAAAATATTTAGATTTTTCATGAATCCGGGTACCTACGTCGAAAATATCAAAAAAATTTGAATGAAAAACTAAATATTATCGTGACACCGGGGGTCGTCAGAAGAATTGAAAATATTTCAAATTTTTATCAAAACTTGAAATTTGTATGATCGGGGGTCATCAAAAATTCCAAAATAGTTCAAAATTTTGATGAAAAACTAAAAATTATCGTGACCATGGGGTCGACAAAATTTAAAAAAAAAATTTTAATTTTGATAGAAAACTAGAAATTATCTTGACTCGGTCGCCAGAAAAATGAAAAATTATTAAAGTTTTGATCAAAATTTGATTTTTTTTATGACCCCGGGGTCGTCAAAAATTTCAAAAAAGGTACAAATTTTTATAAGAAACTTCAAATTAAAATTAAAAATTGAAAATTTTCATGACCTTGAGGTCGTCAAATATTTCAAAAAAGTTAAAAATTTTGATAAAAAACTAAAAATAATGGTGACCACGAGGTCGTAAGAAAATTTTATTTTTTTTTAATTTTTATTAATATTGAAATTTTTCATGAAACCGGGGTCGTCCAATATTACAAAAAAATTTATAATTTTGGTTTCAACAAAAATTATCGGAAACCCAGGATCATCAGAATAATTGAAAATTTTTAAAATTTTGATCAAAAATTTAAATTTTACATGACCGGGGTGATTGTGACCCCGAGGTCTTCCGAAAATTTGAAAAATTTTAAAATTTTGATCTAAAATTAAAGTTTTTCATAACTTCGGGTAGGTCAAATATTTTAAAAAATTATAAAATTGGATCAAAAAAAACTAAAAATTATCGTTATTCCTTGGTTGCCTGACAAATTGAAAATTTTTGAAATTTCGATCAAAACTGAAATTTTTCATGTTCCCCGGGGTCGTCAAAAAGTTAAAAATTTTGATAAAAAACTAAAAATTATTGTGAACTATATGCTGTCCAAAAATTTAAAAAATTTCAAATATTTGATCAAAAATTTAACTTTTTCTTGACCCTGGGGTCGTCGAATATTGTAAAAAAGTTTAAAATTTTGATGAAAACTAAACGTTTTGGTGACAAAAATTGAATTTCTTATAACCCCGGGGTCGTCAAAAAAGTTTAGAATTTGGATGAAAAACTAAAGTTTATCGTGACACCGGGGTCGTCAGAAGAATTGAAAATTTTTTAAATTTCTATAATTTTTTTTTATTTATTTACAAAAATTTTTAAATTTTGATAAAAAAACTTAAATTATCGACCGTGGGGTCGTCCGAAAATTGGATTTTTTCTTAAATTTTGATCAAAAAATTGATTTTTCATGAACAGGGCAGTCAAAAAACCAAAAATTATTGTGACCAATCGTGACAAAAATTTAGTTTTTGATGACCCCGGGGTCGTCAAAAATAAGTAAAAATTTGGATAAAAAACTAAATATTTTCGTGACGGTCGTTAGAAGAATGGAAAAACTTTAAAATTTTTATCAAAACTTCAATTTTTTATGACCCCGGGTACCTACGTCAAAAACATCAAAAAAATTACAAATTTGGATGTTAAAAAAACTGGGACCCCGGGGTTGTCAGAAGAATTGAAAATGTTAAACATTTTTATTAAAACATGTAATTTGTTATGACCGGGGTCGTCAAAAATTTCAAAAAAGTTCAAAATTTTGATGAAAAACTAAAAATTATCGTGACCGTGGAGTTGTCAAAAATTTCAAAAAAAGTTTAAAATTTAGATAAAAAACTAGACCCCGGGGTCGTCGAAAATTTCAAAAAAGTTATAAGTTTTAATGAAAAACTAAAAATGATCGCGACGTGGGGTCGTTTTTTTTAATTTTGATTAAAAACTTAAGTTCTTTTTTAATTTCAAAAATAATAAATATTTGGATGAAAAACTGAAAATTATCGCTATTACGGGGTCGTCAGAATAGTGGTAAATTTTTCAAATTTTGATCAACAGCTAAAATTTTTCAGTATTTCAAAAAGGTAAAAATATTGACCAAAAACTAAAATCTATTGTGACCCCGCGGTTGTCCGAAAATATGAAAATTTTTCAAATTTTGATCAAAAATTTAAATTTTTAAAGACCCCGGGGTCGTCCAAAACTTCAAAAGAATTCAAAATTTTGGTAAAAAAACAAAAAATTATCCTGGCTTCGATGTCGTCACAAAATTTTAAAATTTTTAGATATTTGACCAAAAATTTTAATTTTTCATGAAGCTGGGGTTGTCAAAAATTTCAAAAAAGTTAAAAATTATGATTTTCCTTAGCCCCGGGGTCGTTAAAAAAGTTAAACATTTTTTGATAAGAAACTAAAAATTATTGTGACTCCGGAGTCGTCCGAATATTTGATAAGAAACTAAAAATTATTGTGACTCCGGGGTCGTCCGAATATTTGACAATTTTTAAAATTTTGATCTAAAATAAAAGTTTTTCCTAAATTCGGGTAGGTCAAAAATTTTAAAAAATTTAAAATTTTAGATCAAAAACAAATAAAAATTATTGTCGTCAAAAATTTCAAAAAAGTTATGAATTTTGATAAAAAACTTAAATTTAAAATTCAAATTTGAAATTTTTCATGACCCTGAGGTCGTCAAATATTTCAAAAAAGTTAAAAATTTGGATACAAAACTAAAAATAATCGTGACCACGGGTCGTCAAAAAAGTTAAAAATTTTGATAAAAAACTCAAAATTATTGCGACAACTAGGTCGTCCATTTTGATCAAAATTTTTATTTTTTTTTTTGATCAAACATTTTAATTTTTCATGGCACTGCGTCGTTAAATATTTCAAAAAAGTTAAAAAAATTTGATTTTCCATGATGGTCGTCAAAAAAGTTAAAAATTTTGATAAAAAACAAAAAATTATTGTGACCGCGGGGTCGTCATTACAATTGAAATTTTTTAAAATTTTGATCAAAAATTTTAATTTTTCATGAAGGTGATCGTCCAAAATTTCAAAAAAGTTAAAAGTTTTGATAAAAAACTAAAAAATTATCGTGACCCCGAGGTCGTAAGACAATTTGAAAACTTTGAAAATTTTCATCAAAAATGTTAAACTAAAAATTATTGTGACCCCGGATTCACCCAAAAACTTTAAAATTTTAATAAACAACTAAAAATTATCACGACCCCGGAGTTGTCAGAAAAACTAAATTTTTTTTAAATTTTGATCAAAAATTTTAATTTTTCATGAACCCGAGTACCTAGATACGTCAAAAATATCAAAAAATTAAAAATTTGGATAAAAAACTAAATATTATCGTGACACCGGGGTCGTCAGAAGAATGAAAATATTTCAAATTTTTATCAGATCTTGAAATTTGTACGAACGGGGGTCTTCAAAAATTTCAAAAAAGTTCAAAATTTTGATGAAAAACTAAAAATTATCGTGACCATGGGGTCGTCAAAAATTTCAAAAAAAGTTTAAAATTTTGATAAAAAACTAAAAATTATCTTTACTCGGTCGCCGGAAAAATTTTAAAATTTTGATCAAAAATTGATATTTTTTTATGACCCCGGAGTCGTCAAAAATTAAAAAAAAACTAAAATTTTTCTTAAACTAAAATGTATAGTGTCGGTGGGGTCGTCAAAAATTTCAAAAAAGGTAAAAATTTTGATAAGAAACTTCAATTTAAAATTAAAAATTGAAATTTTTCATTACCCTGAGGTCGTCAAAAATTTCAAAAAAGTTAAAAAATTTGATAAAAGTCTAAAAACAATCGGGACCACGAGATCGTCAAAAAAAATACAAATTTTGTTAAAAAAACTCAAAATTATTGTGACCCCGGGGTCGTCCAAAATTTTTTTAATTTTTAAATGTTTCATCAACAAATTTTAATTTTTCATGACCCCGTGGTCGTCAAAAAAGTTACAAAATTTGATAATAAACTTAAAATTATTGTGAACCCGGAATTGCCCAAAAATTGTAACATTTCATAAACAAATAAAAATTATCGTGACCCGGGGTTGTCAGAAAAATTGAAAATTTTTAAAATTTTGATCAAAAACTGAAATTTTCATGACCCCGGATACCAAAGTCAAAAATATCAAAAAAAATAAAAATTTGGATGAAAAACTAAATATCATCGTGACACCGCGGTCGTCAGAAGTATTGAAATTTTTTAAAATTTTTATCAAAACTTGAAATTTTATATGACCCCTTGTACCTACGTCAAAAATATCAAAAAAATCAAAAATTTGGATAAAAACCTAAATATTATCGTGCCACCGCGGTCATCACAAGAACTGAATATATTTAAAATTTTTATCAAAACTTGAAATTTGTTATGACCGGGGTCGTTAAAAATTTCATAATAGCTCAAAATTTTGATGAAAAACTAAAAATTAAAGTGACCGTGGGGTCGTCAAAAATTTTGAAAAAAGTTTAAAATTTTGATAAGAAACTAAAAGCTATCTTGTCGTCAGAAAAAAACTAAAAGTTGTCAGAAAAATGGAAAAATTTTAAAGTTTTTATCAAAAATTAATTTTTTTTATGACCCCCATTTTTAATTAACTAAAAATTATTGTGATCGTGGGTCGTCAAAAATTTCAAAAAAGTTAAAAATTTCGATAAGAAACTTCAAATTAAAATTTAAAATTAAAATTTTTCATGACCCTGATTTCGTCAAATATTTCAATAAAATTAAAAATTTTGATAAATAACTAAAAATAATCGTAAGGAAATTTGAAATTTTTATCAAAAATTGAAATTTTTCATGACCCCGGGGTCGTCCAAAATTTCTAAAAAATTAAAAATTTTGATTAAAACAAAAATTATCGGGGCACCGGCGTTGTCCCAAAATTTGAAATTTCTTTAGAATTTTTATCAAAATTTAAAATTTTTGACCTGTGGTCGTCCAAAATTTCAGAAAACTTAGAAATTTTGATAAAAATCAAAAAATTATCGTGACACCGATGTCGTCAAAAAATTTTTAAATTTTGATCAAAAATTGAAATTTTTCATGACCCGTCGGTTTTTATCAAAAATTTAAATTTTTCATGACCCCGTGGTCGTCAAAAAAGTTAAAACTTTTGATGAAAACTAAAAATTATTAAGACCCCGGGGTCGTCCGAAATTTTTCAAATATTTGATCAAAAATTAACGTTTTTATGTCTCTGGGGTCGTCCCGAATTTCAAAAAAAATTAAAAATTTTGATAGAAAATTAATAATTTTGAACAAAAATAGAAATTCTCGTGATCCCCAAGTCGTCAGAAAATTTGAAAGATTTTTAAATTTTGATCAAAAATTGGTATTTTTCATGACCCCAGGGTCGTCAAAAATTTCAAAACAAATTAAGAAACAAAAAATTTTCGTGACACGGATGACTTCAGAAAATTTGAAAATTTTAATCAAAAATTTAATTTTTTCATGACCTCGTCCAAAATTTCAAAAAAATAAAAAAATTTGATGAAAAATAAAAATTTCCGTGATCCCCGGGTGGTCAGAAAATCTGAAAATTGTTGAAACTTTGATCAACAATTGATATTTTTCATGACCCCAGGGTCGTCCAAAATATCAAAAAAATTAAAAATTTTGATAAAAAATGATAAAAAAATTGATAAAAAATACAAATTTTGATAAAAAAATAGAAATTCTCGTGAACCCCAAGTCGTCAGAAAATCTGAAAATATTTTAAATTTTAATCAAAAATTGATATTTTTCATGACACCATGGTCGTCAAAAACTTCAAAACAAATTAAAAATTTTGATAAGAAACAAAAAAATATCGTGACACGGATGTCTTCAGAAAATTTGAAAATTTTAATCAAAAATTTAAATTTTTCATGACTTCGGGGTCGTCAAAAAAGTTCAAAATTATGAAAAAAAAACTAAAAGTTATTGTGATCCCGGCGTCGCGTCGTCCGAAAATCTTATTTTTAATTATTTAAATATTTGATCAAAAATTAATCTTTTTCATGAGGTCGTCAAATATTTCAAAAAAGTTAAAAATTTTAATGAAAACTAATATTTATTGTGACCCCGGGGTTTGACAATCTTTAAAATTTTGATCAAAAATCGAAATTATGCATGGCTTTGGGGTCGTCAAATATTTCAAAAAAGTTAAAAAAATTGATTTTCCATGACCCTTGGGACGTCAAAAAAGACAAAAATTTTCATATAAAAAGTTTTGTGACCCAGGGGTCATCCGAAAATTTGAAAATTTTTAAATATTTGATTAAAAATTGTAATTTTTCATGACCCCGGGGTCGTGAAACTTTTGATGAAAACTAGAAATTATTAAGACCCCGGGGTCGTCCGAAAATTTCCAAATATTTGATCAAAAATTTAACGTTTTTATGTCTCTGGGGTCGTCCGAAATTTCAAAAAAATAAAAAAAATTGATGAAAAATAAAAATTTTCGTGATCTTTAAAATTTTGATCAAAAATTGAAGTTTTGCATGGCCCTGGGGTCGTCAAATATTTCAAAAAAGTTAAAAATTTGATTTTCCATGACCCCGGGGATGTCGAAAAAGACAAAAAAGACAAACATTTTTCTGAAGTTAAGAATGTTCATGAAAAGAAATATTTGATCAAAAATTGTAATTTGTTATGACCCCGGGGTCGCCAAAAAAGTTAAAACTTTTGATGAAAACTAAAAATTACTAAGACCCCGGGGTCGTCTGAAAATTTTCAAATATTTGATCAAAAATTTAACGTTTTTATGTCTTTGGGGTCGTCCCAAATTTCAAAAAAATTAAAAATTTTGATGAAAAACTAAAAATTATCGTAATCCCGGGCTTTGGAAAATTTAAAAAATTTTGATCAAAAATTTAAATTTTTCATGACCCCGGGGTCGTCAAAAAAGTTAAAAATGTTCATGAAAAGAAATCCAAAATTTCAAAAAAATTTAAATTTTGATTAAACACAAAAAATTATCGTAACACCGATGTCGTCACAAAATATTTAACTTTCAAAATTTTTATTAAAAATTTAAATTTTTCATGGCCCTGGGGTCGTCAAAAAAAATAAAAATTTTGATAAAAAACTAAAAATTATTGTAACCCCGGGGTCGTCAGAAAATTTTAAAATTTTAAAAATTTTGATCAATAAATTTACAATTGTTGAAACTTTGATCAACCATTGATATTTTTCATGACCCCAGGGTCGTCCAAAATATCAAAAAAATTAAAAATTTTGATAAAAAGTTAAAAATTTTGATAAAAAATGATAAAAAAATTGATAAAAAATAAAAATTTTGACAAAAAATAGAAATTCTCGTGAACCCCAAATCGTCAGAAAATCTGAAAATATTTTAAATTTTGATCAAAAATTGATATTTTTCATGACACCATGGTCGTCAAAAACTCAAAACAAATTAAAAATTTTGATAAAAAACAAAAAAATATCGTGACACGTGTTATTTTTAATTATTTAAATATTTGATCAAAAATTAATCTTTTTCATGACCCTGGGGTCGTCCAATATTTCAAAAAAGTTAAAAATTTAAAAAAAAACTAATATTTATTGTGACTCCGGGGTCGTCCAAAAGTTTGACAATCTTTAAAATTTTGATCAAAAATTGATCCGAAAATTTGAAAATTTTTAAATGTTTGATTAAAAATTGTAATTTTTCATGACCCCGGGGTCGTGAAACTTTTGATGAAAACTAAAAATTATTAAGACCCCGGGGTCGTCCGAAAATTTTCAAATATTTGATCAAAAATTTAACGTTTTTATGTCTGGTCGTCCGAAATTTCAAAAAAATAAAAAAATTTGATGAAAAATAAAAATTTTCGTGATCCCCGGGTGGTCAGAAAATCTGAAAATTTTTAAAACTTTGATCAACAATTGATATTTATGATGAACCCAGGGTCGTCCAAAATATCAAAAAAATTAAAAATTTTGATAAAAAAGTAGAAATTCTCGTGATCCCCGAGTCGTCAGAAAATTTGAATTTTTTTTTTAAATTTTGATCAAAAATTGATATTTTCCATGACCACAGGGTCGTCAAAAATTTCAAAACAAATTAAAAATTTTGATAAATAACAAAAAATTATCGTGACACGGATGTCTTCAGAAAATTCGAAAATTTTAATCAAAAATTGATATTTTTCATGACCCCGGGGTGGTCAAAAAAGTTCAAAATTATGAAAAAAAACTAAAAGTTATTGTGAGCGTGGCGTCGTCCGAAAATTTTAAATTATTTAAATATTTGATCAAAAAATAATCTTCGTCGTCAAATATTTCAAAAAAGACAAAAATTTTGATATAAAACTAAAAATTATTGTGACCCGGGGTCGTCAGAAAATTTTAAATATTTTGATCAAAAATTTTTAATTTTTATGACCCCTGGTTCGTCCGAAATTTCAAAAAAATCAAAAATTTTGATGAAAAATAAAATTTTCTTGATCCCCGTATGGTTAGAAAATCTGAAAATTTTTAAAACTTTGATCAACAATTGATATTTTTCATGACCCCAGGGTCGTCAAAAATTTCAAAACAAATTAAAATTTTTGATAAAAAACAAAAAATTATCGTAACACGGATGGCTTCAGAAAATTTAAATTTTTTATGACCCCGGGGTCGTCAAAAAAGTTCAAAATTATGAAAAAAAACTAAAAGTTATTGTGATCCCGGCGTCATCCGAAAATTTTAAATTATTTAAATATTTGATCAAAAATTAATCTTTTTCATGACCCTGGGGTCGTCAAATATTTCAAAGAAGTTAAAACTTTTGATGAAAACTAAAAATTATTAAGACCCCGGGGTCGTCCGAAAATTTTCAAATATTTGATCAAAAACTTAACGTTTTTATGTCTCTGGGGTCTCGCCAAATTTCAAAAAAATTAAATATTTTGATGAAAAACTAAAAGTTATTGTAATCCTGGTCTTTGAAAATTTTGAAAATGTTGATCAAAAATTTAAAAAAAAAAGTCAAAAAAATTAAAAATGTTCATGAAAAGAAATCCAAAATTTCAAAAAAATTAAAATTTTGATTAAGCACAAAAAATTGTCGTAACACCGATGTCGTCATAAAATATTTAACTTTTAAAATTTTAATCAAAAATTTTAGTTTTTCATTACCCCGGGGTCGTCAAAATAAATAAAAATGTTGATAAAAAAATAAAAATTACTGTGACCCCGGGGTCGTCAGAAAGTTTGAAAATTTTTAAAATTTTTATCAAACATTTAAAATTTTTATAACCCCTGGGTCGTCCGAAATTTCAAAAAAATTAAAAATTTTGATGAAAAATAAAAATGTTCGTGGTCCCCGGGTGGTCAGAAAATCTGAAAATTTTTAAAACTTTGATCAACAATTGATATTTTTCATGACCCCAGGGTCGTCCAAATATTTTTAATGGCTCCGGGTCATCAAATATTTCAAAAAAAATTTTAATTTTGATACATAAGTAAAGGTTATCGTGACCCCAGAGTCGTCAGAGAATTTGAAAATTTTTATGATTTTGATAAAAAATTTAAATTTTTCATGACCCCGGGGTCGTTAAATATTTATATATATTATAATATATATATGATTATATCCATATTTATTTAAGAATATGTATTTGTCAGGTTTAAATACTTATTTGTTTTTAGAAGATGTGAGTGGAGACAGATCTATAGTGAACTGGTCTCACAAACTAACGAAGCTCCACTATGATATTCATGATGAATAGGTAATATAAAAAGGAGGGGAAGAGCAACATTTATTTTAAATGCGAAGGAATGAATAACTCATAGAGAAAAAAACAAGAGGGGGATGGAAAGATATAGTGAAATCATTTCAAAGAGCCTGGGAGCCCTTTCTTTTTAATCCAAGCACGGAATACAAGAGGGTCAAGACAGCCAGCTGATCGATTGTGAGATCGAATTGTCACACAACTTTTGCTGAGTTACGATTTTTACACGATTTTTTTTTAGAAATTTCTGACGATAATTTATATTCAGGTTTTCAAGTTTGATAAACGGACGGAGTACTTTTCCATAGGAAATAACCTTAAGGCCTATACAAGGCATACATGATTTTAGTTGTAGCAGAGATACGTTAAGTGGTGTCTTTTAATTTAAAGTGTAATGTAACCCATTCACCTGTTTTGGCTTAGGTGAATTATCAGTGTTTGTGGCTTTTTGGGTGGTTTCCTCTTAAGGACTTGGGTAACGGCCGTAAACCGGTACTGAATGCAGTGTGTGTGCTCCGCTATTTAGAACGAGCCACCCTTACAAGAAATATTCAGCATCAGAACAAATACAGCGAATTCATCAAAGGCAGTTAAATTAAAAGAAAAAAAAGTTAATCCTTTTCTTTTTTTAAATAAAACATGTATGTACATGCATAGTCATACGCATAAAGACATTTGACACAAAGGTGCAAAAAAGAGTAAAACCAGCATTTACTGGATTAATATTCAAAAAAATTCAAGTGAATTAGAATTTAAATTTAATTTTGAGTAGTTTCAGTTGAATTCTTTTTTGTCCCTTGCGGACGGCTTCAGGACTATATAAATTAATATTATCGTTAGGTAATTTCTGACTTTGAAGATATTTGTGCGCGAATTACCACCATTGTATATCTTATTAACTTACTTAATTACTAACTTACTTACTTATTTAAGTAGCGCTACAGTCCGGGATGAACCTGGGCCTCAACCAACATGCCTCTTCAATTAGCCCGGTCCTTAGCAAACTGGCTCCAGTTGCGCACTCCAAGTTGGTTGAGGTCGGTTTCTACTTGTGCGCGACACTTAAGGCGAGGTCTTCCTCTACTGCGTCCGACGTCTGGCTGGGAATCGAAGACTCTGCGAGCTGGAGTATTGGTGTCCATTCGTTCTACATGTCCAAGCCATCTTAAACGTCCAATGCGGAGTCCCAAATTTAAAAAAAAATTAAAACTTTTGATGAAAAACTAAAAGTTATCGTAATCCTGGTCTTTGAAAAATTTGAAAATGTTGATCAAAAATTTAAAAAAAAAAGTCAAAAAAGTTAAAAATGTTCATGAAAAGAAATCCAAAATTTCAAAAAAATTAAAATTTTGATTAAGCACAAAAAATTATCGTAACACCGATGTCGTCATAAAATATTTAACTTTTAAAATTTTGATCAAAAATTTTAATTTTTCATGACCCCGGGGTCGTCAAAATAAATAAAAATTTTGATAAAAAAATAAAAATCATTGTGACCCCGGGGTCGTCAGAAAGTTTGAAAATTTTAAGAATTTTGATCAAAAATTTAAAATTGTTATGACCCCTGGGTTGTCCGAAATTTCAAAAAAATTAAAAATTTTGATGAAAAATAAAAATGTTGGTGGTCCCCGGGTGGTCAGAAAATCTGAAAATTTTTAAAACTGTCATCAACAATTGATATTTTTCATGACCCCAGGGTCGTCCAAAATATCAAAAAAATTAAAAATTTTGATAAAAAATTAAAAATTTTGATAAAAAATAGAAATTCTCGTGATCCCCAAGTCGTCAGAAAATTTGAAAATTTTATAAATTTTGATCAAAAATAGGTAATATAAAAAGGAGGGGAAGAGCAACATTTATTTTATATGCGAAGGAATGAATAACTCATAAAGAAAAAAACAAGAGGGGGATGGAAAGATATAGTGAAATCATTTCAAAGAGCCTGGGAGCCCTTTCTTTTTAATCCAAGCACGGAATACAAGAGGGTCAAGACAGCCAGCTGATCGATTGTGAGATCGAATTGTCACACAACTTTTGCTGAGTTACGATTTTTACACGATTTTTTTTTAGAAATTTCTGACGATAATTTATATTCAGGTTTTCAAGTTTGATAAACGGACGGAGTACTTTTCTATAGGAAATAACCTTAATACCTATACAAGGCATACATGATTTTAGTTGTAGCAGAGATACGTTAAGTGGTGTCTTTTAATTTAAAGTGTAATTTAACCCATTCACCTGTTTTGGCTTAGGTGAATTATCAGTGTTTGTGGCTTTTTGGGTGGTTTCCTCTTAAGGACTTGGGTAACGGCCGTAAACCGGTACTGAATGCAGTGTGTGTGCTCCGCTATTTAGAACGAGCCACCCTTACAAGAAATATTCAGCATCAGAACAAATACAGCGAATTCATCAAAGACAGTAAAATTAAAAAAAAAAAAAGTTAATCCTTTTCTTTTTTTAAATAAAACATGTATGTACGTGCATAGTCATACGCATAAAGACATTTGACACAAAGGTGGAAAAAAGAGTAAAACCAGCATTTACTGGATTAATATTCAACAAAATTCAAGTGAATTAGAATTTAAATTTAATTTTGAGTAGTTTCAGTTGAATCCTTTTTTGTCCCTTCCGGACGGCTTCAGGACTATATAAATTAATATTAGGGTTAGGTAATTTCTGACTTTGAAGATATTTGTGCGCGAATTACCACCATTGTATATCTTATTAACTTACTTAATTACTAACTTACTTACTTATTTAAGTAGCGCTACAGTCCGGGATGAACCTGGGCCTCAACCAACATGCCTCTTCAATTAGCCCGGTCCTTAGCAAACTGGCTCCAGTTGCGAACTCCAAGTTGGTTGAGGTCGGTTTCTACTTGTGCGCGACACTTAAGGCGAGGTCTTCCTCTACTGCGTCCGACGTCTGGCTGGGAATCGAAGACTCTGCGAGCTGGAGTATTGGTGTCCATTCGTTCTACATATCCTAGCCATCTTAAACGTCCAATGCGGAGTCCCAAATTTAAAAAAAAAATTAAAAATTTTGATGAAAAACTAAAAGTTATCGTAATCCTGGTCTTTGAAAAATTTGAAAATGTTGATCAAAAATTTCAAAAAATAGTTAAAAATGTTCATGAAAAGAAATCCAAAATTTCAAAAAAATTAAAATTTTGATTAAGCACAAAAAATTATCGTAACACCGATGTCGTCATAAAATATTTAACTTTTAAAATTTTGATCAAAAATTTTAATTTTTCATGACCCCGGGGTCGTCAAAATAAATAAAAATTTTGATAAAAAAATAAAAATCATTGTGACCCCGGGGTCGTCAGAAAGTTTGAAAATTTTAAGAATTTTGATCAAAAATTTAAAATTGTTATGACCCCTGGGTTGTCCGACATTTCAAAAAAATTAAAAATTTTGATGAAAAATAAAAATGTTCGTGGTCCCCGGGTGGTCAGAAAATCTGAAAATTTTTAAAACTTTGATCAACAATTGATATTTTTCATGACCCCAGGGTCGTCCAAAACATCAAAAAAATTAAAAATTTTGATAAAAAATTAAAAATTTTGATGAAAAATAGAAATTCTCGTGATCCCCAAGTCGTCAGAAAATTTGAAAATTTTATGAATTTTAATCAAAAATTTATATTTTTATGTCAAAAATTTCAAAACAAATTAAAAATTTTGATAAAAAACAAAAAATTATCGTGATACGGATGTGTTCGGAAAATTTGAAAATTTTTAAAATGTTGATCAAAAATTTATATTTTTCATGGCTCCGAGTCATCAAATATTTCAAAAAAGTTAAAAATTTTGAAACATAACTAAAAGTTATCGTGACCCCAGAGTCGTCAGAAAATTTGAAAATTTTTATGATTTTGATAAAAAATTTAAATTTTTCAAGACCCCGGGGTCGTCAAATATTTATATATATTATAATATATATATGATTATATCCATATTTATTTAAGAATATGTATTTGTCAGGTTTAATTACTTATTTGTTTTTAGAAGATGTGAGTGGAGACAGATCTATAGTAAACTGGTCTCACAAACTAACGAAGCTCCACTATGATATTCGTGAAGAATAGGTAATATAAAAAGGAGGGGAAGAGCAACATTTATTTTATATGCGAAGGAATGAATAACTCATAAAGAAAAAAACAAGAATGGGATGGAAAGATATAGTGAAATCATTTCAAAGAGCCTGGGAGCCCTTTCTTTTTAATCCAAGCACGGAATACAAGAGGGTCAAGACAGCCAGCTAATCGATTGTGAGATCGAATTGTCACACAACTTTTGCTGAGTTACGATTTTTACACGATTTTTTTTAGAAATTTCTGACGATAATTTATATTCAGGTTTTCAAGTTTGATAAACGGACGGAGTACTTTTCCATAGGAAATAACCTTAGGGCCTATACAAGGCATACATGATTTTAGTTGTAGCAGAGATACGTTAAGTGGTGCCTTTTAATTTAAAGTGTAATTTAACCCATTCACCTGTGTTGGCTTAGGTGAATTATCAGTGGCTTTTTGGGTGGTTTCCTCCTAAGGACTTGGGTAACGGCCGTAAACCGGTACTGAATGCAGTGTGTGTGCTCCGCTATTTAGAACGAGCCACCGTTTCAAGAAATATTCAGCATCAGAACAAATACAGCGAATTCATCAAAGGCAGTTAAATTAAAAGAAAAAAAAGTTAATCCTTTTCTTTTTTTAAATAAAACATGTATGTACGTGCATAGTCATACGCATAAAGACATTTGACACAAAGGTGGAAAAAATAGTAAAACCAGCATTTACTGGATTAATATACAAAAAAATTCAAGTGAATTAGAATTTAAATTTAATTTTGAGTAGTTTCAGTTGAATTGTTTTTTGTCCCTTCCGGACGGCTTCAGGACTATATAAATTAATATTATCGTTAGGTAATTTCTGACTTTGAAATTATTTGTGCGCGAATTACCACCATTGTGGATCTTATTAACTTACTTAATTACTAACTTATTTACTTATCTAAGTGGCGCTATAGTCCAGGATGAACCTGGGCCTCAACCAACATGCCTCTTCAATTAGCCCGGTCCTTAGCAAACTGGCTCCAGTTGCGCACTCCAAGTTGGTTGAGGTCGGTTTCTACTTGTGCGCGACACTTAAGGCGAGGTCTTCCTCTACTGCGTCCGACGTCTGGCTGGGAATCGAAGACTCTGCGAGCCGGAGTATTGGTGTCCATTCGTTCTTCATGTCCTAGCCATCTTAAACGTCCAATGCGGAGTTTTTTGACCAGGGGAATGTCGCTGTATAGCTCGTATAGTTCATAGCCCGTCAACGCAAACGGGACCGAAGATTTTTCGAAGAATTTTCCTGTCAAATCGACCAAGGATTTTTTCATCCGCTTTTGAGACGGTCCACGCTTCAGCGCCGTACAGTCCTGCTCTACGGCGCTGAAGCGTGGACCGTAGTAGTTGTACAGAATTTTGGAAAATTGTGCCTCTGATGTTGACTCGTGAGTTTTGCACAATCCTCTAAAGAACCAGATTTAAGAAGTCACATGACAGCGCATCGCCTTGCTTAAATCCTTTTTTGGTATCCAATGTGTCAATGAGATCGTTTCCGACCCTGACGGAGCAGCGAGAGTTCTCCATCGTCATCCTTTACAATCGGTTTGGGCGATATACCAAAACTAGACATGGCTCTGTATAGTTCGTCTCTATAAATGCTGTCGCATGCGGCTTTGAAATCGATGAATAGGTGATGGGTCGTCAAAATAAATAAAAATTTTGATAAAAAAAATAAAAATTATTGTGACCCCGGGGTCGTCAGAAAGTTTGAAAATTTTTAAAATTTTGATCAAAACTTTTAAATTTTTATGACCCCTGGGTCGTCCGAAAAAAATTAAAAATTAAAAATTTTGATGAAAAATAAAAATGTTCGTGGTCCCCGGGTGGTCAGAAAATCTGAAAATTTTTAAAACTTTGATCAACAATTGATATTTTTCATGACCCCAGGGTCGTCCAAAATATCAAAAAAAATAAAAATTTAAAAAAAAAATAGAAATTCTCGTGATCCCCAAGTTGTCAGAAAATTTGAAAATTTTATTAATTTTGATCAAAAAGTAATATTTTTTATGAACCCAGGGTCGTCAAAAATTTCAAAACAAACTAAAAATTTTGATAAAAAACAAAAAATTATCGTGACACGGATGTCTTCAGAAAATTTTAAAATTTTTAAAATGTTGATCAAAAATTGATGATTTTTAAAAAAAGTTAAAAATTTTGATACATAACTAAAAGTTATCGTGACCCCAGAGTCGTCCGAAAATTTGAAAATTTTTATGATTTTGATAAAAAATTGAAATTTTTCATGACCCCGGGGTCGTCAAATATTTATATATATTATAATATATATATGATTATATCCATATTTATTTAAGAATATGTATTTGTCAGGTTTAATTACTTATTTGTTTTTAGAAGATGTGAGTGGAGACAGATCTATAGTGAACAGGTCTCACAAACTAACGAAGCTCCACTATGATATTCATGAAGAATAGGTAATATAAAAAGGAGGGGAAGAGCAACATTTATTTTATATGCGAAGGAATGAATAATTCATAAAGAAAAAAACAAGAGGGGGGTGGAAAGCTATAGTGAAATTATTTCAAAGAGCCTGGGAGCCCTTTCTTTTTCATCCAAGCACGGCTGTCTTGACAAGAGGGTCAAGACAGCCAGCTGATCGATTGTGAGATCGAATTGTCACACAACTTCTGCTGAGTTACGATTTTTACACGATTTTTTTTTTAGAAATTTCTGACGATAATTTATATTCAGGTTTTCAAGTTTGATAAGCGGACGGAGTACTTTTCCATAGGAAATAACCTTAAGGCCTATACAAGGCATACATGATTTTAGTTGTAGCAGAGATACGTTAAGTGGTGTCTTTTAATTTAAAGTGTAATTTAACATATTCACCTGTGTTGGCTTAGGTGAATTATCAGTGTTTGTGTCTTTTTGGGTGGTTTCCTCCTAAGGACTTGGGTAACGGCCGTAAACCGGTACTGAATGCAGTGTGTGTGCTCCGCTATTTAGAACGAGCCACCCTTTCAAGAAATATTCAGCATCAGAACAAATACAGCGAATTCATCAAAGGCAGTTAAATTAAAAGAAAAAAAAGGTAATCCTTTTCTTTTTTAAATAAAACATGTATGTACGTGCAGAGTCATACGCATAAAGACATTTGACACAAAGGTGGAAAAAAGAGTAAAACCAGCATTTACTGGATTAATATTCAAAAAAAATTCAAACTATCGTCACCCCGGGTTCCTAACAAAATTTGGGGATTTTTCAAAATTTTCATCAAAAATTGAAATTTTTGACGACCCCGGGTTCATGAAAAATTTCACTTTTTGATAAAAATTTTCAAAATTCCCAAATTTTCTGAGGACCCCGGGGTCGTCCAAAATTTCGTAAAAACTAAGAATTTCGATGAAAAACTAAAAACTATCTTCACCCCGGGTTCCTAACAAAATTTGGGAATTTTAAAAATTTTCATTAGAAATTGAAATTTTTGACGACCCCGGGGTCAAGAAAAATTTCACTTTTTGATGAAAATTTTAAAAGTTCCCAAATTTTCTGAGGACCCCGGGTGACGAAAATTTTTAGTTTTTCATCAAAACTTTTAATTTTTATAATTTTTATGACGCCCCCGGGGTCCTCACAAAATTTGGGAATTTTAAAAATTAAATTTTTCATTACCCCGGGGTCATGAAAAATTTCAATTTTTGATGAAAATTTTAAAAGTTCCGAATTTTTCTGAGGACCCCGTGGTGACGAAAATTTTTATTTTTTCATTCAAATTCTTAATTTTTATAATTTTTTATAAAATTGAAATTTTTGACGACCCCGGGGGTCACGAAAAATTTCAATTTCTGACAAAAAATTATCGTCAAAAATTTCAATTTTAAAATTGAAATTTTTCATGACCCCGGGGTGACGATAATTTTTAGTATTTCATAGAAATTTTTAATTTTTATGAATTTTTAGACGACCCCGGGGTCCTCAGAAAATTTCGGAATTTTTAAAACTTTCATCAAAAATTATAATTTTTCATGACCCCAGGGTCGTCAAAAATTTAAAATTTTTGATGAAAATTTTTAAAATTCCCAAATTTCGTTAGGACCCCGGGGTGACGAGAATTTTTAATTTTTCATCGAAATTTTTAATGTTTATGAATTTTTGGACGACCCCGGGGTTCTAACAAAATTTGGGAATTTTAAAAATTTTCATTAAAAATTGAAATTTTTGACGATAAATTTTAGTTTTTCATCGAAATTTTTATTTTTTATGAATTTTTGGACGACCACGGGGTCCTCAGAAAATTTTCGAATTTTTAAAAATTTTATCAAAAATTCATGACCCCGGGGTCATGAAAAATTTTTAATTTTTGATGAAAATTTTAAAAATTCCGAAATTTTCTGAGGACCCCGGGGTCATTCGAAAATTCATAAAAATTAAAAATTTCGATGAAAAACTAAAAATTATCGTCACCCCGGGGTCATGAAAAATTTCAATTTTTGATGAAAATTTTAAGAATTCCAAAATTTTGTGAGGACTCCGGGGTCTTCCAAAAATTCATAAAAATTAAAAATTTCGATGAAAAACTAAAAACTATCGTCACCCCGGGTTCCTAACAAAATTTGGGAATTTTAAAAATTTTCATCAAAAATTGAAATTTTTGACGACCCCGGGTTCATGAAAAATTTCACTTTTTGATGAAAGTTTTAAAAATTCCGAAATTTTCTGAGTACCCCGGGATCGTCTAAAAATTCATAAAAATTAAAAATTTCGATGAAAAACTAAAAATTATCGTCACCCCGGGGTTTTCAGAAAATTTCGGAATTTTAAAAATTTTCATCAAAAATTGAAATTTTTGACGACCCCGGGGTCATGAAAAATTTCGCTTTGCGAAATTTGGGTATTTTAAAAATTTTCATCAAAAAGTAAATTTTAAAAGTTCATAGGACCCCGGGGTGACGATAATTTCGAGTTTTTTATAAATTTTTTAATTTTTATTTTTTTTGACGCCCCCGGGGTCCTTACAAATTTGTTAATTTTAAAAATTTTCATCAAAAAATTGAAATTTTTCATGGCCCCGGGGCCAAGACGACCCCGGGGTAATGAAAATTTTCAATTTTTGATGAAAATTTTAAAAATTCATAGGACCCCGGGGTGACGATAATTTCTAGTTTTTTATAAAATTTTTAATGTTTATTTTTCTTTGACGCCCCCGGGGTCCTTACAAAATTTGGGAATTTTAAAAATTTTCATCAAAAAATTGAAATTTTTCATAGCCCCGGGGTCTTCAAAAATTTCATTTTTTGATGAAAATTTTAAAAATTCGCCCCCGGGGTCCTCACAAAATTTGGGAACTTTAAAAATTTTCATCAAAAATTGAAATCCTAGACGATCGCGTCTGACAAAATTCCGAAATTTTCTGAGAACTTCGGAGTCGTCCGAAAATTCATAAAAATTAAAAATTTCAGTTGAATTATTTTTTGTGCCTTCCGGACGTCTTCAGGACTATATAAATTAATATTAGGGTTAGGTAATTTCTGACTTTGAAGATATTTGTGCGCGAATTACCACCATTGTATATCTTATTAACTTACTTAATTACTAACTTACTTACTTATTTAAGTAGCGCTACAGTCCGGGATGAACCTGGGCCTCAACCAACATGCCTCTTCAATTAGCCCGGTCCTTAGCAAACTGCCTCTAGTTGCGCACTCCAAGTTGGTTGATGGCGGTTTCCACTTGTGCGCGACACTTAAGGCGAGGTCTTCCTCTATTGCGTCCGACGTCTGGCTGGGAATCGAAGACTCTGCGAGCCGTAGTATTAGTGTCCATTCGTTCTACATGTCCTAGCCATCTTAAACATCCAATGCGGAGTTTTTTTTGACCAGGCGAATGTCGCTGTATAGCTCGTATAGTTCATAGCCCGTCAACGCAAACGGGACCGAAGATTTTTCGAAGAATTTTCCTGTCAAATCGACCAAGGATTTCTTCATCCGCTTTTGAGACGGTCCACCCTTCAGCGCCGTACAGTCCTGCTCTACGGCGCTGAAGCGTGGACCGTAGTAGTTGTACAGATTTTTGGAAAATTGTGCCTCTGATGTTGACTCGTGAGTTTTGCACAATCCTCTAAAGAACCATATTTAAAAAGTTGGTATCCAATGTGTCAATGAGATCGTTTCCGACCCTGATGGAGCAGCGAGAGTTCTCCATCGTCATCCTACATAATCGGACGAGTTTGGGCGGTATACCAAAACTAGACATGGCCCTGTATAGTTCGTCTCTATAAATGCTGTCGCATGCGGCTTTGAAATCGATGAATAGGTGGTGGGTATCGATTTGGATTTCTTGGGTTTTTTCCAGGATTTGCCGAAGTGTGAAGATTTGATCGGTTTTGGACTTTCCTGGCCTAAAACTATACTGATAAGTGCCGATCAGTTTGTTGGTAAACGGTTTCAGGCGTTCACATATTACGGCAGATAGAATTTTGTAGGCGATGTTGAGTAGACTAATGCCTCTAATCTCTTTCGACATTACATTTTCTTAAAGTATTTCTGAATTGTTGTGGCGTGGTGGATATCCGGACATCCAAAATACTGGATGCGTGCCTCTTGTTTATCGTTATGTGATCAATTTGATTGACCGTTCGTTGATCTGGACCCCGCCGTGTCCCCTTATGGATATAGAGCTGAGAAAACCGTGTGCTGGCTATAGTGGCATTTCGTTCCGTAGCGAAGTCAATAAGCCTAAGTCCGTTACCAGACGTGTTGTCGTGTAGGTTATGTTTTCCGACAATACTGCTAAAGATGTCTTCTCTTCCTACATTTGCGTTAAAATCTCCCAGCACGATTTTAACATCGTACTTCGGTATTCGCTCATAGGTTTTGTCAAGTAGCTCATAGAAGCAGTCCTTAGCTATATCATATTTTTCCTCCGTTGGGGCGTGAGCGCATATAAGGGTAATTTTTGCGAATTTGGCCTTGATGCGGATCGTTACGATGCGTTCGCTAATGGCTTCTAAACATAAGACTTCTTGCCTTAGTCTGGACCTTATAACAAATCCGCATCCGAATAGTCGCTGTTTCTGCTCACTTTAACACGGTCCGTAGTAGATGTCACAGTTTTTCATTCATTTTTTGAACGGCCCATCCCATCGTATTTCCTGGAGAGACTTAATGTCTGTTTTGTAGCAGTTTAGGACCTCCGCTAATTATTCGCTTGCAACTCTCCTGTTTAATGTTCTCACATTCTAGGTGCAGATACGAACGTCGTTGTCCTTTTTTCGTTTAGCCGTGTCGTCAACAATAAAATCAGTCCTTTCTGAGGCTATTGGTTGCTTCGTAACCGTTAGGTTTTTCCATGGTTGGGTAGTTAACCCAAAGCGCAACCCCCAACCTGGAGGGCCAGTTCCGATTTATTAGATACCCCTAGGACACGGGGCCATCAGTATCCACTACTACAGTATTGAGCGCTGCCGTTGGCCTTTCGGTTCATCCGCCACCAGCTCTGTTCAAGGGGCCTGACTAACCCTTGAAATTCCTAAACAACCTGTTCTCCGAATATGTCGAAGCAGCTTGTCTAGGTTCGTCTGGTACATGAGGTCGGGTATTCATACCGTGCCATTCTGACCTGGCTGTTTATAGTGTTGCTGTTATTCGTCGTGTTATCAACACTCTCACTTATCGTTTAGAAAGTCAAATCCGGTTGGATGAGACCAGTACCCGATGGTTACCACTTGGAGGTAAAAACTAAGCACTAGATGTGTAGTCAGAGTAACAACACTGGGCATTGCCAAGTTAAAGCCAATCAGAGTCTACCCTCGTTCTACAACACCCAACCATCCTTTGGTATATCCAGCGAAATTATTTCCCTATGTTACAGACTTAATGTCAAAACTAATATACCCCTATGGGATAGGGTATAAATGTATGAGAAGGCTACAATCCACTGTGTGGATCTGTTTTTACCCTATCCCATCCCATCCGTAGAACAAGTATCCTCAAAATGTCGGCTTTTTGGCGATGAAATATAGAAAATGTCATTGTCAGAACATATCGTTCAGACGGTTTATCAAAATCATTTATGGTTCGACAAAAAACATCGTTTTTCGCCTGGTTATGGTATGAGGATGTGTATAGACACAGTTTTTGTATGAAAACGCCTCCAAAAAGTGGGCGTGGGTTAAAGTGGAAGAAATGGTTATATTAACAGATCCATTGATTTTGCATCAATTTCGATACGTTAAAATGTTTACCGAAAAACGTTTTTGACTGAAAATACCCAGAAAAAGTGGGCGTGGCAAAAACTTCGTACGAACAAAAAATAGGCATTGGGGTTGTCTAGATATGTCATATAGGCTTTTTTCCAAATATCTAACGGTTTGGCCTAAAACTATGTTTTTCTGAAAAGAGGGCGTGGCTTTGCCGGATAAAGAGTCTATATGCCAAATTTTAAAACTCTAGCTCAAAACTTAAGGCCCAAAAATCGGTGACTCACAGATGGACGAACGGACGGAAAGGCAGACATGACTAGATCAACTCAGCTGGCGATGCTGGGTCTACCCATATACCTTGAGGTATATCTAGCGAAATTATTTCACTATATTTCAAACTTAATGTCAAAACTAATATACCCCTATGGGATAGGGTATAAATGTATGAGAAGGCTACAATCCACTGTGTGGATCTGTTTTTACCCTATCCCATCCCATCCGTAGAACAAGTATCCTCAAAATGTCGGCTTTTTTGTCGATGAAATATAGAAAATGTCATTGTCAGAACATATCGTTCAGACGGTTTATCAAAATCATTTATGGTTCGACAAAAAACATCGTTTTTCGCCTGGTTATGGTATGAGGATGTGTATAGACACAGTTTTTGTATGAAAACGCCTCCAAAAAGTGAACGTGGGTTAAAGTGGAAGAAATGGTTATATTAGCAGATCCATTGATTTTGCATCAATTTCGATACGTTAAAATGTTTACCGAAAAATGTTTTTGACTGAAAATACCCAGAAAAAGTGGGCGTGGCAAAAACTTCGTACGAACAAAAAATAGGCATTGGGATTGTCTAGATATGTCATATAGGCTTTTTTCCAAATACCTAACAGTTTGGCCTAAAACTATGTTTTTCTGAAAAGAGGGCGTGGCTTTGCCGGATAAAGAGTCTATATGCCAAATTTTAAGACTCTTACTCAAAATTTAAGGCCCAAAAATCGGTGACTCACAGATGGACGAACGGACGGAAAGGCAGACATGACTAGATCAACTCAGCTGGCGATTCTGGGTCTACCCATATACCTTGAGGTATATCTAGCGAAATTATTTCACTATATTTCAAACTTAATGTCAAAACTAATATACCCCTATGGGATAGGGTATAAATGTATGAGAAGGCTACAATCCACTGTGTGGATCTGTTTTTACCCTATCCCATCCCATCCGTAGAACAAGTATCCTCAAAATGTCGGCTTTTTGGCGATGAAATACAGAAAATGTCATTGTCAGAACATATCGTTCAGACGGTTTATCAAAATCATTTATGGTTCGACAAAAAACATCGTTTTTCGCCTGGTTATGGTATGAGGATGTGTATGGACACAGTTTTTGTATGAAAACGCCTCCAAAAAGTGGGCGCGGGTTAAAGTGGAAGAAATGGTTATATTAACAGATCCATTGATTTTGCATCAATTTCGATACGTTAAAATGTTTACCGAAAAACGTTTTTGACTGAAAATGCCCAGAAAAAGTGGGCGTGCAAAAACTTCGTACGAACAAAAAATAGACATTGGGATTGTCTAGATACGTCATATAGGCTTTTTTCCAATTATCTAACGGTTTGGCCTAAAACTATGTTTTTCTGAAAAGAGGGAGTGGCTTTGCCGGATAAAGAGTCTATGTGCCAAATTTTAAAACTCTAGCTCAAAATTTAAGGCCCAAAAATCGGTGACTCACAGATGGACGAACGGACGGACAGGCAGACATGACTAGATCAACTCAGCTGGCGATTCTGGGTCTACCCATATACCTTGAGGTATATCTAGCGAAATTATTTCACTATATTTCAAACTTAATGTCAAAACTAATATACCCCTATGGGATAGGGTATTAACATATGAGAAGGCTACAATCCACTATGCGGATCGTTTTATACCCTATCCAATACCATCCTTTAAATAAATAAGAATTATATGTCAGTTTTATGAAAAAGGAAAATTAAAATTGAAATTGTCGCAATTAAGTTTTACTAAAAAGTGGGCGTGGCAGTTGGCGGATTTCAAAAATGTTTATCCTGTTTTAATAACACGTACAAGGATCACATGTACGAATTTTCATCATCCTAGCTCGAATTTTTTTTTTTTTTATTGTGGGGGTTCGCTGGAAGGAAAAATCATCGAAAGACATTGCAGAGGTTTTATCGCGAGGGAACCTTCTGCAATAGTAAGGGACTTTAACCCGATCTAAAAACCTCCCGAAGACTGACTTTTGTATGTCTTCAAGGAATCGCACCTAGTCGTTAGACTAATCAGCAATTTATTTTTCACATGTATTATATTTTATAAAAATATAAATTTTAAAAGAAATACCGACGTTGGTCGTTTTTTCTATGAGTTTTGGTTGAAATTGTACTTAAGTTTTAGTATTTCTTTTTTTATATATATATATCTTTAGCTTCATAGGTCAAGGGGTTTAACCCGTTTGAATCTCCTGACTATAGTGTCGGTTCTTAAAAGCTGTGCTATTTCTAAATTAACATGGCTGAGAAGCCTATCTCTGTGTCTTAGAGCTACTTTTTTAGCTTCATCTTCAACCATTTCAATATATAGAGCTGTATGTAGATCGGTGTTACGTATGTACCACGGTGCGTTAACTATGCTCCGTAGTACTTTGTTTTGGAAGGTTTGTTCTTAGTAAGTTTGTCTTGCATGTGCATGCCCATAGCTGGAGCCCATAGGTCCATACAGGCTTAAGAATTTGCTTATATAGCAATAATTTATTGTAGTTGGATAAGGGTGAGTATCTCCCAATAAGCCAATACATTTTACTGTAGCGCATGTTTAACTCATCTCTTTTTTTCTTTACATGTGCTTTCCAGCGCAGTTTGGCGTCTAGAGTCATCCCTAAATATTTAGCTGTATTTGAATATTCCACTACATTACTATTTATGTATACTGGAATGTGTGGTACATTTCTTAACGTAAAATTTATATGAACTGACTTCAGGTCATTTAATCTGATCTGCCAATTTTTAGTCCATTCTGAGATATTGTTTACTGCTTTTAAATTTAAGCATATTGACCACCTCTATTATTTTGAACCTTTTCTCTTTTAGGTCTTTTTAAATGCTTTCAGGCGAGCATGAGTAGTGTAATTTTTTTACTACTACCTTTATAGGCCTGGATTGCTTACTTTCATAAGAGTACCATTGCACTTTTTTTTTGTTTAGTATTTTGGCAACGTACTTCTGTATTTTGGTACAGAAGTACGTTGCCTCTTTAACCACATTAATTTTTATATCATTATTATTAATAAGAGTTGTGCTTGCTTCTATTTTATTTTCCTCCAATAATTTGGTTAGGCTTTCATAGTTGTTTATTTGAAGCGCTATGATTGGTGGAGGTTTGATTATTTTTTTAATTTGGTTTCCTTTACCTGGATCAATCTCAATATTTTGACAGCTTTCCATTTGGGATGAGATTTAAGGCCCAAAAACCGACGGGCGGACAGACAACCATGGCTTAATCGACAAAGCTAGCGATTCTGAGTCGATCCATATACTTTGAAGTTTGGTGGTTTTTCTAGCTACTGGGGGGCCTCGTTTCTCCAAATCGATTTTTTTTTTTCAGCATTGTCTTTTATACAGAGTTTTAAACACGCTACTTGATTAAACACGCTATTTTCTTAAAACATGTTATTTTGTATACGTAATACGTATACGTATACGAATTACTGTCGGATTTCAAGGCAGGTCCGCCCATAATAATACACATCTCGTTTATGTATTATTTTCACCATCGCCCACAGGCGTTTTCATACAAAAACCATCTGTACACCAAACCTCATACCGTATGCATGAGAAAAATGTTGTTTTTTGTCGAACCATAAACGATTTTTAAAAACTGTCTGAACAATATGTTGTATCAATATCATTTTCAATATTTCATCGCCATGAAGAACACATTTTGGGATATAAGTTTTGCGTATGGGATGGAATAGGGTATTAAATGATCCGCACTGTGGATTGTAGCTTTCTCATATCTTCTTTTTAATGAAAACGCCCCCAAAAAGTGGGGGTATTGGGATTGTCTAACTAGTATGTTGTTCTACTTTTTGGCCAAAAACAACCTTTTTTTAAATTGGGCGTGGCAGTGGGCTGATTTTAAATATTTTTATACTTGTTCTGCTTCTTCGGATGAGAGTCTTTATTAAACTTCATCAATCTAGGTAAAAATATTTAACTCCGAAAATCGGTGACACACAGTTACCGATTGCCTTCCGTCGCGGCCACACGCTCATCACTAGCTCTTCACCCGTCCACCTAGCAACCCAACGCAACACAATTGCAAACACTAATAATAATAATAATAATAGTTAATAAATAAAACAAAAATTACGAAAACCAAAAACCCTCGCGGTACGCGACAGTTTCGACTGAAAAAAAACAATAACCAACCACAAGTGAAGTGCTGTGCAGTGTAACAAAAAAAAATTATCAATCTGTGGTAATGGATAGGAAATTTAGAGTGGACGCGTGTAATATCCGTGGGTTGGAGTCAAATCTTTTTTTCGGCTTACATCTATATTTCCAAATATAAACCAGCTTATCTGGCACTAGGTGAAACAAAGGTGGGGCCAAATTCGGACTTATCTGAATAAACGCTGCCTGGATATAATTTAGTGCCATTATTCTTTTTGCACCGCGGTCTCGCCAAATATATACGTACTGACGTAGCCTACCAAATTGAAACTTAATACGGCCAATGTTCCAATCCGGAATTTATTTTTATATGGCTTAAATTCCATGTCCGTTGGCATTTAATTCAATATTGTTTCATTTATCAACGCCCAAGCCCTTGACAGTAATTCAACTTTTAATGAATTTGATGCGCTGTCAGACTCCATCTCTTGAATTGTATCCCTGCATCCTCACTCTGAAATTGTCATTGCGGGTGATTTCAATGTACACAACTCTACATGGCTTCAATATTCTGGACAGACAACACCCCAAGGAATGTATGTTGAGATCTTTTCTTAGGTAAAGAACCTAACCCAGCTTGTAAATGAGCCGACACACATACCGGATGTTAACAGTCAAGCCGCCAAAACCCTGGACTTGTTTCTAACCCTGATAAATACACCCTCAATGTATTATCGCCTTTAGGTTCGTAAGACCACTGCGTCATATCATCGAATTTCTCGTACTCTAACCACAGATTTAAAGAACAAATTCCCAAAAAGACTGTATGACAATACGAAAAAGCCAATGGGGAAGCATTTAACAGTTTTTTTTTAGGATTTTTAACTGGTCACTATGTTTCCTCGATAGTGATGTGGATGCCACTGCTGATATGATATCAAACATCATTGTCCTTGGTATGCAATCTTTTATTCCCAACAGAATAAAAAGTATCATGCCAAAGGCAAAAGGGTGCTACTTCCTCTGTCCCAGAGGTAGTAAAAAGGTCTGGTCATTTGTCAAAAATATAAAAAATTCGGCCCCATCATCAGTTTCGACGCTCATTCAACATGACATTCCAGCTGTCAGCTCTTTAGACAAAGCGAATCTACATTGCCAGATTCTGCCCAGTCTCGTCCTTTATTTGAGAACGTAAGTCATTCTATGGGACAAGTTCACTTTTGTACTCTTACAGTTGCAAGTGTTTTATTTGATCTTGACATTCAGAAGTCCGTCTGTCCAGATGGTATTTCTCACATTATTCTTCTTCGCTAGCAAACCCACTGCGTAAGCTTTTCTATCTATCCTACTCATCATGTCTCTTTCCGAGTAGATGGAAAACTGCATTTGTCCAGCCTGTACCAAAAAAAGGCAAATCTTCTTCTCTTTCCAACAACCGACCAATTGCACTTACGTCCCTTCTTCCCAAGGTCATGGAAACGCTGATGAGTCTTCAGCTTATTGATTATATCGAAACACGAAAACTTCTTAATGACCGGCCCCTACCATATCCCATTGTGGTATACTAGTTCTGATTTGTCACATAGAGAAATAGTTTAGCAGAACATACCTCAAAGTAAATGGATCGACTCGGAATTATCTGTCCGTCCATCCGTTTGTGGGTCACTGGTTTTAGGGCCTTAAATTTTGAGCTAGAATAATTAAATTTGGGACTTGTGATCCTTGCAAGTGCAGCTCAAAAAATTCTAAACATTTTAAAAATCCGCCTACTGCCCCCATTTTCAGAAAAACATAATTTTTGGCATATGAAGACGATCCTAATGTCTTTATTTTGTTAACATTAGGATTTTTGCCATACCCAATTTTTCGGTAACATTTTTAAATATTTGAAAAAAAGTTTGTTGCAAAAATTTGGGTATGATAACAAAAATATTCCATCCATATATCATTTAAACCCACGCCCTTTTTTTGGAGTCCGTTTCCTAAAAAATAATGTCTATACCCTAAACGTTGTTTTTACCTTATTCCATAGGGGCATATTAGTTTTGATACATACACATATAAAGAATAAAGCACAGACAATATTACTCAGACGACGCAGCTCATATAAAATTATGTCGACCATTTTTCACTTCGGATCACAACGTTCGTATCACAAAAATGGGAGAGCGAAATCAGAAATACACCTTCTCTTGGTGGTGGATTTTCTCTCTCAATAGCAAAGGAAGGTAGAACAGAATATTTGAAATGTAAACAAGAGCAGCTGTTGATGTTGTTGTTTGGTTGCTGCGTTTTTTTAAAGACAAAAAGATGAAGGGGTGCATGGGTTTAGCTGGCAGGGACAAAACTTATTTGTTTTGCAGCTCTTCGTATGAGTATTTGTTTCTTCGCTCTGTAAAATCACATACAGATTTAGGATCGACGTTGTGGTTTTTTTGTGTATGTATATTTGGAATATCTATGAAATATCAAAGATTATAGAACTACATAGAGAACGTATCACAGCACTCACCGTCCCGTTTCATACGCGGGCGGTAAGTGCGAAGGGGAAATTGCGTAGATCGCATGCGTCGGCAAGGCTGTTGTTTGATGCTGGGGTAGCAACGTGAACACTGGGATATCAATATCAGTGCCCCACATAGAAAATATTCGTTGTATGAGATGGGCAGTCTATGTGGTTCTATGCTTTTTGATAAAATGTATGCATAAATAAATATTTTCGATTTCCTCTCAATGGCAAAAGGAGAATTATAACATGATCAGATGAAGAAGTGTTATTTGCTTTGCTTTAAAGCTTGTAGGTACTGAGGAGAATGTTCGATGATGTGATTTTGGGCGTGGGGACCAGGGAGATCTCGATATTCTTTTGATTGGTTTGACTTTGTCATCTAGAGGGGAGTTAACTATTATTTGCTGCAAAGCATCCAAATGTAAAATGGAATATATTAAAAAGACCAATTGTATGGCTCAATACAATTTTTAAGTAAATCAATTGTGTACTTCCCCAGAAAAAGGCAATTCTAATACTTTGTCGTATTAAGCATAGGTACACATATTACACTACATACCAAATATCAACCATCGTATTCTTAACAAATATTTAAGTTATACATTTTTATCAACATCTTAAGATCCGTTTTCGTGTTTTAAGAAAACACCCTGTAGGGCTCAAAAATCATCTTTTTGCATCTGACAGCCTCAAAACCAACAAATTGTCAAATAATGGAATGCTATGGTGTAAAGAATGTTGAGCTACTAAATGAGGATTCCTTGATTCAAACCCCGAAAGTAATAACACCTTACGTTTTTGACTGCCCCACCAGTTGCGAAAGTCTGACAAACGTCCAGGAGTAAGACTATCATGAGGTGGTTCTCAAACATGCCATTCGGAATCGGCGTTCAACTGGAGGACCCTTCAGTTGTGCCAAAAATATAACTTCGCACACACAAATGACTGGAGAAGCTAGGTTTTAGGCTCTGTATCTATTTGTTTATAGGGTGTCTAGTTGAAGGTATCTCAGTTTTACCCAAGGCTTAGACTATTCACCTTTTAAAAGGGCTTACCTATTTAAAAAAAAAATCTTTCCCACATCATTCATCATCGATTGTCTAGGTCAGTCAGTAGCCAAAAAGTCAAAACAAACAAAAGAATATCGAGATCTCCCCGTTATCCGAGCCCAAAATCCCATCATCGAATATTCTCCTTAATACCTACAAACTTTAAGGCAAAGCAAATAACACTTGATCAGCTGATCATGCTATAATTCTCCTTTTGCCATTGAGAGGAAATTGAAAATATTCATTTATGCATACATATTGCACAGATAATCCATATACACGTTCACAAAACAAACACAACGTTGATCCTATATCTATATGTGATGTTACACAGCGAAGAAACATATAGGCATACGAAGAGCTGCAAAACAAATTAGTAAAGTACCCGTCAGTAAACCCATGCATCCCCATCCCCTTCCTCTTTTTGACCCAAAAACAAGCAAAGCAACCAAATAACAACATCAACAGCTGCTCTTGTTTACATTTCAAATATTCTGTTCTACCTTCCTGTGCCATTGAGAGATAAAATCGACCACATATAGAGAGAAGGTAGTTATCTGATTTTTCTCCCTCATTTTTTGATAGGCACGTTTTCATCCGAAATGAAAAATTGTCGACACTATGTTAAATTAGTTGCTTCGTAATGGGTATTATTGTCTTAAAGTATATGGATCGACTCCGTCACCAGTATTTGGGCCCTAAATTTTTAGCTAGAATGATGAAATTTGGTACACGTGTTCGCTGTTGCAGAACAAGTGAAAAAATTTTTTTAACATTCTCTTATAAAGAGAAATATATTTTTTTCGTAAAAATTTTCGACGTCGAGATTTTGATTGATCCTAACATTACGATGATAGCGGAACTCAAAAAAGTGGATTTTGGAATTCCGTCCCTTGGTTCGTCGGTCCGTCTGTCCGTACAAGCCTCTCGACTTGACAGATTTTCTTCAAACTTCGTATCCAGCGTTTGTTTGGTCATAATTCTAGGCCATTTTTTTGTTGCTTTTAGCCATGTTATTAGCGGTACCTGCCATATAAAAATCATACATAGCCTCAATTTTTTGGAAAACGGCTCTAACGATTTTGATTAATCTTCTTATATGCTATAAACAAATTAGTTCCTACAAAACTGAATACCCAGTTTTTTTTTTTGAGAAAATCCATATAACGGATCTTTTTTTTTATTAAGAAAATTGTTAATTTCTGGCAAACGATTTTGACAAATTTAATGAAATTTAATTTGTTTTGATGACGTCCAAATAATTGGTTTTAGGCCAATTATCCCTAAACGGAATTTTCAGTTTTGGCCAATAATGGAAAATCGTTATTATTCGCATGGAAACTGATTACTTTCAATTACGGAATAAAAGTTCGTATAATCACATTTCGACATTATTTATATGACTTTTAGCATCATTAATCAAAATAAATATTATTGTGTAGGTGCTTTTGCCAAATTATTAAAAACCTCAAATTAACTCGCTGTTGAAGAGAAAGTTGCGTACGGCCCAGTCGTTTACCCACCACTAGTTTCTATAGATCGTCAAAACAGAGTTTTTTACCACGCTTTTTGGGGTCGTTTTCAGTAAAACACGCTTTTCGGTAAAGTTGTAAGCATTTCGAAAAAATGTTTGATGCAAAATCATTGGTTATCGTAATATAAACATTTCTTCCATATATCATTTTAGCCCGCGCCTACTTTTTAGAGGAGCTTTCATACAAAAACCATTTGTAAACAAATGAACTAGAGTTTAAAAATTCGGTATATAGACGACGAAGCAAAACAAGTGTAAACATTTTTGAAATCCGCGCCCACTTAAAAAAAAAGTTCTTTATGGAAAAATGGTGAGGAATTAAAAAAAAATTGGAACAAGATATTTAGCAATCCTAATATCTATATTTCGTCTATACACAGTTTTTAGTAAAAAAAACTTTTTTCAGTCAAATTTTAAAATATTCGGAAAAAGCTTTTGATGCTAAGTCATTGGTTGTGATAATACCAACATTTTGTCTATACATCATTTTAAACCAGGCCTACTTTTGGAGGCGTTTTTCTAATAAAACCATTTGTAACAGTGGATTGCAGCCTTCTTATATTTGTGTTCATAACTATTTGGGCATGATTTTGTTAAGATGTAAAATTCTGGATTTGTATGTTGTCCAGTGTAGTTGGCGGTATTTACATTCGTGCTGCAATGTTGATGTTATTCGTATTAACATGTATATGTTAGAGTGACCAATAGTTATTGTACCTGATTGTACTTTCGATCTACCCTGTACTCTTGTTTATTGTACAGTAAAGAAAAGATACAAATACAGTATGCAAACATGTTTCGCTATTTTTTTTTTAAAAGTGGCGTACGTGATTGTTTTTGGGCGAATTGAGAAGAAACGAATCTGTGAGTGCTGTAAAAGGAGTTAGTTAGATGAAGCCAGCCGACGTGTAGACTGCGCCACAGAATCGAACTACTTCTTTGTTCTTTTTGTTCTATCATCAGAAGTGGGATGTACCCATTCGCCTACAGATACATTTTGTTTGTGTCGTCTTGTGACTTCGTAGGAGATATAAAAAGAAAGTGTGGTAAAAAAAAAACAAGAGCAAAAGAAAAACCAACAAAAAAAAACTACGGTTGTAAAGCAGGTGTCGCGTTGTTGTGGTTGATCTCGTTTAAAAAAATATATATATACATTCCCTACCCACGATTTGCTGCGATAGCTGAAGCTTTACAGTTAAAAAAAAATAATAATAATAATAATAATTACCTAGCTACTACTGCAACTACCTACAACATCAACAGTTTGAGTCATTGTTGATTGCAGTTGCCGGCTCGCCGCCGCGTCGCGTCGTCTGTGCGATATTGTTTTTGAACCGCCGTCGGTGTTAGTGAGTGTAACTCCTATGAAGTAACAGACAAGAAATACAAAACACACAATTCGCCGCGATTTGGTTTCTGTTGGTGTGTGTGAGCAGTTACCAGCGACCGAAAATAATTAAAGGGTAAAAAAAAGAAGATAAGGACTGTTTTGGTTGCTGTTGTTTTTAATTCTGTTGCATTGGTGAGTTCGTTCCAATTTTTCTTTTATTATATTTTTATAAACTACAATGCCGAAAGAAAAAGAAATCGAGGCAGGGTCGGCTAAAGAGCCAGAACAATTAGTCATAACAGTTGATGCGATAAACCAGATTCTAAAAGCTACTCAGCGTCAGGAAAAAGATGACTCGGTAGGTTTTCCACCTTTTGACCTAGATCACTCCAGGCTTGACATATCCAAATGGTGTGACGATATCCAGAAGAGGGCGGATCGGGATAAACTAACAGATTACGACATTATCCCCAGAGTTAGAGCGGCTTTGTTGGGAAGGGGTAAAATCTGGTATGACAAGCATGGCTACCAACTTTATGCTTGGGTTGAATTGTCAGCGTCATAAGACACACTTTTTCGAGCTCATCCAGTATCACAGACCTGTTGAGAAGTGTAGCCAATATGGAAAGCGAAAGTTTTCCCTCTTATGCAGACTTCGTGATGGAAAAAGTGGCCCAGGTCAACAGATTATCCTTTAATTTGCCAGACGAGACGATTGTGAGAATAATTATAGGTTGCATTTCTAACATAAGTCTACGTTACTCCCTTACTTTCGTCATGCCAAAATCGATTCAGGACCTTACCGAACACCTTTCTTCAATTCGTGAACGTCCACGAAAGAAATTCAAGGAATTCCAACTATCCCGAAGAACAGAAACCAACCCAATTCCTAATAAGCGTCCCCGACTTGATAACAATAGGCGTTGCTATAGTTGTGGGTTGACTGGTCAGATAAAATCTAATTGCCCCAAATTCTCCGGATCTGTTCCGTCGTTGTCAAAGGAACAGCTGTCTAAGAAAACAACAGAAGCCTGTTCCTTCTGTAAGAAAAGAGGACACACAGAGGACGTATGTTGGACTAAGGAACGAACCGAACGCAAAAACGTTGGAATTTTTGGGAGTGTAGGTGTTCCGAAAAATACCACAGGAGTATTTATTTTGGGAAATAAATATCATTGTCTCTTAGACACTGGGTCAGACATTTCACTCATAAGAGCCGATATTGCAGAAAAATTGCCCTTTGAGAGATCTAAAAACCCAATCGCTGTTAGGGAAATCGCAAAAGAATCAATACTACTAGAATACAAAATAAATGTCCGAGCCTGTTTCGAAATAGTAACTGTTAATGTATCCCTTTATATCATCGACCTTAGTTACCTTCAGTGGGAGATATTGGTTGGGCGCGATGTGCTGGAAGATGCTTCTTTGGAAATACGTATAGACAGAGACGAACTAAAATTAAAAAGAAAAATGACTAATTGCTTTATGACCAACACTGATGTTCATGTTGACTCCCTTGAGCAGGGAAAATCCTCTGAAGACCAGACAAAGTTAAAGTTGCTGTTGGATAACTACTCGGAATACGTTATAAGTGGAATGCCAACAAAACAGGTGCTTTAGACATTCGTTTGACAAAAGACGCTGTGGTCAACTACCGGTCTTATCGTATGGCTCTATCGGAAAGAAACGTTGTCAAGGAGATAGTGGATGAGTTACAGGAAAAAAATATCGTTCGCGAAAGTAGCTCACCATTTGCTAGTCCAATTGTATTGGTAAAAAGGAAAAGTGGTCAGCATAGGGTGTGTGTCGACTATAATTTAATTACCGTTAAAGATCGCTATCCACTACCTCGTATCGATGACCAACTTGACCAACTATCGGGAAATCGATTTTTCACGTCCTTGGACATGGCATCGGGTTTTCACCAAATCCCAATAGCCGAAGATTCAGTTGAAAAAACAGCTTTTGTTACCCCTGACGGACAATTTGAGTACCTGAGAATGCCATTTGGATTGGCCAATGCCCCAGCAGTTTTTCAACGCGCCATAAACAAGGCCTTGGTGGTTGCTCAAAGATCAAATATGTCTGGTTTACTTGGATGACGTATTGGTCCCCTCAAACACCATTGAGGAGGGTATCGAACGACTAGATATGGTTCTTGAGGCACTAACGGAGAATGGTTTTTCTCTCAATATCAAAAAGTGCAAGTTCCTGCAAACAAACTTGGAATACCTGGGACGTGAGATCTCCTTTGATGGTATACGACCCAGTAGAGCAAAAATTATATCTCTCAAAGACTCTTCTCGTCCATCGAATGTCAAAGAAGTAAGGCAGTTTATGGGACTGGTGAATTATTTTAGAAAATTTATACCGGAACTTTCTGCAAAAACAAGATGCATCACTACACTGACTAAGCAGAATACAAAATTCGAATGGACTACGGAATGTGAAGAAGCTAGGAATTATTTAATTAAGCAGTTGACAAAAAGACCATTGCTGGTAATTTTTAATACAGATCTGCCAACTGAACTGCATACCGATGCAAGCTCCGTTGGGTATGGTGCTATCCTGTTTCAGAAAATAAATGGTACTTTACATGTAGTCGCATATTATAGCCAGGCCACTAAGCCCTACGAGTCTAAGTATCACAGCTATGAACTGGAGACACTTGCTGTGGTAAACGCTATAAAACAGTTTCGAACGTACTTATTAGGTATGCAATTTACCCTTTCACCGATTGCAACGCCCTGAAAGCCACAAAGGACAAGAAAGACTTAGTACCACGAGTAGCTAGGTGGTGGATATATCTGCAGGACTTTAATATTAACATTGTATACCAAAAGGGAAACTGTATGCAGCATGCTGACTGCCTAAGTAGAAATCCTCCCATTAAGAATAAATGGAAGCTGGAAACTGGTTTGGAATCGGGCAGTCACTTGACCCTGAAGTAACGGAAATCACAGACAAACTTAAAGAAAACGACGAGCAGACGATTGCAAACTACATTTTGAAAAAACAATTTATTGTATCGTAAGACGAATGAAGGTGAAAAACTGTTTGTCCCACAAAAATTACGTCTAGCTCTTATGAGACGTTTTCATGAAGACAACTGTCACATAGGGTGGGATAAAACTTTGTCAAAGTTACGTATACAATTTTGGATGCCCAAAATGGCAAGGAATGTTAGAAAATTTGTTGAACTGCATCCTATCGATAAAAAACCTATTCCCTTCCATACCATTCACGTTGACTGTATGGGACCATTCGGAGAAGGAAAGACAGATGAAAGCAAATATCTTTTAACACTAGTAGACGCATTTACCAAATTTGTGCTATTGATGCCTTGTAAGACACTCAAAGCAGCCGAAACTGTAAACTATTTAAATAACTTCATAACGCTGTTCGGAACACCATCCGGAATTATAAGTGATAAAGGGACGAATTTTACAAGTCAAGAATTTCAAAACATTTGTAAGTTGTAAGGTATAGAACATCACACCATCGCACCTGGAATAAGTCGAGCTAATGGACAGGTGGAAAAATATGTAGATACTATTGCAAATTTAATGAGGACGAATTTAGATCTGAATATGGACTGGACGAGTTATGTTAGTCGTGTTCAGCTAGCGTTGAACACTACAAAAAATAAAACAACGGGATTTTCACCATTAAAGATTCTGACAGGTGTAGATGGTAGAACTCCGGAAATTAGCGCTCTACTCACACAACTTAACATTGAGCCCCATTATGAAGATAGTGAGCAAATACGCGTTTTGGCAGATGAACGCATCAAGGAAAATGCTTCCAGAATGAAATCCTATTTTGATAAGGGAAAATGTGCTCCGACTCGATTGGAGATTGGATCTAAGGTGGTTTACAAGAGCCCTCAGATTCGAAAATCAAAATTAGAGGCCCATTTTCGTGGACCATTTGAGGTTATAGGAATACAAAAAAACGACCGATACAAACTTAAACGAAAAGGAGGTAGGGCCATTATAGTAGCTGCCAGAGAGCAGATTCGTCTTGTTACTGAGGAGGATGACCTTGCTGTAGACACAGAAGAAGGTTAGTATTTATTGTGAAATAAAAATAATAAGAGATCGTTTTCATAAGCAAGCATAAGATTGCCTCTGAATTATGAAGTTCGAGCAGACATCTGTGAAAAGTATTGTTTTAATAGACAAGCTTGACTAAGCCCCTGAGTTGAACAAGCTAGTTCGGCCTCTGAGCTGTTAGTAACGTTAACTGTGACCTCTGAGCCTCTTTCAAATAAGATTATTCCGAGGAGTGTAGACACGTTAATGATTACCTCTGAGCTATACCGTCCTGGAATGAATCGGTTAAAAGGAGGACAAGTACGTTGTTGTTGTTGTTGTTGTTGTTTAGTAACTTTAGAGCATTGTTTTGATGAGTCAAAACTGATCAAGTCTGTGTTTACAGGTTCAAATGGTTGCCAAGCAACTTTATATTTCTGATGGAAGAATATCTAAATAAAGAAGAGGAAGATGCAGAACACAGACTTTCAGGATTTTTGTTAAATACCTTGTTTTATAACCATACTGACAATGTTAACCCGATAACATTGGTGAATAAATAAATTATGATGGTTGAAAGTGGATGAGTTATGTTTTGTTTTCATCGAGAGCGATGAATGAGCAGGAAGGCAGTGTTAGAGTGACCAATAGTTATTGTACCTGATTGTACTGTGTACTTTCGATCTACCCTGTACTCTTGTTTATTGTACAGTAAAGAAAAGATACAAATACAGTATGCAGACATGTTTCGCTATTGTTTTTTTTTTAAAGTGGCATACGTGATTGTTTTTGGGCGAATTGAGAAGAAACGAATCTGTGAGTGCTGGAAAATGAGTTAGTTAGATGAAGCCAGCCGCCGTGTAGACTGCGCCACAGAATCGAACTACTTCTTTGTTCTTTTTGTTCTATCATATATGTGTGGCTTAGAGGTAGAGGAGGATGCGTTTAAAACACGAAATAAGGGCACAGAGTGACTTTTCCTTTTATTATAACTGTTATTTGTACGTATATAAACATGATTTTTGAATTTTCATATGTTAGTATACATTTATTAGAATATCATTTTAAGTGTATAAATTATGTATTAGGTTGAGACATAAGTTTTTCGTAATTTAATTTTTTACGTGTTTTACTGAAAACGACCCCAAAAAGTGAGCGTGGAAAAAGCTCTGTTTTGACGAACTATAGAAAAAAAATTGTTTTCATTTATTCTGCAACAGTAAGCACGTGTACCAAATTTCATCATTCTAGCTCAAGCTAGGATGGGATTTAAGGCCCCAAAACTGGTGATGGGCGGTCAGAGATGGCTACATCGACTCAACTATCGATTCTGAGTCGATCCACATATTTTGAGCTACATCTAGCTAAATTATTTCACTATGTTATACTATGTTGTATAAAACTAATATGCCCCCATGGGATAATCCGCTGTGCGGAATCGTTTAATACCCTATCCCATCCCATCCTTAAAATAAATATCCCCAAAATGTCGGCTTTATGGCGATGAAACATAAAAAATGCCATTAACAATATGCCCGTTCGGAGAGTTTATAAAAATCATTTATGGTTCGACTAAAAATCACGTTTTTCGCCTGGTTCTGCTATGAGGTAGTGTATACAAATGGTTTTTGTATAAAAACGCTTCCAGAAAGTGGGCTTATGTTTAATTGATGTATGTAAGAAATGTTTATAAATTAATAACCAATGATTTTGCATTAATTCTTTTCGAAATGTTTAATATTTTACCGATAAACTTTTTTTTAATGAAAACGCCCCCAAAAATTTGGCGTGGCAAAAACTTTGTGGCGACGAAATATATACATTATACATTCAGACACTTTTTCAAAATCTCTAAAGGTTTAGCCTAAATCTACATTTTTCTAAAAAGGAACGTGACAGTGGGCGGATTTCAAAACTTTAAGACTGCTGGGAGCAAAAAATCTAGAGGTCGAAAATTTTTACGAAAACAATGGCTTTCTCTTTGTAAGAAAAAGTTCAAAATAAGTTTATTGTATATACACTGACTTCTCCCAACCCTTTGACCAGTTATCACATAACATCATACTTTTAAGCTTAAGACACTCCTCAAGGATTCATAAATTTAGAGGTTTCAAGTCCAAAATTTTATTTATACTTGCAATTAACGATGTAAGAGTTTGTATTCGAGATAGCAAAATATTGATATATGCTGACAACATGAATTTTTTTTAAATGTATAGGAGATCTAAATGATTGGCTTTTGCTACAAACCGATCTAAATAGTTTTACCATTTGGTTAAAATTTCAACCCTAATAAGTGCCAGCATATGTCATTTTAACGAAAACTTGTTCCAATTTAATTATACTCTGCCCGGTCACACCCTCTGTTATGTGAACAGCTTCAAAGATCTAGTTGTTTATTTTGATCCTACAATGGAGTTTAATAAACACAGAAAAATTATCTACAATAAATCCAACTTTATGTTGGGATTTATAAAATGAAGGTCAAAAGAGTTTAATGACCTTTATGTCACTCTCTCCCAATATAATTGTCTAGTTCGCCCCCACTTGGAGTATGCCTCACAAGTTTGGGCGCCATTCTGTGTAGTTCTTTCAAATAGAATTGAAGCAGTCCAACGTAAATTCATAAGATTTGCATTAAGAGGACTACCATGGGACTCACACAATTTGTCTCCGTATAGGTGTCGAATTAAACTACTACAGCTGTGCGGATCGTTTAATACACTATCCCATCCCATCCTTTAAATTCATATCCCCAAAATGTAGGCCATATGGCATATAAGTATTAAAAATGACATTATCACAACATATTGTTCCGACAGTTTATCGAAATCTTGCATGGTTCGACAAAAAATTACATTTTTCTACTGCATATGGTATGGCTTTTGTATAAAAACGATCCAAAAATTGGAAGTGGGTTAAAATGATATATAGACGAAATGTTTATATTATAAGAACCAATGATAGACATTAGGAGTGTCTTGATATGTTTTAGACACTTTCTTAAAATCTTTTGCGGTTTGGTCTAAAACTACTAATTTATTAAAGGGGCGTGGCAGTCGGCGGATTTGAAATTTTTGTTCTGCTAGGAGCAGATCCTGAGTCGATCCATATACTTATAGGTAAAGGGTGATCCATTTCGAGGTTCCCTACTTTTTTAAAGAAAAAAACACAGAAAATTCTAATTTAATGGAGAATGTTTATTATCATTTGAGAGAACATTCCTTGGCATTTATTTTTGGAAGATAATGTCTATCAAATGTTGGCCGTTGCTACGTCGCAGATGGTCCATCCGTTGAGTCCAATTTTCGATCACTCGTTCGAGCATTTCGACTGGTAACTGGCGAATGACACGCGTGATGTTTTCCTCCAAGGCATGAATCGAAGCGGTTTTGTCGGCATAAGCTTTTGACTTTACATATCCCCACAGGAAAAAGTCTAACGGTGTGATATCACACGTTCTTAGTGGCTAATCGACCGGCCGGTGATGGTGTTGCGAATAGTACGCTCAGTAGGCCGATTATGTTGACCATAAGTTGAGCGAAGTGCACGAAACACATTCCTCACAGAACGTGAATTTTCATAATAAAGTTGAACAATTTGTTAACGTTGTTCACGCGTAAGTCTTTCCATTATGAAATGCCAAACAATACTAAACAAAATTAACATGACAGCATGACACGACTCACACGTGATCTGTCAAAAAAGGCTATTGAAAAAAGTATATCTACTTGGATCACCCGTTATATCTAGCGAAATTTGTTCACTATATTACAAACTTAATGTCAAAACTAATATACCCCTATTGGATAGGATATAAAGATTATTCTTGTCGTTGGCACCAGCTGAGCAATAAAGCTTTTTATTCTGCTCCGAAGTTTTTCATTGTCGTTGTTTCTACACTCTATATAGACAAGTCTCGTTTTCATATTTTTTCTATCCGGGACATTTCGTAAATCGACTTGGTAGAATACGGAAAAAACAGTTTCTTATCCACAAAAGTGTCGGTAAAATTCTGCAAAATCACAAAAAGAAAGACTTTGAAAAGTGATTCGGTATCGGGCACAATACAGTGTCCAAGTGTGAAGGCAGGATCCAGTGTTCCAGACTATTCAAAGACCAGCATAATAAACACCGTGGGATTCAAAACGGCAATCGCGGAAGGAAGTAATTACCAAATTCAGAAGGAAGTCATCAAAATTTCGTTATTCCGAATCATTTGGAAAGGAAATAAGAGAAATAAGTATAATATAAAAAGTTATCCCAAAAAAAAATCAGTTGGAATTACCATTTGACTTGAAATAAACGCACTTTCTATATAAAGTCAAAATCTGGCATAAAAAGTAGTAAAATTGTGTCTTACATTATATTTCGCTAGATCAAAGTATATGGATCGACTCGGGATCGCAAGCTGAGTCTATCTAGCCATGTCTATCTCTCTGTGCGTCCGTTTGTCCGAGCTAGAGTTTTAAAATTTGGTATATAGGCTCTCTATCCGACGAAGCAGAACAAGTGTAAACATTTTTGCGAGCGTTTTCAGTAAAAACGTTTTTCGGTAAAATTTTAGACATTTCGAAAAAAATTAGATCCAAAGTCATTGGATATGATAATATAAAGATTTCTTCCATATATCGTTTTTACCCACGCCCACTTTTTGAGACGTTTTCATATAAAAAATCATTTCTATAAACTACCTCATAGCATAAATGATAAACTGTCTGAACTATATCTTCTGACAATGACATTTTCTATATTTTATCGCCAAAAAGCCGACATTTTGAGGATATTTGTTTTAAGGATGGGATAGGGTATAAAACGATCCACCCAGTGGATTGTAGCCTTCTCATGTGTTTTTTTTAATTGAATAAACTGTGAAACTTTCTTTTAAATTGTTTAAAATAAATTTGTTGTTTGAAGGTCACACTATGTTGTTTTATTGAGACAAAAGGCAAAAAGAGCTATTTGAGTATGCTCACTTTCAATAATACACCAAGAGTTGGAAAATATCTTGCGCTTCTACCAAAGGAATTATTGCCGGAATAAGAACTCTTGTTGAAACCAAGGCACTGTCGGAGACATAACTTGAATGCCGCTTAGGAGTTGTTGAATAATATTTCAAACTGGCAATTGCGTACCAAAATCAAATTCAGAGTTTTGAACCATCCGACACAATTTTATGCAAGCAGTTACATCCTATGATGCTTCATCGGCAAAATCAATCCGCATGCTGTTCAACTTCACAGGATCCATCTTCTTCCTCTTAATCGTCAGCTGTAGTGACTTCGGCAGTTGAAAGGAAATTGGCGCAAGTCATATTGGGGACAACCATCGTTCGTGTAAAGGATGCATCGGGAGGTTTCCAATTAAGACCAGAAACATTGAACTTGCGGGTGAGCAAATTACTTGAACGGCGGCTATCGATATGCTTTTGGGGTCAGAAACATTGTTTACTTCTTGTTGGTAGGCCAAATCAAACTGGGATCTGGTTTACCGGCAGTTAAAATACTCGCCTCGGTTGGATTGATTCAGGAAAATATAGGTCTCAAAGCAGCAATCAAAGAGTCCACTGATAATCATCTCAATGAGTTTGTCGAAAGATTTTGGGAACTCGAAGCAGTTACTGGAAGCAAATCCAAATGGACCGATGAACAAATGGTTTCCGAGAAACACTTCAACGAATCAGTAGAGGAAGTTGCCAGTGGAAGAATCATGCTAAAGTATCCATTCAAACTAGGCAAAGACGTACCTTTGAAGTTAGCCTATGTAGAATTCCTTCAAAAATACAAAACATTGGGTCACATGTCATTGGTTAATAATCCAGATCGGAGTCGACATCACTATTACTTACCTCACCAATGCGTGTTATCAGGCTACGAAGTATCTTCACTTAAAAAACTACATGGAAATACAGAAAGTTACCGTCTATTATCTAGCAAACTAAATACCGATCAAATAGAATATTATTCATTTGAGAATAAATCTGTGCTTAAAGGATGACATAGTTAGCGATCTGGAAAACAGACAATAAAAAGTTATAGATGCCGTTAACATTGTTAACGATGTTAAAATCGTGCTGGGGGATTTTAACGCAAAGAAAGCAAGGGAAGACATCTTTAGCAGTATTGTCGGAAAACATAGCCTACACTACGACACGTTTTTTTTTTTTTTTTATAATTTGCGCGCACTCAAGGGGTTATGAATACCCTTTATATGTTTTAGCACAGTGCGGGCGTTAAGGAAATAAGGGATAAGAAGAAAGCAGATACCGATGCACATTGGTTTTAAATGTCTGTAAGTTATAATGGAAAGGAAAAACAGAGTTTGCTAGAGCATTCCACATTCGTGTTGTTCGGTTTATGTACGAATCTCTGTATTTCAGCGTACGTCCGAAGATAGGCTTGAGGGTAAACTGATTTGCATTCATTGCGTAACGGGTATTGCGGCTGAATTGTTGAATGGGAGGAATGCAGCTGGCTATTTCATGTCTATGTCTATGTCTGTTTGGTAACAGACTTAGGCTAATTGACTTCGCTACGGAACGAAATGCCACTATAGCCAGCATACGGTTTCCCCACCTCGATATCCATAAGGGGACATGGCGATCTCCAGATCAACGAACGGTCAATCAAATTGATCACATAGCGATAGACAAGAGGCACGCATCCAGTATTTTGGATGTCCGAACGTTCCGAGGAGCTAACATCGACTCGGACCACTACCTTGTTGCAGCCAAGGTTAGAATGCGGATATCCACCAAGCCACAACAATCCGGAAATACTGTAAAAAAAAATGTAATGTCGAAAGACTGCAATCGCAAGAGACCGCCAAGACCTTCGCACAACGCGTATCCCTAAACCTATCGATTAACACCATATCACCATCATCGAATGTCGAAGAACTATGGCAACGATGCCAACAAGACATTAGATCAGCCGCAACTGATGTGCTAGGTTTCTCGCGCCCACCAGCAAGAAACCCCTGGTTTGATGAGGATTGCCGACAGATGCTCACAGCCAAGAACGAGGCCTACAAGGCTAAGCTGCAGGTGAAGACGAAAGCTGCCGTTGAGCTCTATAGGCAGAGAAGAAGGGAAGAACACCGGCTTTTTAGAAAAAAGAAAAAAGAGCAAGAAAAGCGCGCGATCGAGAATATAGAGAAGTGCCACTCCAGGAAAGATGTTCGCAAGTTTTACCAAAGTGTAAAACGTCAAAGCCAAGGATACAAGGCTCGAACAGAATCCTGTCGAGATGAACAAGGAAATATCGTAGTTGAGACACGGTCGATGCTGAGGATATGGAAGAACCACTTCTGTAGACTTTTAAACGGCGATGACGAACAACATTTCTCTGTCTGGCAGAACGAACCATTCAACATTGGCAACGACAGCGAAAGCTGCCAACCACCCGACCTGAGTGAAGTGAGGATAGCAATATCTAAACTGAAGCTTAATAAGGCTGCCGGAAATGACGGCCTTCCCGCCGAGCTTTATAAAGCCGGCGGAGATGACTTGGTAAGTAACATCCACCAACTCATAAGCCGAATCTGGTCGGAAGAAAGTATGCCTGAAGAATGGAACTTCAGCATCGTTTGACCGATACACAAAAAGAGGGACCCTGTAAACTGCGCCAACTACAGAGGCATAAGTCTCCTCAACATCGCCTACAATATTCTATCTGCCGTAATATGTGAACGCCTGAAACCGTTTACCAACAACCTGATCGGCCCTTATCAGTGAGGTTTTAGGCCAGGAAAGTCCACAACCGATCAAATCTTCACACTTCGGCAAATCCTGGAAAAAACCAAAAAGTGCGTTTGCCCGATACACACAATTCTCACTATTCATCGATTTCAAAGTCGCATACGGCAGCATTTATAGAGACGAACTATACAGAGCCATGTCTAGTTTTGGTATACCGCCCAAACTCGTCCGTTTGTGTAGGATGAAGATGAAGAATTCTCGCTGCTCCATCAGGGTTGGAAACAACCTCACTGACACATTCGATACCAAAAAAAGATTTAGGGAAGGCGATGCGCTGTCATGTGACTTCTTCAATCTGATTCTTAAGAGGATTGTGCAAAACGCACAAGCCAACACTAGAGGCATAATTTTCCAAAAATCTGTACTACTACAGGCATTGACATCATTGGTAGGACCCAACGTGATGTCATAGCCACGTTTGCTAGTATAGAGAAGGAAGCGACAAAAATGGGTTTAGCAGTAAATGAGGGCAAGACGAAGTTTATGCTGTCAACACGAAAGGACACACAATATCGACGAATTAAACAGAACGTCACCATTGACAGATATAACTTTGAGGTTGTACGGGACTTTATCTATCTCGGCTCCACTATTAACTCTGACAACAACATCTCTTCAGAAATTAAACGAAGAATTACACTTGCCAACCGCTGTTTCTTCGGGCTAAGAAGGCAATTCAGTAGTAAAGCCTTCACTCGAACTACTAAGGAGACCGTATATACGACCCTGATCATCCCAGTCCTGCTCTACGGCGCTGAAGCATGGACCGTCTCAATAGCGGATGAAGAAATCCTTTGTCGATTTGAGAGGAAAATTCTTCGTAAAATCTTCGGTCCCGTTTGCGTTGACGGGCTATCGAGACGAAGATTCAACCAAGAACTATACGAGCTGTACAGCGACTAGCGCCTGGTCAAAAAAAAACTCCGCATTGGACGTTTAAGATGGCTAGGACATGTAGAACGAATGGACACCAATACTTCGGCTCGCAGAGCCTTCGATTACCAGCCAGACGTCGAATGCAGTAGAAAAACTTAAGAAAAACAAAAAAATAATTAAATACCTCGGCCAACAAAAGTACCACCGGATCTTGTACATTCAAAACCAAACGTACAATCTTATACCCAAGCTACAGTACCCGATAAAAATATTTCATCAGACCCCGTTTCCAACGTTTTTTCGATTATTATTTCAAAACTTGAGGAACAAAGCAAAACGAATAAACTTATTTTCGATAGGCTAGTAAAGCTTGAAAATAATATTCGCAACAGACGTAATCTAACTTCAACATGAATAGATTTCTTAAAAATCTTACGTGGAATGTCAATTATTTATGCAGGAAAAATATATCGACGTCGGTTTACTATCCGAAACTCAAAGAGTAATTCTCACTTACAGATTAAAGGTTATTTTGATTATCATTATCATCACTATATATAAAAGAGTGTTTCGAACATTCGATTGATTTAAAAATAGAAGTCGAAACAAATCAAGTTTGTTCCTTACAAGTCAGAAGCAGAGAATCCTTTCTGAAGATATCTTCTATTTACTGTCAACCGCGATGCAAGATTGAGAAAGTTGACATCGAAAATTTACTTAATTCTCTTGGGCAGCGTTTTGTCATCGGACGGGAATTTATTGCAAAACATACATGCATATCATAGAAAGGTAGGATGATTTATGAAGTAGGTAGAAAGTATACCGAATTTCATTCTACGGGTAAACCAACTTACTAGCCAAATGATGTTACAAAAATGCCAGATTTGATCGATTTTTTTTATAGGAAAAAGTGTGCCGTCCAATCGAATCAAAGTTGACGAATGCTTTGATCTTTTCTCTAATCATTCTTCGGTCATTCTAACAACGAGCAAGTCAATCATTAGAAATGAAAACCCACCCAGTTAACAACCGGAAAAAAAGTCTTTAGAGGCTTACGAAACGATCATAGACGGTTTGGTAGTGCTATGATTCAGCTAGCAGGTGATTTTCGGCAAACATTGCCAGCAATTTCGCGGCAACTGCAGCCGATGAACTTAATACATGTTTGAAGCCGTCCGTTTTGTGGAAACACTTCAGAAACCTCAAATTGACTAGGATAATGCATATCAATCTGTAGATCGAAAAATTTTCAAAGCAATTGCTGAACATAAGCAACGGCAAAATCCGTGTTGATATTTCCATTGGCAGTATTCAATTTCCCGTCGCTTTCTGTTAGCTTACCGATTCAAAATCCGAACTCATCCGAAAAGTGCTTCCAAACATTGAATAAATTCTCAAAAATCATGTTTGGTTGATTGAACGTGCTATGTTAGCTGCGAAAAACATTAATGTCGACGAATTGAACTTTAACATTCAAAGTGAGATGGGTGACGTACACTTCCCAAGATGACATCGTCAACTACATAAACGATTTGTAAACTCGCAGGATCCACCCGGATTACAACCTCACAATATCCAACTGAAAGCCAGATCGGTTATCATAATGTTACGAAATATAAACCAACCACGTCTTTGTAATGGCACTCAGTTTGCGGTCAAACAGCTGATGAACAATGTTATCGGACAACAGTACTTAAAGCGAAGTACAAGGGAGAAGACGTTTTGATACCATGAATCCCAATGGTTCGGACGGTATTAAGATTCCACCTTAAACGCTTGCAATTCGGTACAACTTGCATTTGCAATGACAATTAACAAATTGGAAATTTTCTTTATCTTCTTGCGACTATTTTATAAACTCAATCATTGGCGAGTTGGTGTCAAAACAAAGGTTATGAATTTAAAGACAAGATTACCCGAAATATTTTAATGTTTGAATAAATATTTCACAGAAAATTACTTTTCGTTTATCAATGATTAAGATTTATTATTCTGAAGTAATGTTTCTCATTCCAGGCAAATGAAATAGAATTTTCCAATGATTCATAAAACCATTTAATTAAGAACTATGGCGATTCTATCATGAATTGTGTTCCAATGAAGTTATTCAATGATAACTAAATCGCCTGATCCACTGTCGGAACACCATCAAAGCAATCGAAAAAAAATAATGGAAAGGAAAAACAAAGTTTGCTAGAGCATTCCACATTCGTGTTGTTCGGTTTATGTACGAATCTCTGTATTTCAGCGTACGTCCGAAGATAGGCTTGAGGGTAAACTGATTTGCATTCATTGCGTAACGGGTATTGCGGCTGAATTGTTGAATGGGAGGAATGCAGCTGGCTATTTCATGTCTATGTCTATGTCTGTTTGGTAACAGACTTAGGCTAATTGACTTCGCTACGGAACGAAATGCCACTATAGCCAGCACACGGTTTCCCCACCTCGATATCCATAAGGGGACATGGCGATCTCCAGATCAACGAACGGTCAATCAAATTGATCACATAGCGATAGACAAGAGGCACGCATCCAGTATTTTGGATGTCCGAACGTTCCGAGGAGCTAACATCGACTCGGACCACTACCTTGTTGCAGCCAAGGTTAGAATGCGGATATCCACCAAGCCACAACAATCCGGAAATACTGTAAAAAAAAATGTAATGTCGAAAGACTGCAATCGCAAGAGACCGCCAAGACCTTCGCACAACGCGTATCCCTAAACCTATCGATTAACACCATATCACCATCATCGAATGTCGAAGAACTATGGCAACGATGCCAACAAGCCATTAGATCAGCCGCAACTGATGTGCTAGGTTTCTCGCGCCCACCAGCAAGAAACCCCTGGTTTGATGAGGATTGCCGACAGATGCTCGCAGCCAAGAACGAGGCCTACAAGGCTAAGCTGCAGGTGAAGACGAAAGCTGCCGTTGAGCTCTATAGGCAGAGAAGAAGGGAAGAACACCGGCTTTTTAGAAAAAAGAAAAAAGAGCAAGAAAAGCGCGCGATCGAGGATATAGAGAAGTGCCACTCCAGGAAAGATGTTCGCAAGTTTTACCAAAGTGTAAAACGTCAAAGCCAAGGATACAAGGCTCGAACAGAATCCTGTCGAGATGAACAAGGAAATATCGTAGTTGAGACACGGTCGATGCTGAGGATATGGAAGAACCACTTCTGTAGACTTTTAAACGGCGATGACGAACAACATTTCTCTGTCTGGCAGAACGAACCATTCAACATTGGCAACGACAGCGAAAGCTGCCAACCACCCGACCTGAGTGAAGTGAGGATAGCAATATCTAAACTGAAGCTTAATAAGGCTGCCGGAAATGACGGCCTTCCCGCCGAGCTTTATAAAGCCGGCGGAGATGACTTGGTAAGTAACATCCACCAACTCATAAGCCGAATCTGGTCGGAAGAAAGTATGCCTGAAGAATGGAACTTCAGCATCGTTTGACCGATACACAAAAAGAGGGACCCTGTAAACTGCGCCAACTACAGAGGCATAAGTCTCCTCAACATCGCCTACAAAATTCTATCTGCCGTAATATGTGAACGCCTGAAACCGTTTACCAACAACCTGATCGGCCCTTATCAGTGAGGTTTTAGGCCAGGAAAGTCCACAACCGATCAAATCTTCACACTTCGGCAAATCCTGGAAAAAACCAAAAAGTGCGTTTGCCCGATACACACAATTCTCACTATTCATCGATTTCAAAGTCGCATACGGCAGCATTTATAGAGACGAACTATACAGAGCCATGTCTAGTTTTGGTATACCGCCCAAACTCGTCCGTTTGTGTAGGATGAAGATGAAGAATTCTCGCTGCTCCATCAGGGTTGGAAACAACCTCACTGACACATTCGATACCAAAAAAAGATTTAGGGAAGGCGATGCGCTGTCATGTGACTTCTTCAATCTGATTCTTAAGAGGATTGTGCAAAACGCACAAGCCAACACTAGAGGCATAATTTTCCAAAAATCTGTACTACTACAGGCATTGACATCATTGGTAGGACCCAACGTGATGTCATAGCCACGTTTGCTAGTATAGAGAAGGAAGCGACAAAAATGGGTTTAGCAGTAAATGAGGGCAAGACGAAGTTTATGCTGTCAACACGAAAGGACACACAATATCGACGAATTAGACAGAACGTCACCATTGACAGATATAACTTTGAGGTTGTACGGGACTTTATCTATCTCGGCTCCACTATTAACTCTGACAACAACATCTCTTCAGAAATTAAACGAAGAATTACACTTGCCAACCGCTGTTTCTTCGGGCTAAGAAGGCAATTCAGTAGTAAAGCCTTCACTCGAACCACTAAGGAGACCGTATATACGACCCTGATCATCCCAGTCCTGCTCTACGGCGCTGAAGCATGGACCGTCTCAATAGCGGATGAAGAAATCCTTTGTCGATTTGAGAGGAAAATTCTTCGTAAAATCTTCGGTCCCGTTTGCGTTGACGGGCTATCGAGACGAAGATTCAATCAAGAACTATACGAGCTGTACAGCGACTAGCGCCTGGTCAAAAAAAAACTCCGCATTGGACGTTTAAGATGGCTAGATCATCAGACCCCGTTTCCAACGTTTTTTCGATTATTATTTCAAAACTTGAGGAACAAAGCAAAACGAATAAACTTATTTTCGATAGGCTAGTAAAGCTTGAAAATAATATTCGCAACAGACGTAATCTAACTTCAACATGAATAGATTTCTTAAAAATCTTACGTGGAATGTCAATTATTTATGCAGGAAAAATATATCGACGTCGGTTTACTATCCGAAACTCAAAGAGTAATTCTCACTTACAGATTAAAGGTTATTTTGATTATCATTATCATCACTATATATAAAAGAGTGTTTCGAACATTCGATTGATTTAAAAATAGAAGTCGAAACAAATCAAGTTTGTTCCTTACAAGTCAGAAGCAGAGAATCCTTTCTGAAGATATCTTCTATTTACTGTCAACCGCGATGCAAGATTGAGAAAGTTGACATCGAAAATTTACTTAATTCTCTTGGGCAGCGTTTTGTCATCGGACGGGAATTTATTGCAAAACATACATGCATATCATAGAAAGGTAGGATGATTTATGAAGTAGGTAGAAAGTATACCGAATTTCATTCTACGGGTAAACCAACTTACTAGCCAAATGATGTTACAAAAATGCCAGATTTGATCGATTTTTTTCATAGGAAAAAGTGTGCCGTCCAATCGAATCAAAGTTGACGAATGCTTTGATCTTTTCTCTAATCATTCTTCGGTCATTCTAACAACGAGCAAGTCAATCATTAGAAATGAAAACCCACCCAGTTAACAACCGGAAAAAAAGTCTTTAGAGGCTTACGAAACGATCATAGACGGTTTGGTAGTGCTATGATTCAGCTAGCAGGTGATTTTCGGCAAACATTGCCAGCAATTTCGCGGCAACTGCAGCCGATGAACTTAATACATGTTTGAAGCCGTCCGTTTTGTGGAAACACTTCAGAAACCTCAAATTGACTAGGATAATGCATATCAATCTGTAGATCGAAAAATTTTCAAAGCAATTGCTGAACATAAGCAACGGCAAAATCCGTGTTGATATTTCCATTGGCAGTATTCAATTTCCCGTCGCTTTCTGTTAGCTTACCGATTCAAAATCCGAACTCATCCGAAAAGTGCTTCCAAACATTGAATAAATTCTCAAAAATCATGTTTGGTTGATTGAACGTGCTATGTTAGCTGCGAAAAACATTAATGTCGACGAATTGAACTTTAACATTCAAAGTGAGATGGGTGACGTACACTTCCCAAGATGACATCGTCAACTACATAAACGAGTTTGTAAACTCGCAGGAACCACCCGGATTACAACCTCACAATATCCAACTGAAAGCCAGATCGGTTATCATAATGTTACGAAATATAAACCAACCACGTCTTTGTAATGGCACTCAGTTTGCGGTCAAACAGCTGATGAACAATGTTATCGGACAACAGTACTTAAAGCGAAGTACAAGGGAGAAGACGTTTTGATACCATGAATCCCAATGGTTCGGACGGTATTAAGATTCCACCTTAAACGCTTGCAATTCGGTACAACTTGCATTTGCAATGACAATTAACAAATTGGAAATTTTCTTTATCTTCTCGCGACTATTTTATAAACTCAATCATTGGCGAGTTGGTGTCAAAACAAAGGTTATGAATTTAAAGACAAGATTACCCGAAATATTTTAATGTTTGAATAAATATTTCACAGAAAATTACTTTTCGTTTATCAATGATTAAGATTTATTATTCTGAAGTAATGTTTCTCATTCCAGGCAAATGAAATAGAATTTTCCAATGATTCATAAAACCATTTAATTAAGAACTATGGCGATTCTATCATGAATTGTGTTCCAATGAAGTTATTCAATGATAACTAAATCGCCTGATCCACTGTCGGAACACCATCAAAGCAATCGAAAAAAAAAAAAAAAATTTTTAATTTTTATTTATATAGATTGGTTACCTGAATATCCCACCCTATCCTTATAAAACATTTCTCCAAAAAAGGGCCCTGCTTGAATAAATCTTGTTTAGCTGGTTTATCTATTGAATGTTAAGAAAACACCCCCAAAAAGTAAGCGCGGCAGAAAACTTTATATGGAAAAGTGTAAAGAGTATATAAATACAAAAATGCAATGAGTCAAAAACATCAAAAAAATTACAAATTTGGATGTTAAAAAAACTGGGACCCCGGGGTTGTCAGAAGAATTGAAAATGTTAAACATTTTTATTAAAACATGTAATTTGTTATGACCGGGGTCGTCAAAAATTTCAAAAAAGTTCAAAATTTTGATGAAAAACTAAAAATTATCGTGACCGTGGAGTTGTCAAAAATTTCAAAAAAAGTTTAAAATTTAGATAAAAAACTAGACCCCGGGGTCGTCGAAAATTTCAAAAAAGTTATAAGTTTTAATGAAAAACTAAAAATGATCGCGACGTGGGGTCGTTTTTTTTAATTTTGATTAAAAACTTAAGTTTTTTTTTAATTTCAAAAATAATAAATATTTGGATGAAAAACTGAAAATTATCGCTATTACGGGGTCGTCAGAATAGTGGTAAATTTTTCAAATTTTGATCAACAGCTAAAATTTTTCAGTATTTCAAAAAGGTAAAAATATTGACCAAAAACTAAAATCTATTTTGACCCCGCGGTTGTCCAAAAATATGAACATTTTTCAAATTTTGATCAAAAATTTAAATTTTTTAAGACCCCGGGGTCGTCCAAAACTTCAAAAGAATTCAAAATTTTGGTAAAAAAACAAAAAATTATCCTGGCTTCGATGTCGTCACAAAATTTTAAAATTTTTAAATATTTGACCAAAAATTTTAATTTTTCATGAAGCTGGGGTTGTCAAAAATTTCAAAAAAGTTAAAAATTATGATTTTCCTTAGCCCCGGGGTCGTTAAAAAAGTTAAACATTTTTTGATAAGAAACTAAAAATTATTGTGACTCCGGAGTCGTCCGAATATTTGATAAGAAACTAAAAATTATTGTGACTCCGGGGTCGTCCGAATATTTGACAATTTTTAAAATTTTGATCAAAAATAAAAGTTTTTCCTAAATTCGGGTAGGTTAAAAATTTTAAAAAATTTAAGATTTTAGATCAAAAACAAAAAAAAATTATTGTCGTCAAAAATTTCAAAAAAGTTATGAATTTTGATAAAAAACTTAAATTTAAAACTCAAATTTGAAATTTTTCATGACCCTGAGGTCGTCAAATATTTCAAAAAAGTTAAAAATTTGGATACAAAACTAAAAATAATCGTGACCACGGGTCGTCAAAAAAGTTAAAAATTTTGATAAAAAACTCAAAATTATTGCGACAACTAGGTCGTCCATTTTGATCAAAATTTTTATTTTTTTTTTTTGATCAAACATTTTAATTTTTCATGGCACTGCGTCGTTAAATATTTCAAAAAAGCTAAAAAAATTTGATTTTCCATGATGGTCGTCAAAAAAGTTAAAAATTTTGATAAAAAACTTAAAATTATTGTGACCGCGGGGTCGTCATTACAATTGAAAATTTTTAAAATTTTGATCAAAAATTTAAATTTTTCAAGAAGGTTATCGTACAAAATTTCAAAAAAGTTAAAAATTTTGATAAAAAACTAAAAGTATTTTGTGGCCCCGGGGTAGTCCGAACATTTTAAAAATTTTAAAATTTTGATCACAACTTGAATTTTTTTATGACCCCGGGGTCTTCAAAATTTTCAAAAATGTTAAAAATTTTGATGAAAAACTAAAAATTATCGTGACCCCGAGGTCGTAAGACAATTTGAAAACTTTGAAAATTTTCATCAAAAATGTTAAACTAAAAATTATTGTGACCCCGGATTCACCCAAAAACTTTAAAATTTTAATAAACAACTAAAAATTATCATGACCCCGGAGTTGTCAGAAAAACTAAATTTTTTTTAAATTTTGATCAAAAATTTTAATTTTTCATGAACCCGGGTACCTAGATACGTCAAAAATATCAAAAAATTAAAAATTTGGATAAAAAACTAAATATTATCGTGACACCGGGGTCTTCAGAAGAATGAAAATATTTCAAATTTTTATCAGATCTTGAAATTTGTTCGAACGGGGGTCTTCAAAAATTTCAAAAAAGTTCAAAATTTTGATGAAAAACTAAAAATTATCGTGACCATGGGGTCGTCAAAAATTTCAAAAAAAGTTTAAAATTTTGATAAAAAACTAAAAATTATCTTTACTCGGTCGCCGGAAAAATTTTAAAATTTTGATCAAAAATTGATATTTTTTTATGACCCCGGGGTCGTCAAAAATTTAAAAAAAATTTTAATTTTTCTTAAACTAAAATGCATAGTGTCGGTGGGGTCGTCAAAAAAGGTAAAAATTTTGATAAGAAACTTCAATTTAAAATTAAAAATTGAAATTTTTCATTACCCTGAGGTCGTCAAAAATTTCAAAAAAGTTAAAAAATGTGATAAAAGTCTAAAAACAATCGGGACCACGAGATCGCCAAAAAAAATACAAATTTTGTTAAAAAAAACTCAAAATTATTGTGCCCCCGGGGTCGTCCAAACATTTTTTAATTTTTAAATGTTTCATCAACAAATTTTAATTTTTCATGACCCCGTGGTAGTCAAAAAAGTTACAAAATTTGATAATAAACTTAAAATTATTGTGAACCCGGAATCGCCCAAAAATTGTAACATTTCATAAACAAATAAAAATTGTCGTGACCCGGGGTTGTCAGAAAAATTGAAAATTTTTAAAATTTGATCAAAAACTGAAATTTTCATGACCCCGGATACCAAAGTCAAAAATATCAAAAAAAATAAAAATTTGGATGAAAAACTAAATATCATCGTGACACCGCGGTCGTCAGAAGTATTGAAATTTTTTAAAATTTTTATCAAAACTTGAAATTTTTTATGACCCCTTGTACCTACGTCAAAAATATCAAAAAAATCAAAAATTTGGATAAAAACCTAAATATTATCGTGCCACCGCGGTCGTCACAAGAACTGAATATATTTAAAATTTTTATCAAAACTTGAAATTTGTTATGACCGGGGTCGTTAAAAATTTCATAATAGCTCAAAATTTTGATGAAAAACTAAAAATTAAAGTGACCGTGGGGTCGTCAAAAATTTTGAAAAAAGTTTAAAATTTTGATAAGAAACTAAAAGCTATCTTGTCGTCAGAAAAAAACTAAAAGTTGTCAGAAAAATGGAAAAATTTTAAAGTTTTTATCAAAAATTAATTTTTTTTATGACCCCCATTTTTAATTAACTAAAAATTATTGTGATCGTGGGTCGTCAAAAATTTCAAAAAAGTTAAAAATTTCGATAAGAAACTTCAAATTAAAATTTAAAATTAAAATTTTTCATGACCCTGATTTCGTCAAATATTTCAATAAAATTAAAAATTTTGATAAATAACTAAAAATAATCGTAAGGAAATTTGAAATTTTTATCAAAAATTGAAATTTTTCATGACGCCGGGGTCGTCTAAAATTTCTAAAAAATTAAAAATTTTGATTAAAACAAAAATTATCGGGGCACCGGCGTTGTCCCAAAATTTGAAATTTCTTTAGAATTTTTATCAAAATTTAAAATTTTTGACCTGTGGTCGTCCAAAATTTCAGAAAACTTAAAAATTTTGATAAAAATCAAAAAATTATCGTGACACCGTTGTCGTCAAAAAATTTTTAAATTTTGATCAAAAATTGAAATTTTTCATGACCCGTCGGAAAATTTGAAAGTTTTTATCAAAAATTTAAATTTTTCATGACCCCGTGGTCGTCAAAAAAGTTAAAACTTTTGATGAAAACTAAAAATTACCAAGACCCCGGGGTCGTCTGAAAATTTTCAAATATTTGATCAAAAATTTAACGTTTTTATGTCTTTGGGGTCGTCCCAAATTTCAAAAAAATTAAAAATTTTGATGAAAAACTAAAAATTATCGTAATCCCGGGCTTTGGAAAATTTAAAAAATTTTGATCAAAAATTTAAATTTTTCATGACCCCGGGGTCGTCAAAAAAGTTAAAAATGTTCATGAAAAGAAATCCAAAATTTCAAAAAAATTTAAATTTTGATTAAACACAAAAAATTATCGTAACACCGATGTCGTCACAAAATATTTAACTTTTAAAATTTTTATTAAAAATTTAAATTTTTCATGGCCCTGGGGTCGTCAAAAAAAATAAAAATTTTGATAAAAAACTAAAAATTATTGTAACCCCGGGGTCGTCAGAAAATTTTAAAATTTTAAAAATTTTGATCAAAAATTTAAAATTGTTGAAACTTTGATCAACCATTGATATTTTTCATGACCCCAGGGTCGTCCAAAATATCAAAAAAATTAAAAATTTTGATAAAAAGTTAAAAATTTTGATAAAAAATGATAAAAAAATTGATAAAAAATAAAAATTTTGACAAAAAATAGAAATTCTCGTGAACCCCAAATCGTCAGAAAATCTGAAAATATTTTAAATTTTGATCAAAAATTGATATTTTTCATGACACCATGGTCGTCAAAAACTCAAAACAAATTAAAAATTTTGATAAAAAACAAAAAAATATCGTGACACGTGTTATTTTTAATTATTTAAATATTTGATCAAAAATTAATCTTTTTCATGACCCTGGGGTCGTCCAATATTTCAAAAAAGTTAAAAATTTAAAAAAAAACTAATATTTATTGTGACTCCGGGGTCGTCCAAAAGTTTGACAATCTTTAAAATTTTGATCAAAAATTGATCCGAAAATTTGAAAATTTTTAAATGTTTGATTAAAAATTGTAATTTTTCATGACCCCGGGGTCGTGAAACTTTTGATGAAAACTAAAAATTATTAAGACCCCGGACCGTCCGAAAATTTTTAAATATTTGATCAAAAATTTAACGTTTTTATGTCTGGTCGTCCGAAATTTCAAAAAAATAAAAAAATTTGATGAAAAATAAAAATTTTGGTGATCCCCGGGTGGTCAGAAAATCTGAAAATTTTTAAAACTTTGATCAACAATTGATATTTATGATGAACCCAGGGTCGTCCAAAATATCAAAAAAATTAAAAATTTTGATAAAAAAGTAGAAATTCTCGTGATCCCCGAGTCGTCAGAAAATTTGAATTTTTTTTTTAAATTTTGATCAAAAATTGATATTTTCCATGACCACAGGGTCGTCAAAAATTTCAAAACAAATTAAAAATTTTGATAAAAAACAAAAAATTATCGTGACACGGATGTCTTCAGAAAATTCGAAAATTTTAATCAAAAATTGATATTTTTCATGACCCCGGGGTGGTCAAAAAAGTTCAAAATTATGAAAAAAAACTAAAAGTTATTGTGAGCGTGGCGTCGTCCGAAAATTTTAAATTATTTAAATATTTGATCAAAAAATAATCTTCGTCGTCAAATATTTCAAAAAAGACAAAAATTTTGATATAAAACTAAAAATTATTGTGACCCGGGGTCGTCAGAAAATTTTAAATATTTTGATCAAAAATTTTTAATTTTTATGACCCCTGGTTCGTCCGAAATTTCAAAAAAATCAAAAATTTTGATGAAAAATAAAATTTTCTTGATCCCCGTATGGTTAGAAAATCTGAAAATTTTTAAAACTTTGATCAACAATTGATATTTTTCATGACCCCAGGGTCGTCAAAAATTTCAAAACAAATTAAAATTTTTGATAAAAAACAAAAAATTATCGTAACACGGATGGCTTCAGAAAATTTGAAAATTTTAATCAAAAATTTAAATTTTTTATGACCCCGGGGTCGTCAAAAAAGTTCAAAATTATGAAAAAAAAACTAAAAGTTATTGTGATCCCGGCGTCGTCCGAAAATTTTAAATTATTTAAATATTTGATCAAAAATTAATCTTTTTCATGACCCTGGGGTCGTCAAATATTTCAAAGAAGTTAAAACTTTTGATGAAAACTAAAAATTATTAAGACCCCGGGGTCGTCCGAAAATTTTCAAATATTTGATCAAAAACTTAACGTTTTTATGTCTCTGGGTCTCGCCAAATTTCAAAAAAATTAAATATTTTGATGAAAAACTAAAAGTTATTGTAATCCTGGTCTTTGAAAATTTTGAAAATGTTGATCAAAAATTTAAAAAAAAAGTCAAAAAAATTAAAAATGTTCATGAAAAGAAATCCAAAATTTCAAAAAAATTAAAATTTTGATTAAGCACAAAAAATTGTCGTAACACCGATGTCGTCATAAAATATTTAACTTTTAAAATTTTGATCAAAAATTTTAGTTTTTCATTACCCCGGGGTCGTCAAAATAAATAAAAATGTTGATAAAAAAATAAAAATTACTGTGACCCCGGGGTCGTCAGAAAGTTTGAAAATTTTAAAAATTTTGATCAAACATTTAAAATTTTTATAACCCCTGGGTCGTCCGAAATTTCAAAAAAATTAAAAATTTTGATGAAAAATAAAAATGTTCGTGGTCCCCGGGTGGTCAGAAAATCTGAAAATTTTTAAAACTTTGATCAACAATTGATATTTTTCATGACCCCAGGGTCGTCCAAATATTTTTAATGGCTCCGGGTCATCAAATATTTCAAAAAAAATTTAAATTTTGATACATAAGTAAAGGTTATCGTGACCCCAGAGTCGTCAGAGAATTTGAAAATTTTTATGATTTTGATAAAAAATTTAAATTTTTCATGACCCCGGGGTCGTTAAATATTTATATATATTATAATATATATATGATTATATCCATATTTATTTAAGAATATGTATTTGTCAGGTTTAAATACTTATTTGTTTTTAGAAGATGTGAGTGGAGACAGATCTATAGTGAACTGGTCTCACAAACTAACGAAGCTCCACTATGATATTCATGATGAATAGGTAATATAAAAAGGAGGGGAAGAGCAACATTTATTTTAAATGCGAAGGAATGAATAACTCATAGAGAAAAAAACAAGAGGGGGATGGAAAGATATAGTGAAATCATTTCAAAGAGCCTGGGAGCCCTTTCTTTTTAATCCAAGCACGGAATACAAGAGGGTCAAGACAGCCAGCTGATCGATTGTGAGATCGAATTGTCACACAACTTTTGCTGAGTTACGATTTTTACACGATTTTTTTTTAGAAATTTCTGACGATAATTTATATTCAGGTTTTCAAGTTTGATAAACGGACGGAGTACTTTTCCATAGGAAATAACCTTAAGGCCTATACAAGGCATACATGATTTTAGTTGTAGCAGAGATACGTTAAGTGGTGTCTTTTAATTTAAAGTGTAATTTAACCCATTCACCTGTTTTGGCTTAGGTGAATTATCAGTGTTTGTGGCTTTTTGGGTGGTTTCCTCTTAAGGACTTGGGTAACGGCCGTAAACCGGTACTGAATGCAGTGTGTGTGCTCCGCTATTTAGAACGAGCCACCCTTACAAGAAATATTCAGCATCAGAACAAATACAGCGAATTCATCAAAGGCAGTTAAATTAAAAGAAAAAAAAGTTAATCCTTTTCTTTTTTTAAATAAAACATGTATGTACGTGCATAGTCATACGCATAAAGACATTTGACACAAAGGTGCAAAAAAGAGTAAAACCAGCATTTACTGGATCAATATTCAAAAAAATTCAAGTGAATTAGAATTTAAATTTAATTTTGAGTAGTTTCAGTTGAATTGTTTTTTGTCCCTTCCGGACGGCTTCAGGACTATATAAATTAATATTAGGGTTAGGTAATTTCTGACTTTGAAGATATTTGTGCGCGAATTACCACCATTGTATATCTTATTAACTTACTTAATTACTAACTTACTTACTTATTTAAGTAGCGCTACAGTCCGGGATGAACCTGGGCCTCAACCAACATGCATCTTCAATTAGCCCGGTCCTTAGCAAACTGGCTCCAGTTGCGCACTCCAAGTTGGTTGAGGTCGGTTTCTACTTGTGCGCGACACTTAAGGCGAGGTCTTCCTCTACTGCGTCCGACGTCTGGCTGGGAATCGAAGACTCTGCGAGCTGGAGTATTGGTGTCCATTCGTTCTACATGTCCTAGCCATCTTAAACGTCCAATGCGGAGTCCCAAATTTTAAAAAAAATTAAAACTTTTGATGAAAAACTAAAAGTTATCGTAATCCTGGTCTTTGAAAAATTTGAAAATGTTGATCAAAAATTTAAAAAAAAAAGTAAAAAAAGTTAAAGATGTTCATGAAAAGAAATCCAAAATTTCAAAAAAATTAAAATTTTGATTAAGCACAAAAAATTATCGTAACACCGATGTCGTCATAAAATATTTAACTTTTAAAATTTTGATCAAAAATTTTAATTTTTCATGACCCCGGGGTCGTCAAAATAAATAAAAATTTTGATAAAAAAATAAAAATCATTGTGACCCCGGGGTCGTCAGAAAGTTTGAAAATTTTAAGAATTTTGATCAAAAATTTAAAATTGTTATGACCCCTGGGTTGTCCGAAATTTGAAAAAAATTAAAAATTTTGATGAAAAATAAATATGTTGGTGGTCCCCGGGTAGTCAGAAAATCTGAAAATTTTAAAACTATCATCAACAATTGATATTTTTCATGACCCCAGGGTCGTCCAAAATATCAAAAAAATTAAAAATTTTGATAAAAAATTAAAAATTTTGATAAAAAATAGAAATTCTCGTGATCCCCAAGTCGTCAGAAAATTTGAAAATTTTATAAATTTTGATCAAAAATTTATATTTTTATGTCAAAAATTTCAAAACAAATTAAAAATTTTGATAAAAAACAAAAAATTATCGTGACACGGATGTCTTCGGAAAATTTGAAAATTTTTATGATTTTGATAAAAAATTTAAATTCTTCACGACCCCGGGGTCGTCTAATATTTATATATATTATAATATATATATGATTATATCCATATTTATTCAAGAATATGTATTTAACAGGTTTAATTACTTATTTGTTTTTAGAAGATGTGAGTGGAGACAGATCTATAGTGAACTGGTCTCACAAACTAACGAAGCTCCACTATGATATTCATGAAGAATAGGTAATATAAAAAGGAGGGGAAGAGCAACATTTATTTTATATGCGAAGGAATGAATAACTCATAAAGAAAAAAACAAGAGGGGGATGGAAAGATATAGTGAAATCATTTCAAAGAGCCTGGGAGCCCTTTCTTTTTAATCCAAGCACGGAATACAAGAGGGTCAAGACAGCCAGCTGATCGATTGTGAGATCGAATTGTCACACAACTTTTGCTGAGTTACGATTTTTACACGATTTTTTTTTAGAAATTTCTGACGATAATTTATATTCAGGTTTTCAAGTTTGATAAACGGACGGAGTACTTTTCCATAGGAAATAACCTTAAGGCCTATACAAGGCATACATGATTTTAGTTGTAGCAGAGATACGTTAAGTGGTGTCTTTTAATTTAAAGTGTAATTTAACCCATTCACCTGTTTTGGCTTAGGTGAATTATCAGTGTTTGTGGCTTTTTGGGTGGTTTCCTCTTAAGGACTTGGGTAACGGCCGTAAACCGGTACTGAATGCAGTGTGTGTGCTCCGCTATTTAGAACGAGCCACCCTTACAAGAAATATTCAGCATCAGAACAAATACAGCGAATTCATCAAAGGCAGTTAAATTAAAAGAAAAAAAAGTTAATCCTTTTCTTTTTTTAAATAAAACATGTATGTACGTGCATAGTCATACGCATAAAGACATTTGACACAAAGGTGGAAAAAAGAGTAAAACCAGCATTTACTGGATTAATATTCAACAAAATTCAAGTGAATTAGAATTTAAATTTAATTTTGAGTAGTTTCAGTTGAATTCTTTTTTGTCCCTTCCGGACGGCTTCAGGACTATATAAATTAATATTAGGGTTAGGTAATTTCTGACTTTGAAGATATTTGTGCGCGAATTACCACCATTGTATATCTTATTAACTTACTTAATTACTAACTTACTTACTTATTTAAGTAGCGCTACAGTCCGGGATGAACCTGGGCCTCAACCAACATGCCTCTTCAATTAGCCCGGTCCTTAGCAAACTGGCTCCAGTTGCGCACTCCAAGTTGGTTGAGGTCGGTTTCTACTTGTGCGCGACACTTAAGGCGAGGTCTTCCTCTACTGCGTCCGACGTCTGGCTGGGAATCGAAGACTCTGCGAGCTGGAGTATTGGTGTCCATTCGTTCTACATATCCTAGCCATCTTAAACGTCCAATGCGGAGTCCCAAATTTAAAAAAAAAATTAAAAATTTTGATGAAAAACTAAAAGTTATCGTAATCCTGGTCTTTGAAAAATTTGAAAATGTTGATCAAAAGTTTAAAAAAAAAAGTTAAAAATGTTCATGAAAAGAAATCCAAAATTTCAAAAAAATTAAAATTTTGATTAAGCACAAAAAATTATCGTAACACCGATGTCGTCATAAAATATTTAACTTTTAAAATTTTGATCAAAAATTTTAATTTTTCATGACCCCGGCGTCGTCAAAATAAATAAAAATTTTGATAAAAAAATAAAAATCATTGTGACCCCGGGGTCGTCAGAAAGTTTGAAAATTTTAAGAATTTTGATCAAAAATTTAAAATTGTTATGACCCCGGTTGTCCGAAATTTCAAAAAAATTAAAAATTTTGATGAAAAATAAAAATGTTCGTGGTCCCCGGGTGGTCAGAAAATCTGAAAATTTTTAAAACTGTCATCAACAATTGATATTTTTCATGACCCCAGGGTCGTCCAAAATATCAAAAAAATTAAAAATTTTGATAAAAAATTAAAAATTTTGATAAAAAATAGAAATTCTCGTGATCCCCAAGTCGTCAGAAAATTTGAAAATTTTATGAATTTTGATCAAAAATTTATATTTTTATGTCAAAAATTTCAAAACAAATTAAAAATTTTGATAAAAAACAAAAAATTATCGTGACACGGATGTCTTCGGAAAATTTGAAAATTTTTAAAATGTTGATCAAAAATTTATATTTTTCATGGCTCCAAGTCATCAAATATTTCAAAAAAGTTAAAAATTTTGATACATAACTTAAAGTTATCGTGACCCCAGAGTCGTCAGAAAATTTGAAAATTTTTATGATTTTGATAAAAAATTTAAATTTTTCACGACCCCGGGGTCGTCAAATATTTATATATATTATAATATATATATGATTATATCCATATTTATTTAAGAATATGTATTTGTCAGGTTTAATTACTTATTTGTTTTTAGAAGATGTGAGTGGAGACAGATCTATAGTGAACTGGTCTCACAAACTAACGAAGCTCCACTATGATATTCATGAAGAATAGGTAATATAAAAAGGAGGGGAAGAGCAACATTTATTTTATATGCGAAGGAATGAATAACTCATAAAGAAAAAAACAAGAGGGGGTGGAAAGCTATAGTGAAATCATTTCAAAGAGCCTGGGAGCCCTTTCTTTTTCATCCAAGCACGGCTGTCTTGACAAGAGGGTCAAGACAGCCAGCTGATCGATTGTGAGATCGAATTGTCACACAACTTCTGCTGAGTTACGATTTTTACACGATTTTTTTTTAGAAATTTCTGATGATAATTTATATTCAGGTTTTCAAGTTTGATAAGCGGACGGAGTACTTTTCCATAGGAAATAACCTTAAGGCCTATACAAGGCATACATGATTTTAGTTGTAGCAGAGATACGTTAAGTGGTGTTTTTTAATTTAAAGTGTAATTTAACATATTCACCTGTGTTGGCTTAGGTGAATTATCAGTGTTTGTGTCTTTTTGGGTGGTTTCCTCCTAAGGACTTGGGTAACGGCCGTAAACCGGTACTGAATGCAGTGTGTTTGCTCCGCTATTTAGAACGAGCCACCCTTTCAAGAAATATTCAGCATCAGAACAAATACAGCGAATTCATCAAAGGCAGTTAAATTAAAAGAAAAAAAGGTAGTCCTTTTCTTTTTTAAATAAAACATGTATGTACGTGCAGAGTCATACGCATAAAGACATTTGACACAAAGGTGGAAAAAAGAGTAAAACCAGCATTTACTGGATTAATATTCGGAAAAATTCAAACTATCGTCACCAGGGGTTCCTAACAAAATTTGGGGATTTTTCAAAATTTTCATCAAAAATTGAAATTTTTGACGACCCCGGGTTCATGAAAAATTTCACTTTTTGATAAAAATTTTCAAAATTCCCAAATTTTCTGAGGACCCCGGGGTCGTCCAAAATTTCGTAAAAACTAAGAATTTCGATGAAAAACTAAAAACTATCTTCACCCCGGGTTCCTAACAAAATTTGGGTATTTTAAAAATTTTCATTAGAAATTGAAATTTTTGACGACCCCGGGGTCAAGGAAAATTTCACTTTTTGATGAAAATTTTAAAAGTTCCCAAATTTTCTGAGGACCCCGGGTGACGAAAATTTTTAGTTTTTCATCAAAACTTTTAATTTTTATAATTTTTATGACGCCCCCGGGGTCCTCACAAAATTTGGGAATTTGAAAAATTAAATTTTTCATTACCCCGGGGTCATGAAAAATTTCAATTTTTGATGAAAATTTTAAAAGTTCCGAATTTTTCTGAGGACCCCGTGGTGACGAAAATTTTTATTTTTTCATTCAAATTCCTAATTTTTATAATTTTTTTATAAAATTGAAATTTTTGACGACCCCGGGGGTCACGAAAAATTTCAATTTTTGACAAAAAATTATCGTCAAAAATTTCAATTTTAAAATTGAAATTTTTCATGACCCCGGGGTGACGATAATTTTTAGTATTTCATAGAAATTTTTAATTTTTATGAATTTTTAGACGACCCCGGGGTCCTCAGAAAATTTCGGAATTTTTAAAACTTTCATCAAAAATTATAATTTTTCATGACCCCAGGGTCGTCAAAAATTTAAAATTTTTGATGAAAATTTTTAAAATTCCCAAATTTCGTTAGGACCCCGGGGTGACGAGAATTTTTAATTTTTCATCGAAATTTTTAATTTTTATGAATTTTTGGACGACCCCGGGGTTCTAACAAAATTTGGGAATTTTAAAAATTTTCATTAAAAATTGAAATTTTTGACGATAACTTTTAGTTTTTCATCGAAATTTTTAATTTTTATGAATTTTTGGACGACCACGGGGTCCTCAGAAAATTTTGGAATTTTTAAAAATTTTATCAAAAATTCATGACCCCGGGGTCATGAAAAATTTTTAATTTTTGATGAAAATTTTAAAAATTCCGAAATTTTCTGAGGACCCCGGGGTCATTAGAAAATTCATAAAAATTAAAAATTTCGATGAAAAACTAAAAATTATCGTCACCCCGGGGTCATGAAAAATTTCAATTTTTGATGAAAATTTTAAGAATTCCAAAATTTTCTGAGGACTCCGGGGTCTTCCAAAAATTCATAAAAATTAAAAATTTCGATGAAAAACTAAAAACTATCGTCACCCCGGGTTCCTAACAAAATTTGGGAATTTTAAAAATTTTCATCAAAAATTGAAATTTTTGACGACCCCGGGTTCATGAAAAATTTCACTTTTCGATGAAAGTTTTAAAAATTCCGAAATTTTCTGAGTACCCCGGGATCGTCTAAAAATTCATAAAAATTAAAAATTTCGATGAAAAACTAAAAATTATCGTCACCCCGGGGTTTTCAGAAAATTTCGGAATTTTAAAAATTTTCATCAAAAATTGAAATTTTTGACGACCCCGGGGTCATGAAAAATGTCGCTTTGGGAAATTTGGGTATTTTAAAAATTTTCATCAAAAAGTAAATTTTAAAAGTTCATAGGACCCCGGGGTGACGATAATTTCGAGTTTTTTATAAAATTTTTAATTTTTATTTTTTTTGACGCCCCCGGGGTCCTTACAAATTTGTTAATTTTAAAAATTTTCATCAAAAAATTGAAATTTTTCATGGCCCCGGGGCCATGACGACCCCGGGGTAATGAAAATTTTCAATTTTTGATGAAAATTTTAAAAATTCATAGGACCCCGGGGTGACGATAATTTCTAGTTTTTTATAAAATTTTTAATTTTTATTTTTCTTTGACGCCCCCGGGGTCCTTACAAAATTTGGGAATTTTAAAAATTTTCATCAAAAAATTTAAATTTTTCATAGCCCCGGGGTCTTCAAAAATTTCATTTTTTGATGAAAATTTTAAAAATTCGCCCCCGGGGTCCTCACAAAATTTGGGAACTTTAAAAATTTTCATCAAAAATTGAAATCCTAGACGATCGCGTCTGACAAAATTCCGAAATTTTCTGAGAACTTCGGAGTCGTCCGAAAATTCATAAAAATTAAAAATTTCAGTTGAATTCTTTTTTGTGCCTTCCGGACGTCTTCAGGACTATATAAATTAATATTAGGGTTAGGTAATTTCTGACTTCGAAATTATTTGTGCGCGAATTACCACCATTGTGGATCTTATTAACTTACTAAATTGCTAACTTACTTACTTATTTAAGTGGCGCTACAGTCCGGGATGAACCTGGGCCTCAACCAACATGCCTCTTCAATTAGCCCGGTCCTTAGCAAACTGCCTCTAGTTGCGCACTCCAAGTTGGTTGATGTCGGTTTCCACTTGTGCGCGACACTTAAGGCGAGGTCTTCCTCTATTGCGTCCGACGTCTGGCTGGGAATCGAAGACTCTGCGAGCCGTAGTATTAGTGTCCATTCGTTCTACATGTCCTAGCCATCTTAAACATCCAATGCGGAGTTTTTTTTGACCAGGCGAATGTCGCTGTATAGCTCGTATAGTTCATAGCCCGTCAACGCAAACGGGACCGAAGATTTTTCGAAGAATTTTCCTGTCAAATCGACCAAGGATTTCTTCATCCGCTTTTGAGACGGTCCACCCTTCAGCGCCGTACAGTCCTGCTCTACGGCGCTGAAGCGTGGACCGTAGTAGTTGTACAGATTTTTGGAAAATTGTGCCTCTGATGTTGACTCGTGAGTTTTGCACAATCCTCTAAAGAACCATATTTAAAAAGTTGGTATCCAATGTGTCAATGAGATCGTTTCCGACCCTGATGGAGCAGCGAGAGTTCTCCATCGTCATCCTACATAATCGGACGAGTTTGGGCGGTATACCAAAACTAGACATGGCCCTGTATAGTTCGTCTCTATAAATGCTGTCGCATGCGGCTTTGAAATCGATGAATAGGTGGTGGGTATCGATTTTGATTTCTTGGGTTTTTTCCAGGATTTGCCGAAGTGTGAAGATTTGATCGGTTTTGGACTTTCCTGGCCTAAAACTATACTGATAAGTGCCGATCAGTTTGTTGGTAAACGGTTTCAGGCGTTCACATATTACGGCAGATAGAATTTTGTAGGCGATGTTGAGTAGACTAATGCCTCTAATCTCTTTCGACATTACATTTTCTTAAAGTATTTCTGAATTGTTGTGGCGTGGTGGATATCCGGACATCCAAAATACTGGATGCGTGCCTCTTGTTTATCGTTATGTGATCAATTTGATTGACCGTTCGTTGATCTGGACCCCGCCGTGTCCCCTTATGGATATAGAGCTGAGAAAACCGTGTGCTGGCTATAGTGGCATTTCGTTCCGTAGCGAAGTCAATAAGCCTAAGTCCGTTACCAGACGTGTTGTCGTGTAGGTTATGTTTTCCGACAATACTGCTAAAGATGTCTTCTCTTCCTACCTTTGCGTTAAAATCTCCCAGCACGATTTTAACATCGTACTTCGGTATTCGCTCATAGGTTTTGTCAAGTAGCTCATAGAAGCAGTCCTTAGCTATATCATATTTTTCCTCCGTTGGGGCGTGAGCGCATATAAGGGTAATTTTTGCGAATTTGGCCTTGATGCGGATCGTTACGATGCGTTCGCTAATGGCTTCTAAACATAAGACTTCTTGCCTAAGTCTGGACCTTATAACAAATCCGCATCCGAATAGTCGCTGTTTCTGCTCACTTTAACACGGTCCGTAGTAGATGTCACAGTTTTTCATTCATTTTTTGAACGGCCCATCCCATCGTATTTCCTGGAGAGACTTAATGTCTGTTTTGTAGCAGTTTAGGGCCTCCGCTAATTATTCGCTTGCAACTCTCCTGTTTAATGTTCTCACATTCTAGGTGCAGATACGAACGTCGTTGTCCTTTTTTCGTTTAGCCGTGTCGTCAACAATAAAATCAGTCCTTTCTGAGGCTATTGGTTGCTTCGTAACCGTTAGGTTTTTCCATGGTTGGGTAGTTAACCCAAAGCGCAACCCCCAACCTGGAGGGCCAGTTCCGATTTATTAGATACCCCTAGGACACGGGGCCATCAGTATCCACTACTACAGTATTGAGCGCTGCCGTTGGCCTTTCGGTTCATCCGCCACCAGCTCTGTTCAAGGGGCCTGACTAACCCTTGAAATTCCTAAACAACCTGTTCTCCGAATATGTCGAAGCAGCTTGTCTAGGTTCGTCTGGTACATGAGGTCGGGTATTCATACCGTGCCATTCTGACCTGGCTGTTTATAGTGTTGCTGTTATTCGTCGTGTTATCAACACTCTCACTTATCGTTTAGAAAGTCAAATCCGGTTGGATGAGACCAGTACCCGATGGTTACCACTTGGAGGTAAAAACTAAGCACTAGATGTGTAGTCAGAGTAACAACACTGGGCATTGCCAAGTTAAAGCCAATCAGAGTCTACCCTCGTTCTACAACACCCAACCATCCTTTGGTATATCTAGCGAAATTATTTCACTATATTTCAAACTTAATGTCAAAACTAATATACCCCTATGGGATAGGGTATAAATGTATGAGAAGGCTACAATCCACTGTGTGGATCTGTTTTTACCCTATCCCATCCCATCCGTAGAACAAGTATCCTCAAAATGTCGGCTTTTTGGCGATGAAATACAGAAAATGTCATTGTCAGAACATATCGTTCAGACGGTTTATCAAAATCATTTATGGTTCGACAAAAAACATCGTTTTTCGCCTGGTTATGGTATGAGGATGTGTATAGACACAGTTTTTGTATGAAAACGCCTCCAAAAAGTGGGCGCGGGTTAAAGTGGAAGAAATGGTTATATTAACAGATCCATTGATTTTGCATCAATTTCGATACGTTAAAATGTTTACCGAAAAACGTTTTTGACTGAAAATGCCCAGAAAAAGTGGGCGTGCAAAAACTTCGTACGAACAAAAAATAGACATTGGGATTGTCTAGATACGTTATATAGGCTTTTTTCCAATTATCTAACGGTTTGGCCTAAAACTATGTTTTTCTGAAAAGAGGGCGTGGCTTTGCCGGATAAAGAGTCTATGTGCCAAATTTTAAAACTCTAGCTCAAAATTTAAGGCCCAAAAATCGGTGACTCACAGATGGACGAACGGACGGACAGGCAGACATGACTAGATCAACTCAGCTGGCGATTCTGGGTCTACCCATATACCTTGAGGTATATCTAGCGAAATTATTTCACTATATTTCAAACTTAATGTCAAAACTAATATACCCCTATGGGATAGGGTATAAACATATGAGAAGGCTACAATCCACTATGCGGATCGTTTTATACCCTATCCCATACCATCCTTTAAATAAATAAGAATTATATGTCAGTTTTATGAAAAAGGAAAATTAAAATTGAAATTGTCGCAATTAAGTTTTACTAAAAAGTGGGCGTGGCAGTTGGCGGATTTCAAAAATGTTTATCCTGTTTTAATAACACGTACAAGGATCACATGTACGAATTTTCATCATCCTAGCTCGAATTTTTTTTTTTTATTGTGGGGGTTCGCTGGAAGGAAAAATCATCGAAAGACATTGCAGAGGTTTTATCGCGAGGGAACCTTCTGCAATAGTAAGGGACTTTAACCCGATCTAAAAACCTCCCGAAGACTGACTTTTGTATGTCTTCAAGGAATCGCACCTAGTCGTTAGACTAATCAGCAATTTATTTTTCACATGTATTATATTTTATAAAAATATAAATTTTAAAAGAAATACCGACGTTGGTCGTTTTTTCTATGAGTTTTGGTTGAAATTGTACTTGAGTTTTAGTATTTCTTTTTTTATATATATATATCTTTAGCTTCATAGGTCAAGGGGTTTAACCCGTTTGAATCTCCTGACTATAGTGTCGGTTCTTAAAAGCTGTGCTATTTCTAAATTAACATGGCTGAGAAGCCTATCTCTGTGTCTTAGAGCTACTTTTTTAGCTTCATCTTCAACCATTTCAATATATAGAGCTGTATGTAGATCGGTGTTACGTATGTACCACAAGAATTTGCTTATATAGCAATAATTTATTGTAGTTGGATAAGGGTGAGTATCTCCCAATAAGCCAATACATTTTACTGTAGCGGATGTTTAACTCATCTCTTTTTTTCTTTACATGTGCTTTCCAGCGCAGTTTGGCGTCTAGAGTCATCCCTAAATATTTAGCTGTATTTGAATATTCCACTACATTACTATTTATGTATACTGGAATGTGTGGTACATTTCTTAACGTAAAATTTATATGAACTGACTTCAGGTCATTTAATCTGATCTGCCAATTTTTAGTCCATTCTGAGATATTGTTTACTGCTTTTAAATTTAAGCATATTGACTACCTCTATTATTTTGAACCTTTTCTCTTTTAGGTCTTTTTAAATGCTTTCAGGCGAGCATGAGTAGTGTAATTTTTTTACTACTACCTTTATAGGCCTGGATTGCTTACTTTCATAAGAGTACCATTGCACTTTTTTTTTGTTTAGTATTTTGGCAACGTACTTCTGTATTTTGGTACAGAAGTACGTTGCCTCTTTAACCACATTAATTTTTATATCATTATTATTAATAAGAGTTGTGCTTGCTTCTATTTTATTTTCCTCCAATAATTTGGTTAGGCTTTCATAGTTGTTTATTTGAAGCGCTATGATTGGTGGAGGTTTGATTATTTTTTTAATTTGGTTTCCTTTACCTGGATCAATCTCAATATTTTGACAGCTTTCCATTTGGGATGAGATTTAAGGCCCAAAAACCGACGGGCGGACAGACAACCATGGCTTAATCGACAAAGCTAGCGATTCTGAGTCGATCCATATACTTTGAAGTAGATCTAGCGAAATTATTTCTCTATGTTACAAACGCCTATCTTTCGAGTTTGGTGGTTTTTCTAGCTACTGGGGGGCCTCGTTTCTCCAAATCGATTTTTTTTTCAGCATTGTCTTTTATACAGAGTTTTAAACACGCTACTTGATTAAACACGCTATTTTCTTAAAACATGTTATTTTGTATACGTAATACGTATACGTATACGAATAACTGTCGGATTTCAAGGCAGGTCCGCCCATAATAATACACATCTCGTTTATGTATTATTTTCACCATCGCCCACAGGCGTTTTCATACAAAAACCATCTGTACACCAAACCTCATACCGTATGCATGAGAAAAATGTTGTTTTTTGTCGAACCATAAACGATTTTTAAAAACTGTCTGAACAATATGTTGTATCAATATCATTTTCAATATTTCATCGCCATGAAGAACACATTTTGGGATATAAGTTTTGCGTATGGGATGGAATAGGGTATTAAATGATCCGCACTGTGGATTGTAGCTTTCTCATATCTTCTTTTTAATGAAAACGCCCCCAAAAAGTGGGGGTATTGGGATTGTCTAACTAGTATGTTGTTCTACTTTTTGGCCAAAAACAACCTTTTTTTAAATTGGGCGTGGCAGTGGGCTGATTTTAAATATTTTTATACTTGTTCTGCTTCTTCGGATGAGAGTCTTTATTAAACTTCATCAATCTAGGTAAAAATATTTAACTCCGAAAATCGGTGACACACAGTTACCGATTGCCTTCCGTCGCGGCCACACGCTCATCACTAGCTCTTCACCCGTCCACCTAGCAACCCAACGCAACACAATTGCAAACACTAATAATAATAATAATAATAGTTAATAAATAAAACAAAAATTACGAAAACCAAAAACCCTCGCGGTACGCGACAGTTTCGACTGAAAAAAAAACAATAACCAACCACAAGTGAAGTGCTGTGCAGTGTAACAAAAAAAAATTATCAATCTGTGGTAATGGATAGGAAATTTAGAGTGGACGTGTGTAATATCCGTGGGTTGGAGTCAAATCTTTTTTTCGGCTTACATCTATATTTCCAAATATAAACCAGCTTATCTGGCACTAGGTGAAACAAAGGTGGGGCCAAATTCTGACTTATCTGAATAAACGCTGCCTGGATATAATTTAGTGCCATTATTCTTTTTGCACCGCGGTCTCGCCAAATATATACGTACTGACGTAGCCTACCAAATTGAAACTTAATACGGCCAATGTTCCAATCCGGAATTTATTTTTATATGGCTTAAATTCCATGTCCGTTGGCATTTAATTCAATATTGTTTCATTTATCAACGCCCAAGCCCTTGACAGTAATTCAACTTTTAATGAATTTGATGCGCTGTCAGACTCCATCTCTTGAATTGTATCCCTGCATCCTCACTCTGAAATTGTCATTGCGGGTGATTTCAATGTACACAACTCTACATGGCTTCAATATTCTGGACAGACAACACCCCAAGGAATGTATGTTGAGATCTTTTCTTAGGTAAAGAACCTAACCCAGCTTGTAAATGAGCCGACACACATACCGGATGTTAACAGTCAAGCCGCCAAAACCCTGGACTTGTTTCTAACCCTGATAAATACACCCTCAATGTATTATCGCCTTTAGGTTCGTAAGACCACTGCGTCATATCATCGAATTTCTCGTACTCTAACCACAGATTTAAAGAACAAATTCCCAAAAAGACTGTATGACAATACGAAAAAGCCAATGGGGAAGCATTTAACAGTTTTTTTTTAGGATTTTTAACTGGTCACTATGTTTCCTCGATAGTGATGTGGATGCCACTGCTGATATGATATCAAACATCATTGTCCTTGGTATGCAATCTTTTATTCCCAACAGAATAAAAAGTATCATGCCAAAGGCAAAAGGGTGCTACTTCCTCTGTCCCAGAGGTAGTAAAAAGGTCTGGTCATTTGTCAAAAATATAAAAAATTCGGCCCCATCATCAGTTTCGACGCTTATTCAACATGACATTCCAGCTGTCAGCTCTTTAGACAAAGCGAATCTACATTGCCAGATTCTGCCCAGTCTCGTCCTTTATTTGAGAACGTAAGTCATTCTATGGGACAAGTTCGCTTTTATACTCTTACAGTTGCAAGTGTTTTATTTGATCTTGACATTCAGAAGTCCGTCTGTCCAGATGGTATTTCTCACATTATTCTTCTTCGCTAGCAAACCCACTGCGTAAGCTTTTCTATCTATCCTACTCATCATGTCTCTTTCCGAGTAGATGGAAAACTGCATTTGTCCAGCCTGTACCAAAAAAAGGCAAATCTTCTTCTCTTTCCAACTACCGACCAATTGCACTTACGTCCCTTCTTCCCAAGGTCATGGAAACGCTGATGAGTCTTCAGCTTATTGATTATATCGAAACACGAAAACTTCTTAATGACCGGCCCCTACCATATCCCATTGTGGTATACTAGTTCTGATTTGTCACATAGAGAAATAGTTTAGCAGAACATACCTCAAAGTAAATGGATCGACTCGGAATTATCTGTCCGTCCATCCGTTTGTGGGTCACTGGTTTTAGGGCCTTAAATTTTGAGCTAGAATAATTAAATTTGGGACTTGTGATCCTTGCAAGTGCAGCTCAAAAAATTCTAAACATTTTAAAAATCCGCCTACTGCCCCCATTTTCAGAAAAACATAATTTTTGGCATATGAAGACGATCCTAATGTCTTTATTTTGTTAACATTAGGATTTTTGCCATACCCAATTTTTCGGTAACATTTTTAAATATTTGAAAAAAAGTTTGTTGCAAAAATTTGGGTATGATAACAAAAATATTCCATCCATATATCATTTAAACCCACGCCCTTTTTTTGGAGTCCGTTTCCTAAAAAATAATGTCTATACCCTAAACGTTGTTCTTACCTTATTCCATAGGGGCATATTAGTTTTGATACATACACATATAAAGAATAAAGCACAGACAATATTACTCAGACGACGCAGCTCATATAAAATTATGTCGACCATTTTTCACTTCGGATCACAACGTTCGTATCACAAAAATGGGAGAGCGAAATCAGAAATACACCTTCTCTTGGTGGTGGATTTTCTCTCTCAATGGCAAAGGAAGGTAAAACAGAATATTTGAAACTAGGTTCGCCCAGTGCTCGAAAATCGACCACACATTTTTTTTATATCATTATCTACTATATAGATAAATAAAATTGGTGTAGCTCTGTTTGATTTGAAGCGAATTTGAATGTCTGTCTTTAAATAAAGAAATCTTAAAAATTACTGATCGTATTCGTGTCAGTTCTGGAATAGATAGTAACTAACTAATATTGTTCTTAACTTCTATAACGTTGAAAAAACAAAAATAGCACTGAAATGAAACAAATTGCATTAGATTTTTTTTCATGCTGTACTTTTATATTTCTTATTCAATAATATTTTTAATTTTTTGCTATTAGATAACAAAATGCGCACAATAGAAGAGTAATAAAATAATAGCATTTTTCTTCCAGTCCAGTCCAGATGTGGCAGAAAAGGTTAGGTACCTGCGACCAAAAAGAGTAAAAAATAATTTTTAAATTTGAAAACAAAATATCTTCATGCCACTGCTCACTGCTAAAACATTCCTACGAAGGCCATCCCTTTCCGAATTGAAATTTCGAACGATTGCAAGGAACGGTCCGAAGTTACCGCCCTTCTTGAAATTATCCAGCGTAGTTCACCGCTACGATAAACTTGCTGGGCAAGGCAATGAGAAGGAAAGAGAGAAAGATATTGGCACTAAAATGGTACGGAATGGTACGTATGGTACGGCTTCGCGACGTAACAAATAATCAACTCTATTTCTTTCCCTCTCACGCCTACCCGTCAAAGTTCTTTGCCGAGGCATATCTACCTAATATTCCGTCGAAAAAAAAGAAATCAAAATGACTTAACAAAGAATAGGTAATAATTGGCCAAAACCAGGATCAGAGCACAGTGAAACCACAATTATTGTAGGATGGCTATCTAATAATTCGTGTAGGATACAACCGACTTCGAATGACCGGAAGCCAAATGTACTTCCGTTCATCAGACTAATGCAACCACATCTGCGCATAACTTCTCTCGCTCATTCGCTTAACACAAACGAACACGACACACATTCATCCGCCACGCCCCCACACGCCAAACACTTTCGTTTCGGTGAGGTGGCTCAGTGGCTGCTCTATGTATAGTGCTACACTATACAAATAAGGTCAATAATAATAGCAACGCCCAACGCAACCACAGAAAATACAATTTTGTACAATATTCGGGCAACATTATGATTACCTATAACTTATAAAAGACAGAGTAGGTATACGTATCCAATCCAATCACCAATACGCGTGCGCATATTCCCTTCTCTTCTTAATTCGCTTAACGCACACCATTCACCCCACACAATGTTAAAGCTACATTAGAGTTAAACGCATACGCATATAGAAAAGTTCTCTGTGTATGATTCTCTTTTTTTAATTTCTGATTCATACAATAGAAGGAGACAGTCACAGGACTTCGACTGAGCGAAAGAAAAATGTGACTTATCCAATTACCCATACCCAGTACCCACCCCTGCGCATATACTTTTCTCTCTTTCTTTGCTTAACTCCCATCATTCAAACGTGACACTCGCCGCACAGATAGCTAAGCTATAAAGCTATCTTTCTTTGTATGTTTACAATGTTGTTGTTGTAACCAAGGTAATTTAAAAACATTATTTTACCAATTTTGCAATAACTTTTTTGAAATTATAATTCTTTTCGACCGATCTATGAGCTGTACGCTTCAATTTGGTAAAAAAAAAAATGCAATTTTACTTCATTAAATAGGGTAAATATGTTCTGAAAGAAATTGGGTCGGCGATTAATATAGTGGATGTAAACAAGAGCAGCTGTTGATGTTGTTGTTTGGTTGCTGCGTTTTTTTAAAGACAAAAAGATGAAGGGGTGCATGGGTTTAGCTGGCAGAGACAAAACTAATTTGTTTTGCAGCTCTTCGTATGAGTATTTGTTTCTTCGCTCTGTAAAATCACATACAGATTTAGGATCGACGTTGTGGTTTTTTTGTGTATGTATATTTGGAATATCTATGAAATATCAAAGATTATAGAACTACATAGAGAACGTATCACAGCACTCACCGCCCCGTTTCATACGCGGGCGGTAAGTGCGAAGGGGAAATTGCGTAGATCGCATGCGTCGGCAAGGCTGTTGTTTGATGCTGGGGTAGCAACGTGAACACTGGGATATCAATATCAGTGCCCCACATAGAAAATATTCGTTGTATGAGATGGGCAGTCTATGTGGTTCTATGCTTTTTGATAAAATGTATGCATAAATAAATATTTTCGATTTCCTCTCAATGGCAAAAGGAGAATTATAACATGATCAGATGAAGAAGTGTTATTTGCTTTGCTTTAAAGCTTGTAGGTACTGAGGAGAATGTTCGATGATGTGATTTTGGGCGTGGGGACCAGGGAGATCTCCATATTCTTTTGATTGGTTTGACTTTTTGACTGACCTAGTCAATCGATGATGAATAATTTTTTTAATGTGAAAAGGTTGATGTATTATGCATTTAGGTATTGCAAATGATCACAAGTTTGGCCGATTTCTTTCAACGTGTTTTTTTAAATTTGTATCGGGAGAAAATCTAGTGTCAATATTGTATTATAAAAGTGTGAATACAGTGACTTACATGTGTAGTTAAGATACTTTCATTGAACTGGATGTGGTGGTTGTCGATTAATAATTTGCATGCATTATAATATAATGTAGGCACCTGTTCTTAGAGGTCAAGATTTATTATAATTTTCTTTAGTACCTATCTATTAATTTTAAGTGAACACAGTTTTAAAATAATATTATCCAAGATATATATTAATATTTACAAAAATGTCATGGAGAGGGGAGTTAACTATTATTTGCTGCAAAGCATCCAAATGTAAAATGGAATATATTAAAAAGACCAATTGTATGGCTCAATACAATTTTTAAGTAAATCAATTGTGTACTTCCCCAGAAAAAGGCAATTCTAATACTTTGTCGTATTAAGCATAGGTACACATATTACTGTTGGCCCGCGGCTAGCTGGAAAATTCCCTCTCCAAAAATAAATATCCAAATGAATTTAAAAGATGATTCAAATGCTTGATTTTATTTTCTAAAGACAAAAACGTTAAAATACAAAAAGGAAAATATATTCATTCTTACATTGGTAGGAACCTTGGGAATCTTGCTGCGGTCAACGTGGTAATGTCTCGAAACAAAATGGTGCAAAACACGATATGCATAAGTAATTGACATTTGGAGTTCGAACTGTACGCACGTTATTACCAGCTCAAAAAAACCCGAGTAGGAAATTCATTAATACATTTTAAATTTGGAAAACAAAAATAAATTCGCTCGATGACACTCCGGGGCCCGTCTGAAGCTCTAGGGTGAAGACTCCAGATCAAGAACAGCGAGCCTACCAACGGCCCTTTTCACCATCAAAACTTTGTTAGCCAGACGGACATCCGCAGTCCGCACAATACCATCTGGTCCTGGGTAAACAGTTGTAACTCTTCCAAGCTTCCATCCAGAACGACCTTCAGCCGGCTCCACCACAAGAACAATGCTCCCAACCTCCACTGGCTTCGTATCTTTATACCACTTCGAGCGTCGCGTAATCTCTGGAAGGTATTCAGTGTACCAACGTCTTGAGAATTCTATCATAAGATGTTGCGCACGCCTACTGTATAGCTTACTCCACTGGTCACGACCGGAGAACACTCCAGGCGCGGTGGCATCTCGATCAGCGTTGCCAAAAAGAATCGAATTCGGGGTCAGTGGCCTTGGATCCTCTGGGTCTACGGGTATGTGAGTCAACGGACGTCTATTTATCTGCCCTTGAGCCTCGACTAGCGCATTGAGAAGAACGTCCTCCCGCGGAGTTACTCCCCTAAGAATGAAGTCCAAGCTGACCTTGATAGACTTGATCAGTCGCTCCCATGCTCCTCCCATCCAAGGCGAATACGCTGGAATAAAACGCCAAAGAATGCCCTCATATTTCGAACAGTACTCTCCAAGAGCTGCCTCCATCTCCTTAACGTCCTTATCTAGTCTATTTTTGGTTCCAACGAAGTTGAGACCATTGTCACTATAAATGAATCGGGTAACTACACGGTTGATGAGAAATCGCCGCACTGCCAAAGTGCACTGGTCCAAACTGAGATCATTGAGCATTTCGATGTGTACAGCGCGAAAAGTCAAACAGGTGAAAATCATACCATAACGCTTAGCAGTGCCTCTTCCAAATTTGACACACATTGGCCCGAAACAATCGACCCCAACATGGGTAAATGGTCTCAAGTCGAAAGCTAACCGGCTTTCAGGGAGCTGGCCCATAAGAGGCATGACTGGATTTGCCTTAAGTCGTCTACACATAAAGCACCTTGATTTGACTCGGGCTACAGCTCCACGGATGCTAATTATCCAGGCTTTCTCCCTGATATCTGAAATAGTTGTAGCTGTCGCCACGTGCAAATTGGCTTCATGGTGATGTTGCACAAGTAAATCAACTAACGGATGGGATTTGGGTAGAATCGCTGGATTACGCGCAGCGTATGATAGGTTCGTTTTCTGTGCTCTCGAACTTAATCGCATCGTACCCTCCTCATCTAGAAACGGCGATAAACTCAGCAAATGACTAGTAGATTTTAAGCCTAGTCTTGCCTGAAGACGAACAATTTCAGCATGAAAAGCATCTTGTTGGATCTTCCGAAACATCCAGTTCTCAGCTTGTACAATCTCTGACGGTGTTGCGAAAACTTCCTGATCAGTTGCCTTTCCTTGTAAAATGTTTTTAAAGCGAAGTATTAGCGCCAGCACTCTTACTGCCGAAAACCATCTTGACCGGAACCTTGGTCTCAACTCATTAAAAATCTCATAGGAAATTTGCCTCGGATGTACGTTTACCAGAAAAATGGGATTTAAAGCAAAATGGCTTACCTGATGAATAACATCTTTGCCCGGAGATATAGGCCAACTAGCTCTGGACTGCCTTAAAAAATCAGGGCCTTTAAACCATCTCTGGCTTACAAAACTACTCGACGACTCAGTCCATCGAGTTCCATCATCAGCAACATTATCCGCGGATCCAACGAACCACCATTGATGTGAGGCAGTAGACTCCAAAATCTCACCAACACGTACGGCAACAAAAGATGGAAACTTGAACGTAGAGGAACCAATCCACGAGAGCACCGTCTTAGAATCCGACAGGAAAATCTGCTCAGCAGGTTGAATAGTGTGTGATTTCAGGACCGTCTCCGCCACTCGCACACCGAGCACAGCCGCTTGCAACTCTAAGCGAGGCACCGACAACTTCTTAACTGGAGCCACTTTGGCCTTAGCCATAGCAATCGCTATCTCCACTTCTCCATTCTGTTCAAAACGCCAATAAGACACAGCTGCAAACGCCTTCTCCGACGCGTCGACAAAGGTGATCAAGCTAATTGTAGAAGATTCGGGTGTCCAAGATAGATACGCTCGGGGAATCCTTATTACTTCTATTTCCCTTAGATACTTCAAGAAGTCCAACCATTGATATTTCAGCGGACCCAATATCGGCTCGTCCCAATCGTAGCCCTCTCTCCAAATCTCTTGTAAGATGACTCGTCCGCGAATGATGATACAAGAAATAAAGCCAAGTGGATCGAACACTCTCATGATTGTTCTAAGAATCTCGCGTTTTGAAATATTCCCTTCTGGATCCGCTAACTTATTCCAGTGTTCTTCATTCGATAGCCTATAAAGCAAATGGTCCGAAGAAGGATGCCAAAACATTCCCAAAATCTTGGTGACATAGCCCTCAGACTCATTTAAGTCGATACTGACCAGGCCTGGTTTGATATTGGCTTCTGGCATCTGCTCCAAAAATGCCTGACTGTTCGATTGAAAACCCACCAGGTCGAAATTCATTCCCTTACAGATTCGAATGGCATCTCTACTCACAGCTAGAGCCTCTTCCACCGTATTGTGGCTATTAAAATAGTCGTCCACATAAGTTCGATTGACTAGTCCATCGACTGCTTCCGGACACTCTACTTGGAATTTGACAGCATGATAGTTCTTGACAAACTGCGCGCAAGTGGGAGAGCAACGAGGACCAAACATCATTACCTCCATGATGTAGACCGAAGGTTTTCGAGAAGTATCACCATCTCTCCAGAGAATCCGCTGGCACTGTTGATCTGCCTCGCTGATCCTTATGCGATGAAACATTTCTCTAACGTCTGCATTCACAGCAATTCGACGCTCCCGGAATTTAAACAGTCCAGCGTGAAGAGGAACAAGGTTATCCGGCCCTTTTAACAAGTGCGAATTCAAAGAGATTCCATTGACTCTCGCAGCAACATCCGCAACATCTCTGGGCTTTGGAGGGTCCTTATTCCTGTTTAACACTATAAACGTTGGAGCGTACCAAACTCTAGCCCATTCTCGTTTTAACTCGTCATCTGATGCGATCCTAGCATATCCCTTGGTTACCAATTCACGCATATGCTGGTTTTTCCACTCAAGCAATTCAGGATTTTTCGACAATGACTTCTCCAAACTAATAAGCCGTCTTATCGCCATAGGGTAGCTGTCTGGAAGCTTTACCTCATCTGAGTCCCACAGTAAACCGATTTCGTATTGATCTCCGACCTGGCGCAGAGTCCTCTCCATCACTTCTAAAGCACGAACATCTGCCTGGCATACAAAATTTCCTTTGGGAGGTCGCACTCCGAATTCCTCGGTGGTAAAATGTTGTTTAACAAGGTCGTGAAGTTCATCATCCAGCTTGACAATGTCATGGCAAAATATTTGCGAAGGCCTTTTTGGTGGGTTAACACATGACACGTTGGACAAACAACCTGACCTTCCAAAAACAGTCCAACCCAGCACTGTCTTAAGAGCATGTGGCTCTTCATCTTTCCCAGATCGATTACCACGACCCACAAGAAACTTGGCTTGGTCTAAACCAAGCAAAACCTTTGGCTTCGCATTACGGAGATCCGGTAATGGTAGGTCCTTTAGATATGGATACATTGTCTTCAAAACTGACGCGTCGATATCCTGAGACGGCAGTTCAAGACCCTTCACAGTGTATATCTCCCTTAGCACATGTCGCTTACGTTTGTTCACGGCCGAAACACATAAATTGGTGCGCACTGAATCCTCAACCCTTGACACTCCTTTCGTCCACTGAAGTGTAAGCTGCTCTGGATCACCTGTCAATTCAAGCTGGTCGAAAATCTCCTTCTCAAGCATCGTAATCGAGGAACCATCATCCAAGAAGGCGAAAGTGTCAACAGTTTTATCGTTATTCCCGTATAAGCGAATAGGAACAACCTTAAATAGAACTGGTAGCTTAGCTCCTACATGCGACGATTGAAACTGTGGTTTTGGAACATACGGAGGAGCAGATGAATTTAAGGATTTGGAAAGTGATAGATGGAGTAAAGGGTGATGACGTTTTGAGCAACCTTCAACACCGCATGTCTTCTCTTGCGAACATCCCCTCCATTTATGAGGTGCCGGGTTCAGACATCTAAAACAGATGGCCTTGTCTTTGGCAAAGGCAAACCTTTGATCCGCGGTCAAATCATTAAATTCCCTGCACTCGGTTAACTTATGTTGGGAATTTCCGCACTTTACACAAATACCACTTGCACACACAGGTTGATGTGTCAGCACTCTTCGTGATGATCCTGCGACGCTAGTAACCTTCTCACAAACGGATGATTTCGACGGTTTAGACATCTCCGGAGGCATATCCAACAACCTATCGGTGAGAAAAACTGCGAAATCCCCTAAGTTTACATAAGGTTTGCTGGATTTACGCCTCTGCCAGTCGTGGTACAAATTTGGCGATAATTTAGTTGCGAGATCCGTCAAAACGTAGCTGTTGTCGAGCTCCTTATCCAAATCCATTGATCGAATATCCGCAACGAAACCGTTCAATGTCACAGCCCACTGACGTAGCTTAACGTCGCTACCTGAACCCATCGCAGGCAGCTTAAGGAGATCTCCTGTTAGACTGTGTACCAATATATCGGGTCTACCATAGATTGCCCGCAGGGAATCCATGATTGCATCTGCATCTGTCGAATATCGCAGACGATCACTTACGAAATGACAGGCTTCACCCCTTAATGCCTTCCTAAGCCGAGCCACATTCTCCTTACCATTATACCTGCCCTCTGTCGTGGTTGACTTAAATACAGCTTCGAAATATGGCCACTCTCTCTTGTCGTTCCCAGTGAAAGACGGCAACTCCTGCACCTGGTTACGATTTAAGATCGTCAATAAATTCGCCATGTCGGATTGATTGCCCAAATCGCCGTGGAAGCTTTCTTGGTGATCAGGTTTTACGGACAGTGGTGTGGAAGACGTTACCTGATGAGAACTAGCCAACAATTGACGATGTGTGCGATCAATTTCACGAATCGCTTGCAGCCTAGCGCTGGTAAGATCCTTTGCAACTGCAGACTTGACATCACCTACATCTTTCTGGGCGGGAACTGAAGATACTGCGGCCAACTGCAATTTGAGCTTATCCATCTCAACCTTTAGTGACTCAATTTCACTGTTCCGCTTCTCCACGACCGATTGAGCAACTTTTGCCGCCTCGATAAGAGCATCTACCGAAGCCAATGCATCAGCGTCGGTATCCTTGTCGGGTGAAATATTTCCTTCTTCGCCTTCAAAAATTTGATCTCCCTGACCAACACGTTTGCATTCTTTCGAGCGACAAAACCAAGGAGTAGCAGTATCAAACAAGGAAGGGTTGAAATCCACACAACCGTAATGCCACCAGCGTCTGCAAGCATCACACGAAACCATCTCGTCGTCATCGGGCAGACTGCAACTTGACAAAGCACAGCTCTTTTCAACGTCTACCGGCATTTTCCTTTGTAAACGTTTACAACTCAAACTCGTTCAATAAAATAAAATGATGTTGGCCCGCGGCTAGCTGGAAAATTCCCTCTCCAAAAATAAATATCCAAATGAATTTAAAAGATGATTCAAATGCTTGATTTTATTTTCTAAAGACAAAAACGTTAAAATACAAAAAGGAAAATATATTCATTCTTACATTGGTAGGAACCTTGGGAATCTTGCTGCGGTCAACGTGGTAATGTCTCGAAACAAAATGGTGCAAAACACGATATGCATAAGTAATTGACATTTGGAGTTCGAACTGTACGCACGTTATTACCAGCTCAAAAAAACCCGAGTAGGAAATTCATTAATACATTTTAAATTTGGAAAACAAAAATAAATTCGCTCGATGACCAAATATCAACCATCGTATTCTTAACAAATATTTAAGTTATACATTTTTATCAACATCTTAAGATCCGTTTTCGTGTTTTAAGAAAACACCCTGTAGGGCTCAAAAATCATCTTTTTGCATCTGACAGCCTCAAAACCAACAAATTGTCAAATAATGGAATGCTATGGTGTAAAGAATGTTGAGCTACTAAATGAGGATTCCTTGATTCAAACCCCGAAAGTAATAACACCTTACGTTTTTGACTGCCCCACCAGTTGCGAAAGTCTGACAAACGTCCAGGAGTAAGACTATCATGAGGTGGTTCTCAAACATGCCATTCGGAATCGGCGTTCAACTGGAGGACCCTTCAGTTGTGCCAAAAATATAACTTCGCACACACAAATGACTGGAGAAGCTAGGTTTTAGGCTCTGTATCTATTTGTTTATAGGGTGTCTAGTTGAAGGTATCTCAGTTTTACCCAAGGCTTAGACTATTCACCTTTTAAAAGGGCTTACCTATTTAAAAAAAAATCTTTCCCACATCATTCATCATCGATTGTCTAGGTCAGTCAGTAGCCAAAAAGTCAAAACAAACAAAAGAATATCGAGATCTCCCCGTTATCCGAGCCCAAAATCCCATCATCGAATATTCTCCTTAATACCTACAAACTTTAAGGCAAAGCAAATAACACTTGATCAGCTGATCATGCTATAATTCTCCTTTTGCCATTGAGAGGAAATTGAAAATATTCATTTATGCATACATATTGCATAGATAATCCATATACACGTTCACAAAACAAACACAACGTTGATCCTATATCTATATGTGATGTTACACAGCGAAGAAACATATAGGCATACGAAGAGCTGCAAAACAAATTAGTAAAGTACCCGTCAGTAAACCCATGCATCCCCATCCCCTTCCTCTTTTTGACCCAAAAACAAGCAAAGCAACCAAATAACAACATCAACAGCTGCTCTTGTTTACATTTCAAATATTCTGTTCTACCTTCCTGTGCCATTGAGAGATAAAATCGACCACATATAGAGAGAAGGTAGTTATCTGATTTTTCTCCCTCATTTTTTGATAGGCACGTTTTGATCCGAAATGAAAAATTGTCGACACTATGTTAAATTAGTTGCTTCGTAATGGGTATTATTGTCTTAAAGTATATGGATCGACTCCGTCACCAGTATTTGGGCCCTAAATTTTTAGCTAGAATGATGAAATTTGGTACACGTGTTCGCTGTTGCAGAACAAGTGAAAAATTTTTTTTAACATTCTCTTATAAAGAGAAATATATTTTTTTCGTAAAAATTTTCGACGTCGAGATTTTGATTGATCCTAACATTACGATGATAGCGGAACTCAAAAAAGTGGATTTTGGAATTCCGTCCCTTGGTTCGTCGGTCCGTCTGTCCGTACAAGCCTCTCGACTTGACAGATTTTCTTCAAACTTCGTATCCAGCGTTTGTTTGGTCATAATTCTAGGCCATTTTTTTGTTGCTTTTAGCCATGTTATTAGCGGTACCTGCCATATAAAAATCATACATAGCCTCAATTTTTTGGAAAACGGCTCTAACGATTTTGATTAATCTTCTTATATGCTATAAACAAATTAGTTCCTACAAAACTGAATACCCAGTTTTTTTTTTTGAGAAAATCCATATAACGGATCTTTTTTTTTATTAAGAAAATTGTTAATTTCTGGCAAACGATTTTGACAAATTTAATGAAATTTAATTTGTTTTGATGACGTCCAAATAATTGGTTTTAGGCCAATTATCCCTAAACGGAATTTTCAGTTTTGGCCAATAATGGAAAATCGTTATTATTCGCATGGAAACTGATTACTTTCAATTACGGAATAAAAGTTCGTATAATCACATTTCGACATTATTTATATGACTTTTAGCATCATTAATCAAAATAAATATTATTGTGTAGGTGCTTTTGCCAAATTATTAAAAACCTCAAATTAACTCGCTGTTGAAGAGAAAGTTGCGTACGGCCCAGTCGTTTACCCACCACTAGTTTCTATAGATCGTCAAAACAGAGTTTTTTACCACGCTTTTTGGGGTCGTTTTCAGTAAAACACGCTTTTCGGTAAAGTTGTAAGCATTTCGAAAAAATGTTTGATGCAAAATCATTGGTTATCGTAATATAAACATTTCTTCCATATATCATTTTAGCCCGCGCCTACTTTTTAGAGGAGGTTTCATACAAAAACCATTTGTAAACAAATGAACTAGAGTTTAAAAATTCGGTATATAGACGACGAAGCAAAACAAGTGTAAACATTTTTGAAATCCGCGAAAGCTATAATCCGCTGTGCGGATCGTTTAATACCCTATCCCATCCCATCCTTAAAATAAATATCCCCAAAATGTCGGCTTTATGGCGATGAAATATAAAAACATTTCATTAACAATATGTCCGTTCGGAGAGTTTATAAAGATCATTTATGGTTCGATTAAAACTAACGTTTTTCGCCTGGTTCTGCTATGAGGTAGTGTATACAAATGGTTTTTTAATAAAAACACTTCCAGAAAGTGGGATTATGTTTAATTGATGTATGTAAGAAATGTTTATATAATCATAACCAATGATTTTGCATTAATTCTTTTCGAAATGTTTAATATTTTACCGATAAACTTTTTTTTAATGAAAACGCCCCCAAAAATTTGGCGTGGCAAAAACTTTGTGACGACGAAACATAGACATTAGACATTCAGACACTTATTCAAAATCTCTAAAGGTTTGGCCTAAATCTATATTTTTCTAAAAAGGAACGTGACAGCGGGCGGATTTCAAAACTTTTTAAACTGCTGGGAGCAAAAAATCTAGAGGCTTTCTCTTTGTAAGAAAAAGTTAAAAAAAAGTTTATTGTATATACACTGACTTCTCCCAACCCTTTGACCAGTTATCGCATAACATCATACTTTTAAGCTTAAGGCATATAGATCTACTCAAGGATTCATAATTTTAGAGGTTTCAAGTCCAAAATTTTATTTATACTGCAATTAACGATGTAAGAGTTTGTATTCGAGATAGCAAAATATTGATATATGCTCATAACATGAAAATTTTTAAATGTATAGGAGATCTAAATGATTCGCTTTTACTACAAACCGACCTAAATAGTTTTACCATTTCGTTAAAATTTAAACCCTAATAAGTGCCAGCATATGGCATTTTAACGAAAACTTGTTCCAATTTAATTATAATCTGCCTGGTCACACCCTCTGTTATGTGAACAGCTTCAAAGATCTAGTTGTTTATTTTGATCCTAAAATGGAGTGTAATAAACACAGAAAAATTATATACAATAAATCCAAGTTTATGTTGGGATTTAGAAAATGAAGGTCAAAAGAGTTTAATGACCTTTATGTCACTCTCTCCCAATATAATTGTTTAGTTCGCCCCCACTTGGAGTATGCCTCACAAGTTTGGGCGCCATTTTATGTAGTTCATTCAAATAGAATTGAAGCAGTCCAACGTAAATTCATAAGATTTGCTTTGAGAGGACTACCATGGGATGATCCACACAATTTGCCTCCGTATAGGTGTCGAATTAAACTACTACAGCTGTGCGGATCGTTTAATACGCTATCCCATCCCATCCTTTAAATTCATATCCCTAAAATGTAGGCCATATGGCATATAAGTGTTAAAAATGACATTATCACAACATATTGTTCCGACAGTTTATCGAAATCTTGCATGGTTCGACAAAAAATTACATTTTGGATGCAAAATCATTGGTTATCGTAATATAAATATTTCTTCCATATATCATTTTAGCCCGCGCCTACTTTTTAGAGGAGTTTTCATACAAAAACCATTTGTAAGCAAATGAGCTATAGTTTAAAAATTCGGTATATAGACGACGAAGCAAAACAAGTGTAAACATTTTTGAAATCCGCGCCCACTTAAAAAAAAAGTTCTTTATGGAAAAATGGTGAGGAATTAAAAAAAAATTGGAACAAGATATTTAGCAATCCTAATATCTATATTTCGTCTATATTTCGTCTATACACAGTTTTTAGTAAAAAAACTTTTTTCAGTCAAATTTTAAAATATTCGGAAAAAGCTTTTGATGCTAAGTCATTGGTTGTGATAATACCAACATTTTGTCTATATATCATTTTAAACCAGGCCTACTTTTGGATGCGTTTTTCTAATAAAACCATTTGTAACAGTGGATTGCAGCCTTCTTATATTTGTGTTCATAACTATTTGGGCATGATTTTGTTAAGATGTAAAATTCTGGATTTGTATGTTGTCCAGTGTAGTTGGCGGTATTTACATTCGTGCTGCAATGTTGATGTTATTCGTATTAACATGTATATGTTAGAGTGACCAATAGTTATTGTACCTGATTGTACTTTCGATCTACCCTGTACTCTTGTTTATTGTACAGTAAAGAAAAGATACAAATACAGTATGCAAACATGTTTCGCTATTTTTTTTTTAAAAGTGGCGTACGTGATTGTTTTTGGGCGAATTGAGAAGAAACGAATCTGTGAGTGCTGTAAAAGGAGTTAGTTAGATGAAGCCAGCCGACGTGTAGACTGCGCCACAGAATCGAACTACTTCTTTGTTCTTTTTGTTCTATCATCAGAAGTGGGATGTACCCATTCGCCTACAGATACATTTTGTTTGTGTCGTCTTGTGACTTCGTAGGAGATATAAAAAGAAAGTGTGGTAAAAAAAAAAACAAGAGCAAAAGAAAAACCAACAAAAAAAAACTACGGTTGTAAAGCAGGTGTCGCGTTGTTGTGGTTGATCTCGTTTAAAAAAAATATATATACATTCCCTACCCACGATTTGCTGCGATAGCTGAAGCTTTACAGTTAAAAAAAAAAAATAATAATAATAATAATTACCTAGCTACTACTGCAACTACCTACAACATCAACAGTTTGAGTCATTGTTGATTGCAGTTGCCGGCTCGCCGCCGCGTCGCGTCGTCGGTGCGATATTGTTTTTGAACCGCCGTCGGTGTTAGTGAGTGTAACTCCTATGAAGTAACAGACAAGAAATACAAAACACACAATTCGCCGCGATTTGGTTTCTGTTGGTGTGTGTGAGCAGTGACCAGCGACCGAAAATAATTAAAGGGTAAAAAAAAGAAGATAAGGACTGTTTTGGTTGCTGTTGTTTTTAATTCTGTTGCATTGGTGAGTTCGTTCCAATTTTTCTTTTATTATATTTTTATAAACTACAATGCCGAAAGAAAAAGAAATCGAGGCAGGGTCGGCTAAAGAGCCAGAACAATTAGTCATAACAGTTGATGCGATAAACCAGATTCTAAAAGCTACTCAGCGTCAGGAAAAAGATGACTCGGTAGGTTTTCCACCTTTTGACCTAGATCACTCCAGGTTTGACATATCCAAATGGTGTGACGATATCCAGAAGAGGGCGGATCGGGATAAACTAACAGATTACGACATTATCCCCAGAGTTAGAGCGGCTTTGTTGGGAAGGGGTAAAATCTGGTATGACAAGCATGGCTACCAACTTTATGCTTGGGTTGAATTGTCAGCGTCATAAGACACACTTTTTCGAGCTCATCCAGTATCACAGACCTGTTGAGAAGTGTAGCCAATATGGAAAGCGAAAGTTTTCCCTCTTATGCAGACTTCGTGATGGAAAAAGTGGCCCAGGTCAACAGATTATCCTTTAATTTGCCAGACGAGACGATTGTGAGAATAATTATAGGTTGCATTTCTAACATAAGTCTACGTTACTCCCTTACTTTCGTCATGCCAAAATCGATTCAGGACCTTACCGAACACCTTTCTTCAATTCGTGAACGTCCACGAAAGAAATTCAAGGAATTCCAACTATCCCGAAGAACAGAAACCAACCCAATTCCTAATAAGCGTCCCCGACTTGATAACAATAGGCGTTGCTATAGTTGTGGGTTGACTGGTCAGATAAAATCTAATTGCCCCAAATTCTCCGGATCTGTTCCGTCGTTGTCAAAGGAACAGCTGCCTAAGAAAACAACAGAAGCCTGTTCCTTCTGTAAGAAAAGAGGACACACAGAGGACGTATGTTGGACTAAGGAACGAGTGTAGGTGTTCCGAAAAATACCACAGGAGTATCTATTTTGGGAAATAAATATCATTGTCTCTTAGACACTGGGTCAGACATTTCACTCATAAGAGCCGATATTGCAGAAAAATTGCCCTTTGAGAGATTTAAAAACCCAATCGCTGTTAGGGGAATCGCAAAAGAATCAATACTACTAGAATACAAAATAAATGTCAGAGCCTGTTTCGAAATAGTAACTGTTAATGTATCCCTTTATATCATCGACCTTAGTTACCTTCAGTGGGAGATATTGGTTGGGCGCGATGTGCTGGAAGATGCTTCTTTGGAAATACGTATAGACAGAGACGAAATAAAATTACAAAGAAAAATGACTAATTGCTTTATGACCAACACTGATGTTCATGTTGACGCCCTTGAGCAGGGAAAATCCTCTGAAGACCAGACAAAGTTAAAGTTGCTGTTGGATAACTACTCGGAATACGTTATAAGTGGAATGCCAACAAAACAGGTGCTTTAGACATTCGTTTGACAAAAGACGCTGTGGTCAACTACCGGTCTTATCGTATGGCTCTATCGGAAAGAAACGTTGTCAAGGAGATAGTGGATGAGTTACAGGAAAAAAATATCGTTCGCGAAAGTAGCTCACCATTTGCTAGTCCAATTGTATTGGTAAAAAGGAAAAGTGGTCAGCATAGGGTGTGTGTCGACTATAATTTAATTACCGTTAAAGATCGCTATCCACTACCTCGTATCGATGACCAACTTGACCAACTATCGGGAAATCGATTTTTCACGTCCTTGGACATCGCATCGGGTTTTCACCAAATCCCAATAGCCGAAGATTCAGTTGAAAAAACAGCTTTTGTTACCCCTGACGGACAATTTGAGTACCTGAGAATGCCATTTGGATTGGCCAATGCCCCAGCAGTTTTTCAACGCGCCATAAACAAGGCCTTGGGGGTTGCTCAAAGATCAAATATGTCTGGTTTACTTGGATGACGTATTGGTCCCCTCAAACACCATTGAGGAGGGTATCGAACGACTAGATATGGTTCTTGAGGCACTAACGGAGAATGGTTTTTCTCTCAATATCAAAAAGTGCAAGTTCCTGCAAACAAACTTGGAATACCTGGGACGTGAGATCTCCTTTGATGGTATACGACCCAGTAGAGCAAAAATTATATCTCTCAAAGACTCTTCTCGTCCATCGAATGTCAAAGAAGTAAGGCAGTTTATGGGACTGGTGAATTATTTTAGAAAATTTATACCGGAACTTTCTGCAAAAACAAGATGCATCACTACACTGACTAAGCAGAATACAAAATTCGAATGGACTACGGAATGTGAAGAAGCTAGGAATTATTTAATTAAGCAGTTGACAAAAAGACCATTGCTGGTAATTTTTAATACAGATCTGCCAACTGAACTGCATACCGATGCAAGCTCCGTTGGGTATGGTGCTATCCTGTTTCAGAAAATAAATGGTACTTTACATGTAGTCGCATATTATAGCCAGGCCACTAAGCCCTACGAGTCTAAGTATCACAGCTATGAACTGGAGACACTTGCTGTGGTAAACGCTATAAAACAGTTTCGAACGTACTTATTAGGTATGCAATTTACCCTTTCACCGATTGCAACGCCCTGAAAGCCACAAAGGACAAGAAAGACTTAGTACCACGAGTAGCTAGGTGGTGGATATATCTGCAGGACTTTAATATTAACATTGTATACCAAAAGGGAAACTGTATGCAGCATGCTGACTGCCTAAGTAGAAATCCTCCCATTAAGAATAAATGGAAGCTGGAAACTGGTTTGGAATCGGGCAGTCACTTGACCCTGAAGTAACGGAAATCACAGACAAACTTAAAGAAAACGACGAGCAGACGATTGCAAACTACATTTTGAAAAAACAATTTATTGTATCGTAAGACGAATGAAGGTGAAAAACTGTTTGTCCCACAAAAATTACGTCTAGCTCTTATGAGACGTTTTCATGAAGACAACTGTCACATAGGGTGGGATAAAACTTTGTCAAAGTTACGTATACAATTTTGGATGCCCAAAATGGCAAGGAATGTTAGAAAATTTGTTGAACTGCATCCTATCGATAAAAAACCTATTCCCTTCCATACCATTCACGTTGACTGCATGGGACCATTCGGAGAAGGAAAGACAGATGAAAGCAAATATCTTTTAACACTAGTAGACGCATTTACCAAATTTGTGCTATTGATGCCTTGTAAGACACTCAAAGCAGCCGAAACTGTAAACTATTTAAATAACTTCATAACGCTGTTCGGAACACCATCCGGAATTATAAGTGATAAAGGGACGAATTTTACAAGTCAAGAATTTCAAAACATTTGTAAGTTGTAAGGTATAGAACATCACACCATCGCACCTGGAATAAGTCGAGCTAATGGACAGGTGGAAAAATATGTAGATACTATTGCAAATTTAATGAGGACGAATTTAGATCTGAATATGGACTGGACGAGTTATGTTAGTCGTGTTCAGCTAGCGTTGAACACTACAAAAAATAAAACAACGGGATTTTCACCATTAAAGATTCTGACAGGTGTAGATGGTAGAACTCCGGAAATTAGCGCTCTACTCACACAACTTAACATTGAGCCCCATTATGAAGATAGTGAGCAAATACGCGTTTTGGCAGATGAACGCATCAAGGAAAATGCTTCCAGAATGAAATCCTATTTTGATAAGGGAAAATGTGCTCCGACTCGATTGGAGATTGGATCTAAGGTGGTTTACAAGAGCCCTCAGATTCGAAAATCAAAATTAGAGGCCCATTTTCGTGGACCATTTGAGGTTATAGGAATACAAAAAAACGACCGATACAAACTTAAACGAAAAGGAGGTAGGGCCATTATAGTAGCTGCCAGAGAGCAGATTCGTCTTGTTACTGAGGAGGATGACCTTGCTGTAGACACAGAAGAAGGTTAGTATTTATTGTGAAATAAAAATAATAAGAGATCGTTTTCATAAGCAAGCATAAGATTGCCTCTGAATTATGAAGTTCGAGCAGACATCTGTGAAAAGTATTGTTTTAATAGACAAGCTTGACTAAGCCCCTGAGTTGAACAAGCTAGTTCGGCCTCTGAGCTGTTAGTAACGTTAACTGTGACCTCTGAGCCTCTTTCAAATAAGATTATTCCGAGGAGTGTAGACACGTTAATGATTACCTCTGAGCTATACCGTCCTGGAATGAATCGGTTAAAAGGAGGACAAGTACGTTGTTGTTGTTGTTGTTGTTTAGTAACTTTAGAGCATTGTTTTGATGAGTCAAAACTGATCAAGTCTGTGTTTACAGGTTCAAATGGTTGCCAAGCAACTTTATATTTCTGATGGAAGAATATCTAAATAAAGAAGAGGAAGATGCAGAACACAGACTTTCAGGATTTTTGTTAAATACCTTGTTTTATAACCATACTGACAATGTTAACCCGATAACATTGGTGAATAAATAAATTATGATGGTTGAAAGTGGATGAGTTATGTTTTGTTTTCATCGAGAGCGATGAATGAGCAGGAAGGCAGTGTTAGAGTGACCAATAGTTATTGTACCTGATTGTACTGTGTACTTTCGATCTACCCTGTACTCTTGTTTATTGTACAGTAAAGAAAAGATACAAATACAGTATGCAGACATGTTTCGCTATTGTTTTTTTTTTAAAGTGGCATACGTGATTGTTTTTGGGCGAATTGAGAAGAAACGAATCTGTGAGTGCTGGAAAATGAGTTAGTTAGATGAAGCCAGCCGCCGTGTAGACTGCGCCACAGAATCGAACTACTTCTTTGTTCTTTTTGTTCTTTCATATATGTGTGGCTTAAAGGTAGAGGAGGATGCGTTTAAAACACGAAATAAGGGCACAGAGTGACTTTTCCTTTTATTATAACTGTTATTTGTACGTATATAAACATGATTTTTGAATTTTCATATGTTAGTATACATTTATTAGAATATCATTTTAAGTGTATAAATTATGTATTAGGTTGAGACATAAGTTTTTCGTAATTTAATTTTTCAGCTTGTAGTTCTTTTAATACGCTTACAAATATATTTTGTGCACCATCGTAATTAATAACTCCAACGCAACTTACTGGACTCTTCTTAAATAATGCATAACTAAGTTGTCTTCTCTGCAATGCAAAAGCACACGGAATATTTTTAAGTCTACAGTCTTCTCGAAGCGCTATAATAGTGTCATCCAATCCACCTTAAATAGAAAGAAAATTCAATCGGCATTTTGTTAAAAAATAGTGAATGTTTTGGGGAGAGTACGATAAGTTTGGCGCTATTTCAAAAATGTTTACACTGCTGGGAGTAACAGTAAACACGTGTGCCAAATTTCATCATTCTAGCTCAAATGGTACATCGACTCTGGGGGGATCCATATACTTTGAGGTACAGCTAACTAAACTATTTCTCTATGTTACAAACTATGTATCAAAACTAATATAGCCCTATGTACAGGCCGGGTCTAAAATTATATATGGAAGAAATTTTTATATTACGATAACCAACGATTTTGCATCAAACATTTTTTTCGAAATGTTTACAACTTTACCGAAAAGCGTGTTTTACTGAAAACGACCCCAAAAAGTGAGCGTGGAAAAAGCTCTGTTTTGACGAACTATAGAAAAAAATTGTTTTCATTTATTCTGCAACAGTAAGCACGTGTACCAAATTTCATCATTCTAGCTCAAGCTAGGATGGGATTTAAGGCCCCAAAACTGGTGATGGGCGGTCAGAGATGGCTACATCGACTCAACTATCGATTCTGAGTCGATCCACATATTTTGAGCTACATCTAGCTAAATTATTTCACTATGTTATACTATGTTGTATAAAACTAATATGCCCCCATGGGATAATCCGCTGTGCGGAATCGTTTAATACCCTATCCCATCCCATCCTTAAAATAAATATCCCCAAAATGTCGGCTTTATGGCGATGAAACATAAAAAATGCCATTAACAATATGCCCGTTCGGAGAGTTTATAAAAATCATTTATGGTTCGACTAAAAATCACGTTTTTCGCCTGGTTCTGCTATGAGGTAGTGTATACAAATGGTTTTTGTATAAAAACGCTTCCAGAAAGTGGGCTTATGTTTAATTGATGTGTAAGAAATGTTTATATAATCATAACCAATGATTTTGCATTAATTCTTTTCGAAATGTTTAATATTTTACCGATAAACTTTTTTTAATGAAAACGCCCCCAAAAATTTGGCGTGGCAAAAACTTTGTGGCGACGAAATATATACATTATACATTCAGACACTTTTTCAAAATCTCTAAAGGTTTAGCCTAAATCTACATTTTTCTAAAAAGGAACGTGACAGTGGGCGGATTTCAAAACTTTAAGACTGCTGGGAGCAAAAAATCTAGAGGTCGAAAATTTTTACGAAAACAATGGCTTTCTCTTTGTAAGAAAAAGTTCAAAAGAAGTTTATTGTATATACACTGACTTCTCCCAACCCTTTGACCAGTTATCACATAACATCATACTTTTAAGCTTAAGACACTCCTCAAGGATTCATAAATTTAGAGGTTTCAAGTCCAAAATTTTATTTATACTTGCAATTAACGATGTAAGAGTTTGTATTCGAGATAGCAAAATATTGATATATGCTGACAACATGAAATTTTTTTAAATGTATAGGAGATCTAAATGATTTGCTTTTGCTACAAACTGATCTAAATAGTTTTACCATTTGGTTAAAATTTCAACCCTAATAAGTGCCAGCATATGTCATTTTAACGAAAACTTGTTCCAATTTAATTATACTCTGCCCGGTCACACCCTCTGTTATGTGAACAGCTTCAAAGATCTAGTTGTTTATTTTGATCCTAAAATGGAGTTTAATAAACACAGAAAAATTATCTACAATAAATCCAACTTTATGTTGGGATTTATAAAATGAAGGTCAAAAGAGTTTAATGACCTTTATGTCACTCTCTCCCAATATAATTGTCTAGTTCGCCCCCACTTGGAGTATGCCTCACAAGTTTGGGCGCCATTCAATGTAGTTCTTTCAAATAGAATTGAAGCAGTCCAACGTAAATTCATAAGATTTGCATTAAGAGGACTACCATGGGACTCACACAATTTGTCTCCGTATAGGTGTCGAATTAAACTACTACAGCTGTGCGGATCGTTTAATACGCTATCCCATCCCATCCTTTAAATTCATATCCCCAAAATGTAGGCCATATGGCATATAAGTATTAAAAATGACATTATCACAACATATTGTTCCGACAGTTTATCGAAATCTTGCATGGTTCGACAAAAAATTACATTTTTCTACTGCATATGGTATGGCTTTTGTATAAAAACGATCCAAAAATTGGAAGTGGGTTAAAATGATATATAGACGAAATGTTTATATTATAAGAACCAATGATAGACATTAGGAGTGTCTTGATATGTTTTAGACACTTTCTTAAAATCTTTTGCGGTTTGGTCTAAAACTACTAATTTATTAAAGGGGCGTGGCAGTCGGCGGATTTGAAATTTTTGTTCTGCTAGGAGCAGATCCTGAGTCGATCCATATACTTATAGGTAAAGGGTGATCCATTTCGAGGTTCCCTACTTTTTTAAAGAAAAAAACACAGAAAATTCTAATTTAATGGAGAATGTTTATTATCATTTGAGAGAACATTCCTTGGCATTTATTTTTGGAAGATAATGTCTATCAAATGTTGGCCGTTGCTACGTCGCAGATGGTCCATCCGTTGAGTCCAATTTTCGATCACTCGTTCGAGCATTTCGACTGGTAACTGGCGAATGACACGCGTGATGTTTTCCTCCAAGGCATGAATCGAAGCGGTTTTGTCGGCATAAGCTTTTGACTTTACATATCCCCACAGGAAAAAGTCTAACGGTGTGATATCACACGTTCTTGGTGGCTAATCGACCGGCCGGTGATGGTGTTGCGAATAGTACGCTCAGTAGGCCGATTATGTTGACCATAAGTTGAGCGAAGTGCACGAAACACATTCCTCACAGAACGTGAATTTTCATAATAAAGTTGAACAATTTGTTAACGTTGTTCACGCGTAAGTCTTTCCATTATGAAATGCCAAACAATACTAAACAAAATTAACATGACAGCATGACACGACTCACACGTGATCTGTCAAAAAAGGCTATTGAAAAAAGTATATCTACTTGGATCACCCGTTATATCTAGCGAAATTTGTTCACTATATTACAAACTTAATGTCAAAACTAATATACCCCTATTGGATAGGATATAAAGATTATTCTTGTCGTTGGCACCAGCTGAGCAATAAAGCTTTTTATTCTGCTCCGAAGTTTTTCATTGTCGTTGTTTCTACACTCTATATAGACAAGTCTCGTTTTCATATTTTTTCTATCCGGGACATTTCGTAAATCGACTTGGTAGAATACGGAAAAAACAGTTTCTTATCCACAAAAGTGTCGGTAAAATTCTGCAAAATCACAAAAAGAAAGACTTTGAAAAGTGATTCGGTATCGGGCACAATACAGTGTCCAAGTGTGAAGGCAGGATCCAGTGTTCCAGACTATTCAAAGACCAGCATAATAAACACCGTGGGATTCAAAACGGCAATCGCGGAAGGAAGTAATTACCAAATTCAGAAGGAAGTCATCAAAATTTCGTTATTCCGAATCATTTGGAAAGGAAATAAGAGAAATAAGTATAATATAAAAAGTTATCCCAAAAAAAAATCAGTTGGAATTACCATTTGACTTGAAATAAACGCACTTTCTATATAAAGTCAAAATCTGGCATAAAAAGTAGTAAAATTGTGTCTTACATTATATTTCGCTAGATCAAAGTATATGGATCGACTCGGGATCGCAAGCTGAGTCTATCTAGCCATGTCTATCTCTCTGTGCGTCCGTTTGTCCGAGCTAGAGTTTTAAAATTTGGTATATAGGCTCTCTATCCGACGAAGCAGAACAAGTGTAAACATTTTTGCGAGCGTTTTCAGTAAAAACGTTTTTCGGTAAAATTTTAGACATTTCGAAAAAAATTAGATCCAAAGTCATTGGATATGATAATATAAAGATTTCTTCCATATATCGTTTTTACCCACGCCCACTTTTTGAGACGTTTTCATATAAAAAATCATTTCTATAAACTACCTCATAGCATAAATGATAAACTGTCTGAACTATATCTTCTGACAATGACATTTTCTATATTTTATCGCCAAAAAGCCGACATTTTGAGGATATTTGTTTTAAGGATGGGATAGGGTATAAAACGATCCACCCAGTGGATTGTAGCCTTCTCATGTGTTTTTTTAATTGAATAAACTGTGAAACTTTCTTTTAAATTGTTTAAAATAAATTTGTTGTTTGAAGGTCACACTATGTTGTTTTATTGAGACAAAAGGCAAAAGGAGCTATTTGAGTATGCTCACTTTCAAGAATACACCAAGAGTTGGAAAATATCTTGCGCTTCTACCAAAGGAATTATTGCCGGAATAAGAACTCTTGTTGAAACCAAGGCACTGTCGGAGACATAACTTGAATGCCGCTTAGGAGTTGTTGAATAATATTTCAAACTGGCAATTGCGTACCAAAATCAAATTCAGAGTTTTGTTTTTTCAGAATTTTATGCAAGAAGTTACATCCTATGATGCTTCATCGGCAAAATCAATCCGCATGCTGTTCAACTTCACAGGATCCATCGTCTTCCTCTTAATCGTCAGCTGTAGTGACTTCGGCAGTTGAAAGGAAATTGGCGCAAGTCATATTGGCTACAGCCATCGTTCGTGTAAAGGATGCATCGGGAGGTTTCCAATTAAGACCAATTCTTTTAGATTCTAGTTCCCTGGTTAATAAGGTCGAATCCAAAGAAAAAGTATAGACAATCAAGGAATCGGTATGAGGGAAACTAAGATTGGCAGCACTACAAAAAACACAACTAGATCGAGATATTCACCATTTGAGCTATTTTAGAATTTTTAGTGGCACCTTCTATCACCGGCTACCAACCCGATGCATCAATAAACATCGACAATTGGAACGTTCCCAGAAACATTGAACTTGCGGGTGAGCAAATTACTTGAACGGCGGCTATCGATATGCTTTTGGGGTCAGAAACATTGTTTACTTCTTGTTGGTAGGCCAAATCAAACTGGGATCTGGTTTACCGGCAGTTAAAATACTCGCCTCGGTTGGATTGATTCAGGAAAATATAGGTCTCAAAGCAGCAATCAAAGAGTCCACTGATAATCATCTCAATGAGTTTGTCGAAAGATTTTGGGAACTCGAAGCAGTTACTGGAAGCAAATCCAAATGGACCGACGAACAAATGGTTTCCGAGAAACACTTCAACGAATCAGTAGAGGAAGTTGCCAGTGGAAGAATCATGCTAAAGTATCCATTCAAACTAGGCAAAGACGTACCTTTGAAGTCAGCCTATGTAGAATTCCTTCAAAAATACAAAACATTGGGTCACATGTCATTGGTTAGTAATCCAGATCGGAGTCGACATCACTATTATTTACCTCACCAATGCGTGTTGTCAGGCTACGAAGTATCTTCACTTAAAAAACTACATGGAAATACAGAAAGTTACCGTCTATTATCTAGCAAACTAAATACCGATCAAATAGAATATTATTCATTTGAGAATAAATCTGTGCTTAAAGGATGACATAGTTAGCGATCTGGAAAACAGACAATAAAAAGTTATAGATGCCGTTAACATTGTTAACGATGTTAAAATCGTGCTGGGGGATTTTAACGCAAAGAAAGCAAGGGAAGACATCTTTAGCAGTATTGTCGGAAAACATAGCCTACACTACGACACGTTTTTTTTTTTTTTTTTTTTTATAATTTGCGCGCACTCAAGAGGTTATGAATACCCTTTATATGTTTTAGCACAGTGCGGGCGTTAAGGAAATTAGGGATAAGAAGAAAGCAGATACCGATGCACATTGGTTTTAAATGTCTGTAAGTTATAATGGAAAGGAAAAACAGAGTTTGCTAGAGCATTCCACATTCGTGTTGTTCGGTTTATGTACGAATCTCTGTATTTCAGCGTACGTCCGAAGATAGGCTTGAGGGTAAACTGATTTGCATTCATTGCGTAACGGGTATTGCGGCTGAATTGTTGAATGGGAGGAATGCAGCTGGCTATTTCATGTCTATGTCTATGTCTGTTTGGTAACAGACTTAGGCTAATTGACTTCGCTACGGAACGAAATGCCACTATAGCCAGCACACGGTTTCCCCACCTCGATATCCATAAGGGGACATGGCGATCTCCAGATCAACGAACGGTCAATCAAATTGATCACATAGCGATAGACAAGAGGCACGCATCCAGTATTTTGGATGTCCGAACGTTCCGAGGAGCTAACATCGACTCGGACCACTACCTTGTTGCAGCCAAGGTTAGAATGCGGATATCCACCAAGCCACAACAATCCAGAAATACTGTAAAAAAAATGTAATGTCGAAAGACTGCAATCGCAAGAGACCGCCAAGACCTTCGCACAACGCGTATCCCTAAACCAATCGATTAACACCATATCACCATCATCGAATGTCGAAGAACTATGGCAACGATGCCAACAAGCCATTAGATCAGCCGCAACTGATGTGCTAGGTTTCTCGCGCCCACCAGCAAGAAACCCCTGGTTTGATGAGGATTGCCGACAGATGCTCGCAGCCAAGAACGAGGCCTACAAGGCTAAGCTGCAGGTGAAGACGAAAGCTGCCGTTGAGCTCTATAGGCAGAGAAGAAGTGAAGAACACCGGCTTTTTAGAAAAAAGAAAAAAGAGCAAGAAAAGCGCGCGATCGAGGATATAGAGAAGTGCCACTCCAGGAAAGATGTTCGCAAGTTTTACCAAAGTGTAAAACGTCAAAGCCAAGGATACAAGGCTCGAACAGAATCCTGTCGAGATGAACAAGGAAATATCGTAGTTGAGACACGGTCGATGCTGAGGATATGGAAGAACCACTTCTGTAGACTTTTAAACGGCGATGACGAACAACATTTCTCTGTCTGGCAGAACGAACCATTCAACATTGGCAACGACAGCGAAAGCTGCCAACCACCCGACCTGAGTGAAGTGAGGATAGCAATATCTAAACTGAAGCTTAATAAGGCGGCCGGAAATGACGGCCTTCCCGCCGAGCTTTATAAAGCCGGCGGAGATGACTTGGTAAGTAACATCCACCAACTCATAAGCCGAATCTGGTCGGAAGAAAGTATGCCTGAAGAATGGAACTTCAGCATCGTTTGACCGATACACAAAAAGAGGGACCCTGTAAACTGCGCCAACTACAGAGGCATAAGTCTCCTCAACATCGCCTACAAAATTCTATCTGCCGTAATATGTGAACGCCTGAAACCGTTTACCAACAACCTGATCGGCCCTTATCAGTGAGGTTTTAGGCCAGGAAAGTCCACAACCGATCAAATCTTCACACTTCGGCAAATCCTGGAAAAAACCAAAAAGTGCGTTTGCCCGAAACACACAATTCTCACTATTCATCGATTTCAAAGCCGCATACGGCAGCATTTATAGAGACGAACTATACAGAGCCATGTCTAGTTTTGGTATACCGCCCAAACTCGTCCGTTTGTGTAGGATGAAGATGAAGAATTCTCGCTGCTCCATCAGGGTTGGAAACGACCTCACTGACACATTCGATACCAAAAAAAGATTTAGGGAAGGCGATGCGCTGTCATGTGACTTCTTCAATCTGATTCTTAAGAGGATTGTGCAAAACGCACAAGCCAACACTAGAGGCATAATTTTCCAAAAATCTGTACAACTACTAGCATTGACATCATTGGTAGGACCCAACGTGATGTCATAGCCACGTTTGCTAGTATAGAGAAGGAAGCGACAAAAATGGGTTTAGCAGTAAATGAGGGCAAGACGAAGTTTATGCTGTCAACACGAAAGGACACACAATATCGACGAATTAGACAGAACGTCACCATTGACAGATATAACTTTGAGGTTGTACGGGACTTTATCTATCTCGGCTCCACTATTAACTCTGACAACAACATCTCTTCAGAAATTAAACGAAGAATTACACTTGCCAACCGCTGTTTCTTCGGGCTAAGAAGGCAATTCAGTAGTAAAGCCTTCACTCGAACTACTAAGGAGACCGTATATACGACCCTGATCATCCCAGTCCTGCTCTACGGCGCTGAAGCATGGACCGTCTCAATAGCGGATGAAGAAATCCTTTGTCGATTTGAGAGCAAAATTCTTCGTAAAATCTTCGGTCCCGTTTGCGTTGACGGGCTAGCGAGACGAAGATTCAACCAAGAACTATACGAGCTGTACAGCGACTAGCGCCTGATCAAAAAAAAACTCCGCATTGGACGTTTAAGATGGCTAGGACATGTAGAACGAATGGACACCAATACTTCGGCTCGCAGAGCCTTCGATTACCAGCCAGACGTCGAATGCAGTAGAAAAACTTAAGAAAAACAAAAAAATAATTAAATACCTCGGCCAACAAAAGTACCACCGGATCTTGTACATTCAAAACCAAACGTACAATCTTATACCCAAGCTACAGTACCCGATAAAAATATTTCATCAGACCCCGTTTCCAACGTTTTTTCGATTATTATTTCAAAACTTGAGGAACAAAGCAAAACGAATAAACTTATTTTCGATAGGCTAGTAAAGCTTGAAAATAATATTCGCAACAGACGTAATCTAACTTCAACATGAATAGATTTCTTAAAAATCTTACGTGGAATGTCAATTATTTATGCAGGAAAAATATATCGACGTCGGTTTACTATCCGAAACTCAAAGAGTAATTCTCACTTACAGATTAAAGGTTATTTTGATTATAATTATCATCACTATATATAAAAGAGTGTTTCGAACATTCGATTGATTTAAAAATAGAAGTCGAAACAAATCAAGTTTGTTCCTTACAAGTCAGAAGCAGAGAATCCTTTCTGAAGATATATTCTATTTACTGTCAACCGCGATGCAAGATTGAGAAAGTTGACATCGAAAATTTACTTAATTCTCTTGGGCAGCGTTTTGTCATCGGACGGGAATTTATTGCAAAACATACATGCATATCATAGAAAGGTAGGATGATTTATGAAGTAGGTAGAAAGTATACCGAATTTCATTCTACGGGTAAACCAACTTACTAGCCAAATGATGTTACAAAAATGCCAGATTTGATCGATTTTTTTCATAGGAAAAAGTGTGCCGTCCAATCGAATCAAAGTTGACGAATGCTTTGATCTTTTCTCTAATCATTCTTCGGTCATTCTAACAACGAGCAAGTCAATCATTAGAAATGAAAACCCACCCAGTTAACAACCGGAAAAAAAGTCTTTAGAGGCTTACGAAACGATCATAGACGGTTTGGTAGTGCTATGATTCAGCTAGCAGGTGATTTTCGGCAAACATTGCCAGCAATTTCGCGGCAACTGCAGCCGATGAACTTAATACATGTTTGAAGCCGTCCGTTTTGTGGAAACACTTCAGAAACCTCAAATTGACTAGGATAATGCATATCAATCTGTAGATCGAAAAATTTTCAAAGCAATTGCTGAACATAAGCAACGGCAAAATCCGTGTTGATATTTCCATTGGCAGTATTCAATTTCCCGTCGCTTTCTGTTAGCTTACCGATTCAAAATCCGAACTCATCCGAAAAGTGCTTCCAAACATTGAACAAATTCTCAAAAATCATGTTTGGTTGATTGAACGTGCTATGTTAGCTGCGAAAAACATTAATGTCGACGAATTGAACTTTAACATTCAAAGTGAGATGGGTGACGTACACTTCCCAAGATGATATCGTCAACTACATAAACGAGTTTGTAAACTCGCAGGAACCACCCGGATTACAACCTCACAATATCCAACTGAAAGCCAGATCGGTTATCATAATGTTACGAAATATAAACCAACCACGTCTTTGTAATGGCACTCAGTTTGCGGTCAAACAGCTGATGAACAATGTTATCGGACAACAGTACTTAAAGCGAAGTACAAGGGAGAAGACGTTTTGATACCATGAATCCCAATGGTTCGGACGGTATTAAGATTCCACCTTAAACGCTTGCAATTCGGTACAACTTGCATTTGCAATGACAATTAACAAATTGGAAATTTTATATTATTTTATAAACTCAATCCTTGGCGAGTTGGTGTCAAAACAAAGGTTATGAAAAAAAGGGCCCTGCTTGAATAAATCTTGTTAAGCTGGTTTATCTATTGAATGTTAAGAAAACACCCCCAAAAAGTAAGCGCGGCAGAAAACTTTATATGGATGAAATATAGATACTGTCTAAATATGGGAGGGCTCAGTGGCGCTATGGTTAGTGCAATGAACTGCCGCGCAGAAGGTCTGGGTCCGATCATCAGCGTTATAATTTGACAAATCATGCGAGTAGTATCAAATCTCAAGAAAAGCTTATCTCAAATTCGCCGTTCGGAGTCGGCAAAAAACAGGAGGTTCCGCCATCTTGTGAAAAGTACACACGCACACATGAATGTGCCCCCTTCGGGTTAGGAGGTCAGAATATACACGAGGTAAGGCATGCCTGTCGTAGAAGGCGACTAAGATGCACTCCCCGTATACCGAGTGTAAAGAGTATATAAATACAAAAATGCAATGAGTAAGACAAACAATGAGTGGCAATTCAGTATCACTGGAAAATCCACCCTCTTCGGAGGTCGGCTCTACGGATTCTGGGGAGAGCCAATTATTGCAATTATGTAAGCCTTTCGGGAAAAGCTCAAGGGTAACGATGTCACCTACATATAGATCTCAAAAAAATATATGTTGCTCAAGGAGCTCCACAACACCAGAAGTGTCAGCCCACGAAAAGTGAGATTCAATGAAAAATAAGAGCCTTAAGAACGAAAACGAGGTTCTTCAAAAAAAGCTAAACAATGTCGAACTGCTCTGCGAAGAGCTTCGTAAAGAAATTCTCCATCTTAAGGAAGAAAATATGACTCTAGAGAGTAGATTGAAAACATCTAATGAGCCAAAACCATGTACAAACTGCCCCGTGAATTCCGTATACCATACGGATGAAGAAGAACTCAGTTAAGAAAGCGACTGGATTCTAAAGAAAAGACCGGTTAAAAAAAGGAAAGCTGTATTATCTCCTGAAATTATAAACCGAGACAAAGAGATTGTTAAAAACGCGAAATAGCTGAACCAACGGCCCCCACCGCCAATTAATGTGATCGGTATTAACGACTTTAACAAGTTTCATACTTTGTTAAAATCATTGGCATTGTCGAACTGCCAAGTAACTTCGCTCAGAAAAAATACATGGAAAGTATGCGTAAAAGACCCGGAAAGCTACCGTCTGTTATCTCGAAAGCTAAATAGCGATAAAATTTAATAGTATTCATTTGAAAATAAATCTAAAAGCCCTTTGCGAATTGACATGCGTCGTGCTTAAAGGATGACACTATTTAATATCTGAAAAGCATACATTATAAATCTATAGATGCCGCTAACATTATCAAGCCAGAAAAACAGCAATTAGATGGCGAAGAAATTGTTATAAACGAGGTCTTGCTTTATTTATACTCACTTTCGATAAAGAAGAAATTTTGAATAAAATTTATGAAATAAAAACAATACTTAATATAGTTGTAAAAATTGAACCCCTGCGTAAGGATTCCAAATTAGTTTCTCAGTGCAACCGCTGCCAAGGGTATAATCATACGCAAACCTATTGTCAAAAAGAACCGAGGTGTGTAAAATGTGCCGGAAATCATATGACAGTAGATTGAAGGTCAGATAAGAAAACTCCTCCTATCTGTATCAAGTGTCAAGGCAATCATCCTGCAAATTATATAGTATTCGCAACAAACGTACCCCACCTTCGACATGAATAGATTTCTTAAAATTCTTACGTGGAATGCTAATGGCCTTTGCAAAAACTTGGAGAACTTTAATTATTGTTTATGCAAGAAAAAGATATCAACATCTGTTTAATATCAGAAACTCACGCAAAGAGTAATTCCAATTAAAAGATTAAGGTTACCTCAGATATCATGCTCTACATCCATCGAATAAGGCTAGAGTTTGAGCCTCACTATATATAAAAGAGTGTATCGAACATTCGATTGATCTTAAATTATAAATCGAAACAATGCAAGTTAGGTCTATACAAGTCAGAAGCAGACAATCCTCTCTGAAGATATCTTCTGTTTACTGCCCACGGCGATGCAAGATTGAGCAAATTGACTTTGAAAAGTTGCTTAATTCCCTTGGACAGCGTTTTGTCATCGTAGGGGACTTTAATGGAAAACGTACATTCTGGGGATCTATATGCTAACCACAGAAAGGTAGGACGATTTATGAAGTAGGTAGAAAGTAAAATACCAAATTTCATTCTACGGGTAAACCAACTTACTGGCCAACTGCTGTTACAAAAATACCGGATTTGATTGATTTTTTCATAGTAAAAGGTGTGCCGTCCAATCGAATCAAATTTGAAGAATGCTTTGATCTTTGCTCTGATAATTTTCCGGTCATTCTAACAACAAGCGAGGCAATCATTAGAAATGAAAACCAACTGGGAAGACCTCAAAAACGATATTGAAAATAATATTTGACTGGGTGTATCGCTTAGATCCCCATTAGAACTCGAAGTCGCTGTTGAGTCCTTTATCGATACCGTTCAAAAAGCAGCATTTAATAATACTCCTGAACAACGTAAAATAGAGAGCTATCGTAATATCAAGTACAAAAAAGGGAAGCTCGAAAAGGATGGCACCAAACTCGTGCCCCACATCTCAATCGTTTGATTAACATGCTATCAAATTCGATTAAAAACTTTAAAAACCAAGCAGTAGAAACTTATCTGCAAAGCCTAACCGCTGGAAAAGAATAAAATTATTCACTTTGGAAAGCAATTAAAGTCATAAAACGGCCAAAAAACTCTGTGCCACCAATTAAAGTAACTCAAGTCGTTTGGGCAAAAAGCGACAAGGAAAAAGCAGACGTTTTTGCCGCACATCTTAAGAAAACATTTAAACCTTTGATGGTCCAGGAAACATTAATTTATTCGAGACTACAACCGATAGTAATCTAGTTAGAAATGCAAGTATTTCCGAGCTTTAATGGGAAATACAGAAATTAAAGCCAAAAAAAGCTCCGCGTTAGGACCTAAGTAAGGGAGAACTTTTTAAAATGTTTCCCGTAAAAGCATTAACTAAACTACTCAACATTGCAAATGCAGCAAATAGATTAGAATACATACCAAGACAGTGGAAAGTCGCGGAAGTGATAAGGTTCTCAAACCAGGAAAATCACCGAATAAAATAAAATCTTACAGACCTATTTTACTTCTTCCAATAATTTCAAAAGTTGAAAGGATATTACCCGGTAGCTTACACCCCATTATTAATCAGAAATGTTTTTACCTGAAAATCCATTTGGGTTTTAAAGTAAACATTCGACTGTGGACCGAGTTCATCGAATTACTGATGTAATTGAGAAAGCTTTCGAAGAAAAGATAATTTGCTCGGCCGTATTTCTTGACGTGTCGCAAGCTTTTGACAAGGTTTGGCATAAAAGCCTTCTATACAAACTAAGAAAAGTTATACCCGCAAAATTATATAAAATTATATAAACTTGTAAACAAATATTCGGAGTTCTAAGAAATATTGGCAGGAGTACCCAAAGGAAGTGTCCTTGAACCGCTCTTGTACCTCTTATTTATACGTCACATCCCACAAACTAACGATAAAAACGTTTGCTGACGATATAGCTATACTAGCAATTGGCACAATAATAGAAGAAACAAATATGAAATTACAAAACGCTCTTAACGAAGTTAATGAATGGAAAAAATCCTGGCGGATTGCGCTTAACCAGAGTTAATCGATTCATGTAGAATTTTCGTATAAACGGACGTACAATTTGCCTGTGTTTCTGAATACGGTTCGAGTCCCATTTACAAATGAAGCGAAATATCTCGAAATATATCGAAATAGCATGTAAAAAATAAATGCGAAGAAATTAAAAATAAATGCACAGAACTGTAGCTTCGAATATTTTCCAAGTAACCAGGGAAAATATTCGAAGCTCAACCTTGATAACAAGCTGCTAATATACAAGCAAGTGCTAGACCCGGTTTGGACATATGGTATACGACTATTAGGTTGTACAATTGAAACGAATCTAAATATTTTACAAACTTTTGAAAACAAAATGTTAAGATCATTCGTCAATGCGCCGTGTATATAAGGAAAGAAGATCTACGCAGAGATCTGGGTATTCCCGCGGTTAAAGATGAAACGAACAATTTTGCACGCAATCATAAGAAACGTTTATTGGGTCACGTTAACACAACGGTCCTCCAAATTCATGACGAAACAAATTTATTTCGCGACTTCAAAGAACTTAGCCCTTAGATTTTGCCCGATAATAACAAACCGCGCTAAAAATTGCGGAAAAAGCAGGAACTCTCAAAGGAAAGTTATCATTACTCGTGATAAAAAAAATAAGTCGCATACTTAGTTGCAAATCAAATACAAATAGTGTGGTGGTTTAAAGTGGTTAAAGTCGCACACTACTTTGGGCACGTGCTCATCGTGTCTTTTGAGATTTCCACCAGCTCACGGAAAAAAAGGGGAAAAAAATGTCGACCAAATAGTTTGTCAACCAATTTGAGTGTAGTGTTCGACGCCTCGTGTCGAACATTTCGCTTAGCGGGATTCTTATGGTAGGACCCTCTATTCAGGATGATTTATCCATGATTTTGCTTCGCTTTCGTCTGTATAGATTCGCTCTTACAGCAGACATTGCAAAAATGTATCGCCAAATCTTGGTACTTTATAGGGAAAACTATAGTTCTCCCATAAAATAGTTTGGTTTAAATACGGTCACTTATGAAACTTCGCCTGCACAATTCATGGCAATTCGATGTCTCAAATATTTAAAAGATAAGTTTGAGTCGCGATACAAGCTTGGCTCAGAAGCACTCCGTAGTAGAAATCGCGACGAGTTTTTAACTGAAGCAGAAGGAAGTTGTTTCCATTCTCTCGTCGGCAAGAATGGAACTCTCCAAGTGGCACAGTAACGACTCCTCAATTTCATTAGATCATATTGGAAAAACATCTACGTTAATGAGTCCAAAGTCACGAGCATGTTAGGAATTATATGGAATTCACTAGATTTGTACTTTTCGTACAAGCAGTCTCAAACATACATTTCATTTACAAAATGGAAGACACTTCAGTAGCGTCAACCCTTTTCGACTCATTGAGTCCAATAATTGTAAGGGTTAAAATATTATTACAAATGTTATGTATTGAAAAGATAGATTGGGACGCAGCGATTCCACACTCAATCGGTACAGAATGGAGGAGCTTTATGAGTGATTTTAGCTCAATTCAAAATTAACCAAAACTTACTTTGGTGAAAAATTCAGAACATTTTTCAGGATTGTAACCAGGAAATGCATTTTTGGCCAGATTCCTCCGTAATTCTTCATTGGGTTTCGACCCATACGTCCAAATTGAGTACATTCGTTTGAAATCGAGTGGCAGAGACACAGGAGACGACGCGACGGCTGGAATAAACTAGTGGCACGTTTCTACAGAACTCTGAACTCGGACCTATTTTAACACTGTAGAATTGAATCGATCAAATCGATTTGGTTGGAAGGCCCTTTCTTTCTAAAAGAACCCCCAGAAAAGTGGCCCTCAAATCCAAATATTCTACTTTCGATGGAGCAGTTAGCAATGGAGAAAAGAAAAACTGTATTAGTAGGCACCAAAGTGGTGGAAAATGACAACGTAGGTCAAAACTAACTACTATTCGGAATAAATTGCGGTACTTAGAAACGCAAGGCTTATTAAAAGTTCGCTCAAGAATCTCAGTTTGTAGACTCTTCAAAAGGATTTCTACAACTTCCAACTTCCAGTTGGAGGCCGGTTAGAAAATTCAACGCTGCCTGAGCATCAGAAGCATCCTGTATTCGCCAGTAGAAAGACTCTAGATTAGGCAAACAGTATTGATTGTAAACGCCAGAGACCTCGCTCGTAAAATTGTTATCAGTTGCGTACATTGTGTTCGATAGAGGTCCAAACTTCTACAACAAGTAATTGGCAACCTTCCGAAGGAGAGAGTAATCGCTGCTAGACCCTTTTTAAGATCCGGACCTATTTTAACATATCATAGGATTCACGGAAAGGTTGCCTATAATACGTACATATCTGTTTTCGTCTACTTTACATCTAAGGCCGTACATCTAGAACCGGTATCAGATTTGAAAACAGACGCTTTCGTTGCAGCGTTAAAACGTATGATAAATCGTCGCGGAATAGCGACTGATATATTTTGCGATAAGCTGCGATATGCTGACAAAATTGTATAAAATATTGTTTCACAAAACCTCTAGAGATACTCTTGTAGATTTTTGTAGTATTGAACAAATTAATTTTCGCTTTATCCCAATTAGGGCACCTCATTTTGGAGGAATCTGGAAAGCCGCAGTAAAGGTGGCTAAAGGACATCTGCTTCGAACTCTTCATAACACGAAGCTATCGTTTGAAGAACTCGCCACTGCACTCTGTGAGATAGAAGCTGTGATGAACTCCAGGCCCATAAAATCTCTGACGAATGACCCAAGTGACTACGAAGCGTTAACTCCATGCCATCTTCTCATCGGTTCACCACTCAAGGCGGCTCCTGAACCAGCAGACGAAGCGCCAAATACATCATCCTTGCAGTAGTGGAGTCGCATTGAAAATGTAAAAACGCGCTTTTGGAAGCGGTGGACCACTGATTATCTCCAAGAACTACAGCAACGAACGACTTAATCCAATACAGCTGGGAAGAATCCAAAGGACAATTCCTGGCAAAGACAGAAACGTAAGAGTAGCTGAATTTGAACACCAAGAGGGATCATCAAGACCCCAATCCAAAAGCTTGCCCTACTTCCTTGTTGAAATCAGGTGCTTTCAACCGCGGCGGAATGTTGGATCAAATTAATTCACCATTATTATAAATATATGAGAAGGCTACAATCCGCTGTGCGTATCGTTAAATACCCTATCCCATCCTATCCTAAAAATTAATATACCCATATTGTCGGACTTATGTCGATAAAATATAGAAAATGTCATTGTCAGCACGTATTGTTCAGACAGTTTAGGAAAATCTTTTATTTCGGTATGGCTAAGTTATATAAACTGTTTTTGTATGAAAACGCATCCAAAAAGGTGGCGTGGGTATAAATAATACATGCAAGAAATGTTTATAATACCAAAACCAATTATTTTGCATAACATTTTTTTCGAAAAGTTTAAAATTTTACCGAAAAACGTTTTTTTACTGAAAACGCCTCCAAAAAGTGGGCGTGGCAAGAAACTTTGTATAGACGAAATATAGATATTAGGATTGCCTAGAATAGTTGTTCCCACACTTCTTCAAAATTTTTAACGGTTTGGCCTAAAATTAGGTTTTTCTAAAAAGGAGGCGTGGAAGTGGGCGGATTTCAAAAATGTGTACACTTGTTCGAACAGCACGAACAAGTATTACATGTACCGAATTTCATTATCCTTGCTCAAAATTTTAGACCCAAAAACCAGTTATCAACAGACGGACGGACAGTCTTAATCGATGCAGCTAGCGATTCTGAGTCGATCCATATGCTTTGAGGTGTACCCAGCTAACATATTTCACAATGTTACAAACTATGTATCAAAACTCATATAACCCTATGGGATAGGGTATAAACATATGAGAAGGCTACAATCCACTGTGTGGATCTTTTAGTACCCTATCCCAACCCATCCTTAATATATATATCCCCTTAATGTCGGCTGTGTGGTGATGAAATATAGAAAACGTCATTTTCACAACATATTGTTCAGAGAGTTTTTCGAAATCTTTCATGGTTCGACAAAAAACAATGACTTTCGACTGGTTATGCTATGAAGTAGCGTATACAAATGGTTTTTTTATGAACACGCCTCCAAAAAGCGGATTTTCCATGATTTTGCATAAACATTTTCTTTCGAAATAGTTAAAATTTTACCGAAAACGGCGGCAAAATGTGGGCGTGTCAAGAAACTTTTTATAGAAGAAATATAGAATATTTGAATTATCTAGATATCTGATTCAGACACTTTTTGTAAAAGTTTGGCCTACAACATCTTTCTGAAAAGGGGGCGTGGCAGTGGGCGGATTTAAAAAAATGTTTACAGGGAGTCTTTATTCCAAATTTCAAAACTCTAGCTCAAAATTTAAGGCCCAAAAATCGGTGACACACAGACTGACGAACGTACGAACGGACGGACAGACAGACATGGGTAGATCGACTCAGCTATCGATTCAGGCGTTTTCATACAAAAACACTTTCTATACACTTCCTAATAGCATAACCAGGCGAAAATCGATGTATTTTTATCGAACCATAAGAGATTTTGATAAACTGTCTGAACAATGTGTTCTGACAATTACATTTTCTATATTTCATCGCCATAAAGCCGACATTTTGGGGATAATTATATTAAGGATAGGATGGGATAGGGTATAAAACGATCCACACAGAGGATTGTAGCCTTCTTGTATGTTTATACCCTATCACATAGGGATATATTAGTTTTGATTGAGGTTTTGATACATAGTTTGTAACATAGAGAAATAATTTAGCTCGATATGCCTTTAAGTTTATGGATCGACAATAGCTGAATCAATGGTTAGCTGAGTCCATTAAGCCATGTCTGTCTGTCCATCCGTCCGTCCGTCCGTCTGTAGGCAACCGGTTTTTGGGCCTTAAATTTTGGCCTAGGATAATGAAACTTTGTACATGTGATCCTTGTAAGTGCTCTTCGAACAATTGTACAAATTTTTGAAATCCGCATTTTCTATTTCTTATCGCCATAAAGCTCTCATTTTAGGTATATTAATTTCAAGGAAGGGGTTTGATAGTGTACAAAACGATCCACACAGATTGTAGCCTTCTCTTATGTATTTTTTTTTAATTTTTAGTACTTTTTATGAAATAGCTTCTCCCGCCCAAACGGGGGAAATAGATCCACCCCTCCCATTATAAAAATGTTAATTTTTTACCCCTCTACTTAAAACCGTTATCAATTTTCTGCGCCAAACTTTTCGTATTCGTTCCAATATTTTACCTTGTAAGTCACACATTTCGCAGTCTGATGCAATTACAACAAACTTGATTTTATTTAGTTTCATCTGAACATTTACTTCACGAAATCCAACCACAATACGGCGCCGACTTCTGCCCTTAAATTCGTTAAACTGAAAAGCTCGCATTTGAAAGCGATTAAGTTCTCTTAATAAAGATTCCACGATGTTGCGCAACTCCTGGGATGTGGTATTATTACAATATCTGAAAATATACAATAAAGAGAGAGAGTTGTTGTTTACAGATTTAAACAAATAAAATTTAATTAGAAGTAAATAGAATACCAAATTAAATTATAGATTTTATACTATATATTATATTAGAAATTATAATAGAAAACACTTAAAGACTAATTCATGTAGTTTTCACGATAAGATAAAGAGTTAATATAAGCAGTGAATTTTAAAAGTCAATAAAAACATATGAGAAGGCTACAATCCACTGTGTGGATCGTTTTATACCCTATCCCATTCCATTCCATCCCATTCCATCCATTAATTAATATGTTGTTGTTCAGACAGTTTATTGAAATCTTGTATGGTTCGACCAAAAACAACGTTTTTCTCCTGCATATGGTATGGCGTAGTGTATACAAATGGTGTTTGTATGAAAACGTCTCCAAAACGTGGGCGTAGGTTAAAATGATATATAGAAGATCCGAAAAACGTTTTTTTTTACTGAAAACGCCCCCAAACAGTGGGCGTTGCTTAAAATTTTGTATAGACGAAATATATACATTAGGATTGTTTAGATATTTTTAGATTTTTTCTAAAAAAGTGGGCGGATTTCAAAAATGAGGCGTTTTCATACAAAAACCTTTTCTATACACTACCTAAAAGCATTACCAAGCGGAAAACGGTGTTTTTTGTAGAATCATAAATGATTTTGATAAACAGTTTGAGCAATATGTTAAGACAATAACATTTTCTATATTTCATCGACATAAATCCGACATTTTGGGGATATTTGTCTTAAGGATCGGATGGGATAGGGTACAAAACGATCCACACAGTGGATTGTAGCCTTCTCATATGGTTATATTTTAGATTTTGTAGTTTGTTTTTTACATTTTTGTTCTATATATTTTGTTATTTCATTATATTTCTTTTTTTTTAAGTATAATAAAAATTGAATTTACTTGTATAAAAGTTCAATTTGTCGTGACTTCTTCAGGAAAACTTGCAATGGGAAAGGGTATGAACAGTTTCTATGATGAACACAGAAACTGTTTATAAGTTTGTAACATAGAAAAATAATTTTGTTAGATATACCTCAAAGCATATGGATCGACTCAGAATCGCTAGCTAAGTCAATTAAGCCATGTCTGTCTGTCAGTCCATCCGTCCGTCTGTGTGTCACCGATTTTTGGGTCTTAAATTTTGATCTAGAGTTTTGAAAAGTGGGCGTGGCTTCAAATGGTATGTGAAAGAAATGTCTATATTAACAGAACCAATGACTTTGTTCTGCTGGGAGCAACAACAAGCACGTTTACAAAATTTCATCATTCTAGCTCAACATTTAAGGACCAAAAACCGGTGACGTACGGACGGACTATCAATTCTAAGTCGATCCATATACTTTGAGGTATACCAAGCTAAATTATTTCACTATGTTACAAACTATGTATCAAAACTATGGGAGAGGGTATAAAACTGTCATTGTCAGAACATATTGTTCAGACAGTTTATCAAAATCGTTGATGGTTCGAAAAATGTTCTTCAGACATTTTTTTCAAAATCTCCAACGGTTTGGCCTAAAACTACGTTTTTCTGAAAGAGGGCGTGGCAGTGGGCGGATATGAAAATTTTGTACACTTGTTCTTCATCGTCGGATAGAGAGTCTGTATACCAAATTTCAAAACTCTAGCTTAAAATTTAAGGCCAAAAAATCGGTGACACACAGACGGACGGACGGACAGACAGACATGGCTATACCCTATGGAATAGGGTATACTGATAGTCAGTGCATAGTGCACACCCAAAGAAAATAGTATTATAGAAGAGAAATTAGTTTTCGTATTCATGTAGTCTTTAGTGATCGCTTTAGAGTTAATAGGTGCAGTGAATACTAAAAGCCGGTATAGTCGGTAAGGTAGTACACATTTTTTCACACCACATAGCAAAACGCTCTCAGTATCGCTTGTGGCAGGCAGGGTTGATGTGTCATATACCCATGTGAAAAGCTCGAACGCTGGCGATACTCGACAAAACCTCGTTGGAAATGGTGGGGACTTTGTCATTTACCTACCAGAGAACTGCATAAAGTACATCGGGACAATGTCAGTGTCCAGTAACAACTGACGTCTGTATGAAAACAAACGCCATCTAACATTTGTAAAATGGAAAATTTATTGGCGGGGAATATTGAAAAAATTTTAAAATTGTGTAAAAATTGTTTACAAGTGCAAAATAAGAACAGAATAAATTACAAACCAAATAAAAAAATATTAAGAGTTGTTGTAGCTGTTTATGAAAATAGAACATAGTAATCTTTGCAACACGAAAACTTATCACCTCGTTGAAATCGCATTTATGTTCCCGCATTGCAATTACATTGGTTATCAATTTCTTTCTTTATACTGTTATATACACAGATTGCAGTGTGCGAACATACCCTAATGTGTGACAATCGAACAGATCCATTCAGTGTCCATTAGTGGTACTGGATGCGCCCAATGGAATGAATGACTGGAATAGTGGTATCTATCAAGACCATCAAGAAACTGCGGAAAACTCCGAGAGAGACAGCCAGTCAGTTAGTCTAAATAAAATGAGTCAATTTTGGAAAGTGATAATAGTGCGCGAATTTAAGAGTTGGTTAAAAACAAAACTTTTCTTGGTTAAAAAATAAAGATATGTACTTATTTTAAATTACCTATTAGATAATAGATCGAAATTAGAATTAAATTGTTAGCTTTTACTTAAGGGTGCCCCCATAGGGCAGTAAGTAAGTTGAGTAGTTGATAAGTAGCCAGTTTTTCATGATTTTTTGTCTAGCATATAATTTAGTTTTAAGATAAAGTAAAATAAAAATCATTTAAAAAAAAACAAAAAAACAAAAGTAGTGCAGCGAAAGTAGTGAAGTGAACATGGTGAAGAACGTAGTGAGTTAAATATAGTGAAGTGAATATAGTGAATCGTGAAAACTCGAGAATATTAAACAATAATATGGTATACGATTAAGTGTGTGATTGCGAAAAAAGGTGTGATTAAACAATAATGGTTCGCAAATCATTAGATCAGCTCACCGTTGGGAGCTGAAAGCTGAACTATTGGAGGAAAGAGCGATTTATTTATTCTTCTTCTTGACACAATAAAGCAAAGTGGTGAAGATCTTAATTCGATTGTCTTTGATGTCGAAGAGAAACAAGTAAGTGCAGGCTCCGACATGTCATCAATGATGAAGTTTCTGGAGGATAAATTCGGAGAACAAAAGAATTCTCTAGAAGAACAAAAGAAATCTCTAAAAGCACAACGCGAAGAACAGCGCCAGTAGCTCGAGAAACAATTCGAAGAACAGAGTAGGAGGATAATCGATTTGAAAAAATCGAAACTACATTTATGGCTGTAGAAGAGTAAGTTGGAAAGGTTGAAATTCATGTAGCAGCAATGGAATAGAAAGTAAAAGATAATTTCGAGGCTATTGAAAAGAATGTTGAAGGCCTGGCTAAAGAGCTAAAAATTGTTAAGAAACTAAAGGTTCGGGAAGTTTCTGGCGATTGTCCACGAATGAAGGAAATGAAGTCTCCAACTTTCGACGGTCAGACGCAATGGACCATTTATGAGAAACAGTTTGAAGCTGCTGACAGTTTGAAAAAGCCATCGTACTTACACTGGCTTTGCGTGGTCCAGCTGCGGAGCTCTTGCAAACCATATCCGTTAACAATTAACGCAACAACAACGATGTCGTGAAATCCATCGAGATGCGGTTTGGTGATGACCACATGTTAGAAGTGTATCGAGTGCAGCTGTGCAGCAGAGTCCAGAAGAGAGGCGAAACTCTTCAACAACTGCAAGCAGATATTGAACGCCCAGCACATTTGTCATATCCTAACGCTGGTGAAGAGATCATCAACCAGATGACAAAGGATGCTTTCACTCGTGCTATAGCTGACTCAAAACTTTAAATAGCAGTATAAATGGCTGGAAAACGACCACTTGCCGCATAAGTCGCAGCTTATGCTCTGACATTAGAGGCTGCTAATCAAGTATCCCAAAAAGCTCATCGAGTCAGAGAATTGGCCACCATAGAATGCTCTTGTGAGAGAATTTTTCACCGAATAAAAATTCCCTGGCACAAATGCATTGCTCGAACTGCAAGAAAACTGGACATCTAGTGCGTCAATGCAGAAATCCATCAAAACGTCGCAATTGTTCACATTGCAACAATCGGGGACAACAGAGGGAAGCATCTGTCATGGCAACAATCGACCTGCTGTTATGAATTCCCAGTACCAGCAGTTGAGGAAATGCTTAAGAAGCGACGCCCACAGTATATACTGGAGCTACTCTTCCATTATCCGAAAAGACATCGTCCGTGAGTCGTGGCTACAAAGCACCATCAGCTGTTGCCTGAGGACCGCAACTTTGGAAAGAGCTCGAGTATATGGGGAAGTACTTGGCGGGACTTGCCTTCTCCCATGCATTTCTGGTGGCTGTATTTGTGACGAATACATTATTTGAGATAACTTCATGAAGAGTAATGAAATAATTTTGGATATTGGCATGCAGGTCTTGAGATATCGAAATGTGGAGGTCCAAGTGGATTACGGTCTACCAAAACCAGTTATTCTGAGAACAGTCGTCGGGAAGGACCAAGTGTTAACACCGTCATCAGAAACTGTTATATTGGTTAAGCTAGAGGGTGATCCTAGGAGCCACCGAATTCTACTTGTTGAACCAGATGCAGACGATGATTTCCAAAACTACATCGCTGGAAAAATGTTGGTGGAACCAAAGAACAACATGCTGTCAGTAAGAATTTTAAACGCCAGACCACACGAGGTGAGAATCCAAAAAGGAAACATGATTGGTAAATGTGTTCCGTTTAACGCAATATCAGGCATAAGCCGTTCTCAACTCATGAAAGCTAAATATCGAGCAGCAAATTTGTGCTGAAAACCTGAATGAAGAATTACTGATGTATTTGCTTCAGAGGATGGGAAATATGGCCGCAAACACTTGGTGCAACACCAAATCGACACCGGAGATGTTAGACCAATTCGTCAGCCTGCAAGGCGGCTGACATTAACCAAGCAGGCTGAAGTTGCAGAAATGATTACGACGATGGAAATGGACGGACTGATAGAAAACTCCAATAGTCCATGGAAATCACCAGTGGTACTGGTTAAGAAGCATGATGGCAGGCAGCACCCGGTTCTGCGTTCACTATCGGCGGCTCAACGATGTCGCCAAGACAGAAGGACAGTTATCTTCAAAATAGGATTGATGACACACTCGATACTCTAAAGGGGTCTGAATGGTTTACCACACTGAATCTGTAGAGCGGCTACTGGCAGGTGCAGATTCACCCTAAGGAAAGGGAGAAGACAGAAGACACAACAGAAAATGGCTCGGGCAGTTCAACGTGATGCCATTTGGTTTGTGCAAATCTCCTGCAACTTTTGAGCGACTTTTGGAGTGCGTTTTGCGAAGAAAATTTGTCTGGTGTACCTGGATGATGTAATTGTCGCGGGAAAATCGTTTGAAGAACACCAAAAATACTTGCAAGAGGTATTCCTACGACTTCGCATTGCCCAAGAGGGTCAAGTTGCTGGATGGATTGAGCGGCTGCAGAACTACGATTTTGACATTCAGCATCGTAAGGGCACCCTGCAGTCTGACTCTGACGCACTGTCTCATCGACCATGCGGAATGAACTACAAACACTGCACTCGCCAAGAAGAAAGGGAGCTCCTCACTACCCGGCGAATAAGAGCCGAGCCCAACAACGGTTGGACGACTGAAAAGATCAGAGAGGCGCCGATGGAAGACCCTAAGTCCTCCGACGGAAAGTCCTTTGTAATACAGGTTGTCATTTCACGGTCTATGGTTAATGATTTACTACCGGAGCATGGTGGAGTATCGGGAGAACATTTGGGAAAAAATAAGACTTTGTAGAAAGTTGAGGGAGCGATTCTACTGACTGTGTGCCAGGGAAGACATCGACAAATAGCCAAAAGTAGGAACCGAAAACCTTTCGGAATTTATAAAAAAACATATGAGAAGGCTACAATACGCTGTGTGGATCGTTTAATACCATATTCGATTCCATCCTTAATGTAAATATTCCCAAATGTCGGCTTAATGGAGAATATATGTAGAAAATGTCATTGTCACAGTATATTTAGTTTAAAAAGTTCAGCTTAAAAAAGAAGGAAGAAGAGTTCCTTCTCTTCTTGGCAGGTGCAGTGCTTGCAGTTTATTCCGCATGGTCGACGAGACAGTGCGTCAGTGTTAAAGTGCAGGGTGCTCATACGATGCTGAATGTCAAAATCGTAGCTCTGCAGCCGTTTAATCCATCTTGCAACTTGACCCTCTTGATTTTTAAGCTGAAGCATTTTAAACTAAATATACTATGACAATGACATTTTTTATATATCTTCTCCATTAACCGGCGAATTCCACACACCCGGCGAATTCTACTGGCTGTCTGAAAGAGAAGACATCGACAAGTGGTGCCGAAAATGCATTACATGCGCCGCCTGTTAAGGACCAAAACGAAAGACGCAAGGAACCATGCATCAGTACAACGTTGGGCACCGTTCGAACGAATAACAATAGATACTGTTGGCCCGTCTCCAGAAACGACCAGCGGAAACCGTTGCATATTACTTGTTATGGACTACTTCAGCAAATGGCCAAAAGAATTCGCTATACCTAACCAGGAAGCAAAACCGTAGTGGAACAGATCGTGGACAACGTGGTATACAGATTCGGGGCACCGTTGCAACAACATTATGGTCTAGGTACAAACTTTAACCCAGAGTATTTCAGGATGTTTGCCAGCGGTTAGGTATTAAGAAGACCAGAACGACTCCGCTTCATCCACAGTCAGACGCAATGGTGGAACGATTCAATCGAACCTTGAAAGAACAACTCTCCAAGGTGGTAAACGACAATCAACGAAACTCAGATCGTTGCATTCCGTTGTTCCTAATGGCGTACCGAAGCGCGGTCAATAGCACGACTGGATACTCCCCATGTGAAGTCTTATTTGGCCGAGCATTAAGGTTGTCTAGTGAAGTAATGTTAGGATACATAACTGTAGACCCGACTACATTGATGATCTAAAATCGGCGAGCAATCGTATGAAAATCAGTTACAATATCAGAGCAACAGGATCTGTATTTCAGGAAGGAGATTCACATAGTGGTACATACATTTGAACGTTAAGTTTATAGCATAGAGTAATAATTTCGATAGCTATATATCAAAGTCTGTGGATCGACTCAAAACCGCCAGCAGAGTCGATTTAGCCATATATGTCAGTCCGTCCGTCTGTGTGACACCGAATTTTCGGATTTACATTTTGAGCTAGAGTGTTGAAATTTGGTATATAGACTCTATGTCCAACGAAGCAGGACAAGTTAAAAAAAATTTAAAATCCGTCCACTGCCACGCTCAAGTTAAGTTTTAAGAAACAAAACTTTTTTTGTCAAGCTTTCAAATTTAAAAACAAAGTTATCAAAAAATATTTAATTTTTTGTTTTAAATTTTCGCAGAAAATCAATTTTTGCTTTTCAATGATCAAAATTTATTTTTCTGAAGTAATGTTTCTCATTTCAGTTCAATGGCAGCCATAACTGGACCCATAACCTTGAAATTCGATGTCCCTCGTATGGTAAATTGTATGTCGCCTGTTCCCGTTTTTGAAAGCAGAACAACGTTTGCCGGGTCATCTAGTCTTCTTCTTCTATCTAACGCGTGATCCAAGTAGAGATACTTTTTTCAATTGCCTTTTTTGACAGATCACGTGTGAGTCGTGTCATGCTGTCATGTTATTTTTGTTTAGTATTGTTTGGCATTTCATAATGGAAAGACTTACGCGTGAACAACGTTTACAAATTGTTCAACTTTATTATGAAAATTTACGTTCTGTGAGGAATGTGTTTCGTGCACTTCGCTCAACTTATGGTCAACATAATCGGCCTACTGAGCGTACTATTCGCAACACCATCACCCATTTTGAGACCCAGCATTCATTATTGGATAATATTCAACCGAATAGACCACGTCCAGCACGCTGTGAAGAAAATATAGCGGCCGTAGCTGAGAGTGTACACGAAGACCGTAGAGAGTCGATTCGGCGCCGTTCGCAGCAACTCGGACTGACGTATGGAACGACTTGGCGCATTTTACATCAAGATCTTAAATTAAAGGCGTAAAAAATACAGCTTGTGCAACAACTGAAGCCGCACGACCTTCCCAAGCGACATCGCTTCGCTCTATGGGCTCTTGAAAAGTTCCAAGAAGATCCGACGTTTTCGAGGCAAATTTTGTTTAGCGATGAGGCCCATTTCTGGCTCAATGGGTATGTAAACAAACAAAATTGCCGCATTTGGGACGAAGAGCAACCTGAAGAGATTGAAGAACTGCCACTTCATCCAGAAAAAACAACGGTTTGGTGTGGTTTGTGGGCCGGTGGAATCATCGGTCCATATTTCTTTAAAAATTATGCCGGTGCGAACGTAACCGTCAATGGCGACCGTTATCGTGCCATGATAACCGACTATTTGATGCCTGAAATTGAAGCTCGTGATCTCGGCGACATTTGGTTTCAGCAAGACGGCGCCACTTCCCACACATCGCATCAATCAATAGACTTATTGAGAGAACATTTCGGTCACCAAGATCGTGTGATATCACACCGTTAGACTTTTTCCTGTGGGGATATGTAAAGTCAAAAGCTTATGTCGACAAACCCGCTTCGATTCAGGCCTTGGAGGAAAACATCACGCGTGTCATTCGCCAGTTACCAGTCGAAATGCTCGAACGAGTGATCGAAAATTGGACTCAACGGATTGACCATCTGCGACGTAGCAACGCCAACATTTGATAGACATAATCTTCAAAAAATAAATGCCAAAGAATGTTCTTTCAAATGATAATAAACATTCTCCATTAAATTTTAATTTTCTGTGTTTTTTCTTTAAAAAAGTAGGGAACCTCGAAATGGATCACCCTTTATTTAAATAAAAATTAAATGTTGTTCGTTGGGAACCGCATCATCTGAGAACGGCTGTTTCGATTTGGCTAATTTTCATACCCTATCCCATAGGGATATATTAGTTTTGATACATAGTTTGTAACATAAAGAAATAATTTAGATAGATATACCTTGAAGTATATGGATCGACTCAGAATCGATATCTGAGTCGATTTAGCCATGTCCGTCCGTCCGTCCGTACGTCACGAATGTTGAAATTTGGTAGACGTGTTCGCTGTTGCTACCAGAAATTGTTGCTCCTAGAACAATTGTTAACATTTTTAAAATCCGTCACGGCCCCTTTTTAAAAAAAAACTTAGTTTTCTGCATATTTCGCCCATACAAAATTTTTTTGCTAGCCCACTTTTTGGGGCATTTTTAGTTAAAAACCTATTTCCGTAAAATTCCAAACATTTCGAACAAGTGGTTCATGCCAAATGATTGGTTATGGTAATATGTACCAACATTTCTTCTATTCGTCATTTGAACCCACGCCCACTTTTTGGGAGTGTTTTTATACAGAAACCATTTGTATACACTACCATAAAAGATTTTGATAAACTGTTTTTACAATATTTTGTGACAATGATATTTTCTACATTTCACCGCCATAAATACGACATTTTGGGGACATTTATTTTAAGGACGGGGTGGGATAGGGTATTAAACGATCCGTACAGCAGATTGTACTTTTCGCTTATGTTCCTGTTTCCTGTTTCCTGTTCTTTAAATAAGTGTTTGATTGTGATTTAATTTAAGTATGTCGTATATGTGTCAATGTTTGTCATAATTGTGAAATACATAAGATGGAATGATCTCATTAATATTGGTTATAGTAATATTAACTATTCTTCCATATATCTATTTAACTCACGCCCAACTTTTGAATGCGTTTTTAAGCAAAGATCTTTTGTATACTCTACCTCATAGCAAAACCAGGTGACAAAACTGTCTGAACAACATGTTGTGACAATGACATTTTCTATATTTCATCCTCATAAGGCCGAAATTTTGGGGACATTCATTTTAAAAATGGGACGGGATCCGCACAGCTGATTGTAGCCTTCTCATATTTAGAGGGATGGGATGGGTTAGGGTATTAAACGATCCACACAGTGATTTATGTTTTAAGTCCCTATATATTTTTTTAAAAATTATAGTTTTTCCTTATCAGGTTTCCTACACTTTGTTCGAATGATTTCGCCATCGAGCATTTCCACCCAGTGGAAAGGATTTTATTTATGTCATTAGTTTCAATACCTAGATTGTAACATAGAGAAATACTGTTGCTAGATATATCTCAAAGTATATGGATCGACTCAGAATCGAAAGCTGAGTCGGTTTCGCTAAATCCGCACACTGCCATGCCCCCTTATTTTAAAACATAGTTTTTGGCCAAACATCATATCTGGACAATCCAAATTTCGTCTATACAAAGTGTTTGTCACGCCCACTTTTTGGGAGTATTTTCAGTTAAAATAGTTTTTCGGTAAAATTTTATATATTCGAAAAACTTTTTGATGCATAATCATTGGTTATGAAAATATAAACATTTCGTCCATATATAGCGGCATTTCGGACTGTCGCTAACACCATTCGATTTGTGCTCGAGAGTAGTGTAAGTTGGTGGGGTTAAAGGCTACATAGGGGTGATATTTTTTTAAACTATCAAATCTTTCGGAATGCTTGGTTTCAATCGTGAGATAAAGTTCGGTTTATGTTTTGGAATTGATTCGTTCGAAGAAAAATGTTCAGTCAGGTTTGGAATAACAGTAATTTATGTATGTATTTGGAGTAGTATTAGAACTTTTAGTCGGAGGCGATTCGACTGACAGATTATGATCCAAATTAGTTTTTGTTGATCCTGAATAATAAGATTTAATCGTTTAGCTCTGGAATGAGCCGATGATGCTTGTGAATAAGCATTTCCTTAATCCTTACAAAAATATCATAATGAATACTTTCAACATTATCTGTGATCCATGGCTAAGATATAAGTCAATATTAAATTAATATTATTAGTGTCTAGTTAGTGATTTTATTGTAAACATGTTGAAAACATACTCTCGAAATCGTCTTGAATGTATTCGGGGGGATCTTAAATGTAGATTTTGCAGACAATCAGACAGTTCTTCATTTTCACTTTTCCTGATCATATTAAGTCCTTCCGTATTTTTAGATAATCTGTACATTAATATTGATTTTTTGAGTTTCGATTTCTTGCGCTTCCGTTTTTGTGTTGTTTGTTTTATTTTTTTATAAATCGCATACTTTTTTGAATTAGTTGGTCTCTTTGATTTTCTTTTTGAATTTATAAACTGATAAAGATTATAAATTTGCGCAGTTTTTTGGTATCTACTATTATTGATTTTAAAAGTTGTTTTTATTTCTTTTGTATACCGTGCGTGTGTCTTCTGATCAATTAAAGATAACTTTCCAGTTATTTGCGCTGCAGTGCCATTACTCATTCCAGGTGAATTACTTTAAAAAACCGTTATAGTCAATATATAATTACGAAAATTCTGAAAAGATATAAAAAGTTATACATAGTTAAATATTCGTATAAAGCTCGGTTTGTAATACAAAATTATTAAAAACGAGTGTTTTGTGCACAACTAAGTCGTAGGCAACTCTCTCTTTCTCTGGCCAAAATACACAATAATATTTATTTCGATTATTGATGCTTAGAATAATATAAATAATGTTGAAATGTTGCAATACGAAAGTTTATTCCGTAATTGAAAGTAATCGTTGTCCATGTGAATAATAATGATTTTCCGTTATTAAACATTCCGTTTAAGGATAATTGGGCCAAAACCAAGTACGTAGAACTCTTAAAAACAGAAGTAGTAGTATATAAACTAAATTTCTTTCAATTTGGCCAAATATCTTGCGAGAAATTGACAATTTCCTTTATATAGCCTAACTGCAAAAATCCGTTATATGGACTTTCTCGAAAAAACTGGGTATGCAGTTTTGTTGGAACTAATATGATTATAGTATATATGAAGTTTAATCAAAATCGTTAGATCCGTTTCGAGGATATTGAGGTTGTTTATGATTTTTATATGGCAGTTACCAGTAATAACATAATAAAAACAAACAACAAAAATTACCTCGAATAATGACAAAAAAAACGTTGTATACAAAGTTTGAAGAAAATCGGTCAAGTCGTTTAGGATGTAGAGACGTGTACGGACAGACGGACCGAAGAACCAAAGGACGAAATTTCAAAAACCAGGTGGAACATTCAATACAATTATTATGCCTTTTTCTTGAGGTTTTTTTATCGAAGACACTTCAGAGTTTTTTAGCTCAAGTTTCATTTTTGCTATAGCCCGTCCCAAAGTTAAAGAAAGATCCCAACATGCGCATTAGCGCATCCCTTAAATCCATTAAATAAATAAGGGATATTTTCTTTGAAGGTGTTTTTGATCGCATGAAATTGTTTATGCTTCTCTCTACTTTATTGGTATTCGAAAAAGTAATTGATTTATTATTGATACGTGTTTAACTGTCATCGAGTTTCACCAATTAATTATTGTAGTAACTCATAAAAAAATTTCTTGCACAAAGTAAAACACTACAATCAAGAATATAAAGAAATCATGCAAAATAGTAAAATTGACATTAAATAATGTAAAACAAACAAAAAAATCTATAAAAGATATTGTTTGAAAAAATATATATTTGATATTTAATTTGCAGTTAGCTACAGTTATAAGTAATGTTTTTTTATAAATAGTTATTTATTTCATTACTAAACATATATTTGAGAAATTTCCCCTTTTCTTTGAGGGTGGTAAATATATATGTATCTTTTGCATGCGCCAACGACGGTTCCGTACTTCTGTGTGGACAATCAGTCAACTCTATATTTGTTTGTTGTATGAAATGCGCACACATTTTTGTATACCCTATCCCATTGGGTTATATTAGTTACGATACATAGTTTGTAACATAGAGAAATAATCTCGCTAGATATACCTCAAAGTATATGAATCGACTCCAAATCGATAGCGAGTCGATTAAGTCGGGTCTGTCTGTCTGTCCGTCCGTCCGTCTGTAGGTAAGCAGTATTTGGGCCCTAAAGTTTGAGCTAGGATAAGGAAATTTAGTACATGCGATCCTTGTACGTGCCATAAAGCCCACATTTTAGGGATATTAATTTTAAGGGTGGGATGGGATAGGGTCTTAAACGATCGACACAGTGAGTTGTAGCCTTGTTGTATGTTTTTAGCCATAGTTCTGATTGGAAAAGGTGTTTTTGATGTCGCTAAGAAAATAAAACCCCTGATGTGAAGAGACCTGTGCATGAAACGTTTACTTACGTTGGGACGGGCTATACGATTAGATGAGTTCAGAGCGTGCTCATATATAATTAATCGAGTCTGGTGGTACTCTATAAACAGCCAGGTCAGAATGGCACGGAATGAAGAACCGGCCTGCTGTACCAGGCGAACGTAGACAAGCTGCTTCAACATATTCGGACAACAGGTTATCTAAGAATTTCAAGGGTTAGTCAGGCCCCTTGCACAGAGATGGTGGCGGATGAACCTAAAGGCCAACGGCAGCGCTCAATCCCGTAGTGCATAATGATGGCCCCGTTTTCTATAGGTATTCAATAAATGGAAACTGGTCCTGCAGGTTGGGGGTTGTGCTTTGTGTTAACTACCCAACCATGGAAAAAACCAAATGTTACGAAGCAACCAAAAGCCTCGGAAAGGACTGCTTTTGTTGTTAACTACCCTGTAAAATGAAAAAAGGACAACGACGTTCGTGTCTGCACCTGGAATATGAGAACGTTAAACAGGAGAGGTGCACGCGAACAACTAGCGGAAGCCCTTAACTGCTACAAGGCCGATATTACTGCCATCCAGAAAATACGATGGGATGGGTCATGCAAAAAGAGGATGAAAACTGTGACATCCACTACGGACCTTGTTATAGAGAGCAGAAACAGCGACTATTCGGATGCGGATTTGTTATAAGTGCCAGACTTAGGCAAGAAGTCTTATGTTTCCAAGACATTAGCGAGCGCATTTGAACAATCGGCATCAAGGCTAAATTCGTAAACATAAGCCTTAAATGCGCTCACGCCGCAATGGAGGAAAAAAAATATATAGCTGATGATTGCTTCTATGAGCTCCTTGACAAAACCTATAAGCGACTACCGAAGTACGATGTTAAAATCGTGCTTGGAGATTTTACCGCAAAGGTAGGAAGAGAAGACATCTTAAGCAGTAATGTCGGAAAAAAATTGGCTTCGCTACGGAACGAAATGCCAATATAGCCAGCACACGGTTTCCTCACCACGATCTTCAAAAGGGAACATGGCGGTCTTCAGATCAACGAACGGTCAGCCAAATTGATCACATTTCGATAGACAAGAGGCACGCATCCAGTATAACATCGACTAGGACCACTACCTTGTTGCAGCCAAGGTAAGAATGCGGATATCCAACACGCCACAACAATCCAGAAATGCAGTGAAAAAAATTAATCTCGATTAACAACATACCAGATGCCAACAAGCCATTATGTCAGCCGCAACTGATGTGCTAGATTTCTCGCGCCCACCAGCAAGAAACCATTGATTCTACAAGAAATACGGACAGATGCTCGCAGCCAAGAACGAGGCCTACAAGACTAAGCTGTAGGTGAAGAGAGCTGCCGTAGAGGTCTATAGAAGAAGGGAAGAACATCGGCTTTTCCGAAAGATCGTTTGTAGATCGTTTAATGCCCAATCCGATCCCATCATCCACTATATTAATCGCCGACCCAATTTCTTTCAGAACATATTTACCCTATTTAATGAAGTAAAATTGCATTTTTTTTTTACCAAATTGAAGCGTACAGCTCATAGATCGGTCGAAAAGAATTATAATTTCAAAAAAGTTATTGCAAAATTGGTAAAATAATGTTTTTAAATTACCTTGGTTACAACAACAACATTGTAAACATACAAAGAAAGATAGCTTTATAGCTTAGCTATCTGTGCGGCGAGTGTCACGTTTGAATGATGGGAGTTAAGCAAAGAAAGAGAGAAAAGTATATGCGCAGGGGTGGGTACTGGGTATGGGTAATTGGATAAGTCACATTTTTCTTTCGCTCAGTCGAAGTCCTGTGACTGTCTCCTTCTATTGTATGAATCAGAAATTAAAAAAAGAGAATCATACACAGAGAACTTTTCTATATGCGTATGCGTTTAACTCTAATGTAGCTTTAACATTGTGTGGGGTGAATGGTGTGCGTTAAGCGAATTAAGAAGAGAAGGGAATATGCGCACGCGTATTGGTGATTGGATTGGATACGTATACCTACTCTGTCTTTTATAAGTTATAGGTAATCATAATGTTGCCCGAATATTGTACAAAATTGTATTTTCTGTGGTTGCGTTGGGCGTTGCTATTATTATTGACCTTATTTGTATAGTGTAGCACTATACATAGAGCAGCCACTGAGCCACCTCACCGAAACGAAAGTGTTTGGCGTGTGGGGGCGTGGCGGATGAATGTGTGTCGTGTTCGTTTGTGTTAAGCGAATGAGCGAGAGAAGTTATGCGCAGATGTGGTTGCATTAGTCTGATGAACGGAAGTACATTTGGCTTCCGGTCATTCGAAGTCGGTTGTATCCTACACGAATTATTAGATAGCCATCCTACAATAATTGTGGTTTCACTGTGCTCTGATCCTGGTTTTGGCCAATTATTACCTATTCTTTGTTAAGTCATTTTGATTTCTTTTTTTTCGACGGAATATTAGGTAGATATGCCTCGGCAAAGAACTTTGACGGGTAGGCGTGAGAGGGAAAGAAATAGAGTTGATTATTTGTTACGTCGCGAAGCCGTACCATACGTACCATTCCGTACCATTTTAGAGCCAATATCTTTCTCTCTTTCCTTCTCATTGCCTTGCCCAGCAAGTTTATCGTAGCGGTGAACTACGCTGGATAATTTCAAGAAGGGCGGTAACTTCGGACCGTTCCTTGCAATCGTTCGAAATTTCAATTCGGAAAGGGATGGCCTTCGTAGGAATGTTTTAGCAGTGAGCAGTGGCATGAAGATATTTTGTTTTCAAATTTAAAAATTATTTTTTACTCTTTTTGGTCGCAGGTACCTAACCTTTTCTGCCACATCTGGACTGGACTGGAAGAAAAATGCTATTATTTTATTACTCTTCTATTGTGCGCATTTTGTTATCTAATAGCAAAAAATTAAAAATATTATTGAATAAGAAATATAAAAGTACAGCATGAAAAAAAATCTAATGCAATTTGTTTCATTTCAGTGCTATTTTTGTTTTTTCAACGTTATAGAAGTTAAGAACAATATTAGTTAGTTACTATCTATTCCAGAACTGACACGAATACGATCAGTAATTTTTAAGATTTCTTTATTTAAAGACAGACATTCAAATTCGCTTCAAATCAAACAGAGCTACACCAATTTTATTTATCTATATAGTAGATAATGATATAAAAAAAATGTGTGGTCGATTTTCGAGCACTGGGCGAACCTAGTTAAAATAAATATCCCCAAAATGTCGGCTTTTTGAGGTATACCTAGCTCAATTATTTCTCTATGTTACAAACTATGTATCAAAACTAATATACCCCTATGAGATAGGTTATAAAAATTTTACCAAAAAACTTTTTTTATTGAAAACGCCCTCAAAAGTGGGCAAAACACTTTATATAAAAAAGAACATTGATATTGTGATTGACTACATATGTTGCTCTGTCACTTTTTCACAATACCCTACCGTTTGGCCAAAAATAACGTTTCTCTAAAAAGTGGGCGGAATAAGAATTTTGTTTTCACTTGTTCGAACAGCACGTGCCAGGATCACATATAATATAATATCCCTAAAATGTGGGCTTTATGGCGATGAAATATAGAAAATGTCATTGTCTCAACATATTGTTCAGACAGTTTACCTAGATCTTATATGGTTCGACCTAAAACAACGTTTTTCGCTTGTTATGCTAATATGAGGTACTGTATACAAATGGTTTTTGTATGAAAACGCCTCCAAATATTCGAAAAAAACTTTTGATGCAAAATCATTGGGTTTGATAAAACAAATATTTTGTCCAAACATCAAGCAAACCCACGCCCACTTTTAGGAGGCGTTTTCCTAAAAAAACATTTGTTTACCATACGCCATACAAATCATTGCTTTTTGTAATATCAATATTTCGTCTCTATATAATTTGAACCCACGCCCACTTTTTGGAGGCGTTTTTATAAAAAAAAAAAACATTTCTATACTCTACACCATTGCCTAACCAAGGGAAAAACGTTGGTTTCGGGGGTAAAATTTATGCCAGGCATCAATCTTTTATAACGAAACAACGCTTTCATTGTTATAAAAGTTGTTCTATGTCTGGATTGCCGGTGAATCTCTAGTTGGTGGGAAGCATTTTGTATGTTTAATTTGCTGAAAAGACAAGCCTTTCATTGGTTCTACATGTCCGAGTCATCTCAAACGTCCAATGCGGAGTTTTTGAAAAAGGGGTCTGTCGCTACACAGCTCGTTTAGTTCTTGGTTGAATCTAAGTCTAGCCGGTCGGGCTGGGTACGATTGACCGCATTTCAAAGTTTCGTTTCCTAAATTTCGCATATAAAAATCTCGCATTAAAATATTTTATTTTAATGCAAGATTATAAACCTATTACCAAACATATACAATCAATGGCAAAATTATTTACACATTGCATTGATAGCACTTTAACCAACATATAAAGCGATATAACTTTTGAAATAAGAACTTTTTGTTTATTAACTTTTCTCATTTCTTATGTTTGCGGTTTTATTTAAACAGAACATAAAAAATACAAAAATCAAAATCTAACAAGTAACAGTTTAATTCAAAGAAAACAAAGTGGCACACATCCATCGAACAGAGGCAAAATTATTTACACAAGTTCAAATAACTGCATTGGGAAAGTAAAGGTTGTAAATTTCTTTCGTTAAATGATATTTTGCTTGGTGTCCAAATATTGCGCTCAGTTTTGCAAGGTCCATAATAGGGAAAAGTTTTTCGAGATGCCAAAAACTATTGAGCTTTCACCTAAAAAAAGAGCAGCCATTCAAAATTCCAGGGGGTGTTTCGGCAGCGGAACTCTCTAAAAAATATGGTTTTACCCGGGAAACCATTTATAATATAACTATAAGTTTAACGAATGTGGAAGTATAAAAAATAAAATTGGTAGAGGTTCAAAAAGGGTAACATCAAAAAGGGAAGATGCTAAGATTGTTCGCTCCTTCAAAAGTAACCCACGTGAAAGTGTTAAAAGTGTACTTATGGACATAAACAAAGATCGCCAAAATAATAATATAAGTGAGAGAACATTGCGACGAAGATTAAAAGAAAACGGAATAAATGCTAACGTTATCCAGAAAAATCCGCATATAACACCCAACAACAGGAAAGTTAAGCTACAATTTGAAAGGGACCACATCAACAAACTACCAGAGTTTTGGAGGAGCATTCTTTGGACGGACGTAACAGCTTGTTCCTTGGACGGTACAAATGAGCGTATGTTTATTATTCCACCCCTTAAATGAAGGCCATGCTTGGGCTTCACGACATTCCAAAGGAGGAAAGATAATGATATGGGGTTGCATATCAAATAGTGAAGTAGGTCCACTTGTAAGGTGATCCGATAACATGAAACAGTCACAATATTTAAACATTTTAAATGATGTTGCACTGGTTGCTAGTTCAAGATATATCGAGAGCGATTTTATCCTTCGACATGATAATGCGCCGATACACAACACCTTAAACATACAAAAGTATTTGGCAGAAGTGGGGCAAGAAGTTTTAAGACTGCCTCGCAAAGTCCTGACCTTAATGTAATAGGGAATCTTTGGCACATTGTAAAATCTTAAATTCCTGAAAACATTGGCAGAACTGCAGACCAAACTTGGAACGACTTTATAACGGCTTGGAGTTCCATTCCAGTAGAGTAAGTTCAAGGCTTAATAGACTCTATGCCCAGACGCCTTGCATAAGTTATTGCCCCAAAAGGAGGAAGCACAAGCCATTAAGTAGTGTTTTTTTAAATAACAGTTAACCTCAAACTTAAAAATATTTTTCTTGTTCTCTTCCAGATATAGTGAAAACGAAAAAAAAACTGGGTTTGTGTAAATAATTTTGCCTCTGTTTGATGGATGTGTAAATAATTGTGCCACTTTGTTTTCTTTGAATTTAACTGTTACTTGTTGGAATTTGATTTATATTTTTTATGTGCTGTTTGAATAAAACTGCAAACATTAGAAATGAGAAAAGTTAATAAACAATTTGTTCATTTTTCAAAAGTTATCTCGCTTTATAGGTTGGTTAAAGTGCTATCATTGCAATGTGTAAATAATTTTGCCATTGACTGTATATTTGTTTCAAACTCAAGTAATTGCATTCACCCTTATTCCAGATGGCGTTTTTATTAAACGACAAATGGCGTTTTTTAAGTCGATTCATTTTAGTGTCGTTTAAGTGTCGGTATTCTATTCTCTGAACGCCTCCTCTCTCATTTTTCTTGCTTTCCACATGAGTTCCACAGCAACAGCTGATACATACAAAAATGACAGATAGGCGTTTATGTTTTGCAATTGAAATTTCAAATGAACATTAATTTTACCTATTTAAAATTCAAAATACAAAATAATGTTACAAAAACAATGAATAGCATTGCAATGTTTATATCATGGGAAAGTGAAGACGAAAAAGAAGATGAAATTGCAAAAAGAGAAATGAAAAACATCAGAAGAAGAATTAGGTCAAAATCTAATCTAATCTAAGACCTGTGAATATACATTTAGTATTACACTTCAATTTTGATTTTACATGCTAACCTTCTGCCACTCTTTTTGAGTTCTTACGGGTGGTCCTAAATAATTTAGTGTCACAGCTACCGACTCCCACCCGTTTTTTGATATCATCGGTCTGGGGAATACCTCTTTTGAAATTTCTTGCCAGCGAAACATTTTGTTCCATTAATTCAACCAAACGTTTCATTTGTTCTGGGGTTGTTATTTCCACCCTTGAAAAAATAACAATTAATAAAATCCTTAAATTAATACACAAATTAATCGAAACTCACATTTTAACTAAAATTCGACACCTAGTCGTTTGCAAATTTCTGATCGACAATTATTGGCGTTTTACCTGTCGTTTTATCCAACTAAAACGACTGTTAGAATGCGAATAACTGCAATGACGTTTTAAGAACTTACGTTCCACACTACTTAAACGCCACGTAGCGTTAAAAGACATAAAACGCCTTCAGACTTGCCAGCTGTAATACCGATTTCAAAAAACGCTATCTGTCGTTTAATAAAAACGCCATGTGGAATAAGGGTGATTATCTTAGTATGTACATGATACAAAACTGCGGCTAATAAGAGCATGAAGAAGAGATGTTTTCTTGTCATACGCATAAAAGAATTCAATTTATTTTTTTATTTTTTTTTTCAGTCGCTCTCCAACTCCCGAAGTGGGGGGGATATTTACTTTCAAATTAATTTTGTATTTACATAAAATAACTTAACTTACTACTAAACAGAAATACTTAAATTAAACTTATCAATAACTGGTTTACTTAATCTAACTTATCGGCCCTTAGTGGGCACTGTAAGCTTATATTTAGCTGTTTTATTTTGCCTTTGGGCTTAAATTTGTCGGGTTTTTTTATATTTATTTTTAATTAACAAATAAAAAATAAAAAAAAATGTATAGTGACTTTTTTTTAAATAAATAAGCTTATTCTAGATTATAACTAACTTAAGACTACTTAAACTACTTAAGCCTAACTTAAGACTACTTAACTACTTAAACCTAACTTAATTATAATCGGGGTGGCGAGCCCTCGTTGCATATGCCCCGAGGGGTCGCCATCCTGATTGCGTCTTTCGGTCCCACGGCAGCATGCCTTCAACCATATTGTACGATAATATGGTGCACAAGCCCCGCCCCAGACCTCGTTCCTAATTTTAAAATCTTAAATACGGAGTTTGACTAAAAGTCCGCAAAGTCCTGAGGAAGTGCAGAATCACCTTCCTCATATAGCCACCAGAATTCAGTGCGCTGTTTTGCAGCATCGATCCTATCGCGATCCGATACTGCCGTGCTAAAGCGGAGGAGCTCCGGAGCATTGTCGACGTACCCGTCGCGGATTAGACGTTTGTCCCGCGCGTCACGAAAGCGGTGGTATAAAACCGGGATACCGTTCCTGTGTTGTACTAACCCTAACGAATCGATGTAAATAAATGCCTCTGGTGGAATAAAGCCTGATATGAGCGTGCTCTCCATGTATAAATCTTTGGGGTAATAAGCCCCAAAGATCAGGCTGTTGTCGCTAGCCATCACCCTTGCAGCGTGCCTTCGCGTCACCTTAATCAGGAAATTGTCAATTCTATTCAACTGAGCCCCATTGTATAGAACCTCGTTGCGATAATATTTTATGTACTCGGAGTCCGGCGTTCGGTAAGCAGGATCGGAGACACCGCCTCTCAAACGGCGGTATCTTTTCCATGTAGGCTGGTACCACATTGAACCACACGGGACAACCGTAAGCGATGATCGGCCTTATGAGGGCCATGCAGCAAATGACTTTCACCGTTGAGTCAAGTTGACTGCTTTGAAACAATCTTCTTGTCAGAGCATAAGCCCCCCTAGTCCTGTTAATCAATATTGGGGAGTTCACCGCCCCCTGTTGTAAACCGTTTTTAATTTCAAAGACTTTACTCGAAGTTACGTTGCCACATTTGACAACGAACTTCTATCCCATAAGCATTTCGTATATCATATATAGCATGGGTTTCCGCATGCCCATTATGGTCAGCTTGTAGAAAAGCCCCTCTTACCATACGGTGTCGAAGGCCTTCTCAAAGTCAACCAGACAGGCCCCTATGCATTGTCCTTTTGATTTATTCCATTGGATGTCGGACACTAGTTTCGACGCAGCATGAATGGTGTCATGCCTCGCTCGAAAACCAAACTGATTAAACCGAATAATTTTGTTTTCCTCGACCCACTTAAGCAGAGCTCTATTGACTACCTCCTCGAATACCTTGCTTACATTCGGCAAAAGGCTTATTGACCGCAGATTTGCAGGGTTTGTTTTATCCTTGTCCTATTTGGGGATAGGATGTACCACCGCCGTTTTCCAGTGCACCGGATAATGTGCATTATTCAGTGCATTGTTAAACCTTTCCCTACCTAGAGGACACTCATTGATGATGTGGTTCTTGTCGAACTTAACGCATCTAATCCGCATGTTGCAGTTAGAAGCGGCGTGCGCGAACCTCTGGCAGCGCATACATTGTAGTATGCGATCAGTCCTTTTTAATTTTTCCCAGTGGACAGCATGCTAGTATACGCGATTAATTCTGCATACACTATCGATTTTGCTATTGGGGTTATTTGTACGAGGAAATACGGTAACCTTCGGTTACCACCCCTACCATTGACCGCGGTAAACGGCTTTACGCCGATGAACTTTACATCGTCGATCTCAAAATACTTGAGCTCGTTTAGGAGCTCCTCTGCATGAACCCTGGGATCGATTCCTTTAAGGATGAGCGTTTTTAGTTTGTCTGCTTTCGGCGTATACGTGAAGTAATCAGCCTTTAGCCCCTCTAGTTCTTTGCGAACTTTTTTATAGTCTGTATGCCGGTAGCGGAAAATACACCGCTGCCAACAACAATGGAAGAAGAGGAGAAATGCAACTCTGACCTCGAGGAATCCGAGTTTGACGATGGGGAACCCCGCTACGTTGGTGAGGGAAACCCGTACAAAGAACTAGCGGAGGTTGCGGAAGTTCAGCCGGCTTTGAACGATGACGAGACCAAATTAAGATTCGAGAGGCAAGGGCATAAGAAGCCCTCGAAGAAAGAAGAAGGCGACAAGAGCAAAAACAACGATACGAGCTAAAGCGCAGCAAATGCTTCAGCAGCAACGGTTCAATATGCAACAGAAGCAGCAACAACAACAGAAGCAGAGGAAGCGACATAAGCAGCCGCAACAACAGCAGCAGCATCAACAACAACTGCAGCAACAACAACAACAACGGCAGCAGCAACAATCGCAGCAGCAGCAACCCCAGCAGTAACGACAACAGGAAAAGAGGGAAGATGTACCCCCGATTAACGTAAGTGACTTGCCTACAAGCGATAGTATTAAGTTATGTAAGCAAATATTCATTAAGGACTTCGTGGTCAAACATATTTCGACCAAACAGCATAAAATTATATGCTACAATATGGAGGACTATAAAAAAGTTCGCAAAGAACTAGAGGGGCTTAAGGCTGAATACTTCACGTATACGCCGAAAGCAGAAAAACTAAAAACGCTCATCCTTAAAGGAATCGATCCCAGGGTTGATGCAGAGGAGCTCCTAAACGAGCTCAAGTATTTTGAGAGCGACGATGTCAAGTACGTCGGCGTAAAGCCGTTTACCGCGGTCAATGAATGAAGATGAAGAGTATGCTAGCTCGCAAACAGGCTGTTGAAAAAGAAAAGCAATAAAAGTCGCTCTTTCACAAATAGGGTAGATCGCAACGTGTCCTTTGCCCAAATAGCAGCTGGACCGGGTAAACCCCAGACATCAAAAATGCCTACGGTTGCTGAGAAAGCACCTGAAGCAGATTTGGATCTGAAAAAGTTCTTGCTGCCATTGAATAGCAAGATCGAACAGTTCCAAAAACAATTAAACGACCAAGCAGCACGAATAGATTTTATCTATTCGATGTTTGCCCAGTCTAGCGAGCCATGAACATGATGAGTGCGTTGGATGAGGTAAACTTTATTATCCTAGCTGTGAATGTTTATTCATTGGTCAGCGTCGAGAGAAGAACCGTCATTTCAAATCTGTTGGAAAACCAACTCCCGGATGTACTTTTGGTCTTTTTTGGACCCCACTCCTCCCAAGGGGGTGGGGTCGCTGTCTTATTACGCAAAGGCTTACGCCATAGCATCATATATAGTAGTTCGACCAAGTGCGTTCTTTCGACTACCGAAAGACGAACTGGCCGCGTTTCACCAGAATTGTAAAGCGAGAATTACGTTTGAGCGAAATTGATCCACCGACAAACTTTTGTTTACAAACGACGAAATTGACCAAAATTTACTAAAAATGGAAGAGGTCCTCACAAGGTCAATGGATGGGGAGGCTTAAACGGCTGCGTAGAAAATTCACTGTAAGACAATACCCGGAGGTTCGGACACTGAAGTCACTGATCAAAAATCTTAAAAAATTAATATCGGAGAATTACAGAAAATCTATAAATTCTTAGTGGGGCAACAAAATTCGGGCTATAAAAACCAGTAGCCCGAATATGTTCCCCCAAATAAATAAAATATTCAGGCGAAAACATCATAACGACATTCCATGTGTCCGAATTTCCAAAACGACAGAAAACAGACAGACACTCACGGCTGTTGGCAGAAGTCCGGAAAATGTTGACTCGAACGACGGTTTCTTCACGATCGAAGATCCTCAGGAGAAGGCGAATTCGATAGGCGGTATTTTCGAGAACGTGTATACGGTGAACAATCCTGTTCGCCCAAATCGCGATATTGAGGAAAGAGCCTTTCTGAATCACTTTCAAATGCACACTGAAATTCAAGCTTCGCGATCTGAGAATCACGGTTTTACCTTATTCAATGTAGAAAACCATTCCAATGGAATAGTCGCCAATAGTCTGATGCTATTCGTGCAAAAAGATGAACTCCTGGACATCTTGGTATCACTGAAAAATAAAAAGTCGGCAGGAGAGGACGGTGTCCCAAACGTCGTATTGAGACACCTGCCAATGGAAGCAGTCGATATCTTCACCACCCTGTTTAACAATGAACTGAATAATGCACATTATCCGGTGCACTGGAAAACAGCGGTGGTACATCCTATCCCCAAAAAGGACAAGGTATTCTGCAAGGTATGCGAGAAGCTAGTCAATAGAGCTCTGCTTAAGTGGGTCGAGGAAAACAAAATTATTCCGGAAAATCAGTTTGGTTTTCGAGCGAGGCATGACACCATTCATGCCGTGTCGAAACTAGTGTCCGACATCCAATGGAATAAATCCAAAGGACAATGCATAGGGGCCTGTCCGGTTGACTTTGAGAAGGCCTTCGACACCGTATGGTTAGAGGGGCTTTTCTACAAGCTAACCAAAATGGGCATGCGGAAACCCATGCTATATATGATATATGAAATGCTAATGGGAAAGAAGTTCGTTGTCAAATGTGGGAACGTAACTTCGAGTACAGTCTTTGAAATTAAAAACGGTTTACAACAGGGGGCGGTGAACTCCCCGATATTGTTAACATATAAACAAGTGATCTTGTAGGTTCTCTCAGACGCAGCGTACGCAGATGATCTAGTGGCGTACAGATCAGGTCCGAAAATCGGAGTCATCAACATACTTTTGCAACGTGACTTCGATCACATTAAGGGATATTACGATGATTGGAAATTGAAGATCAATTTCCAAAAAAACGAGACGATTCTGTTCAGGACCCCGTTGCATAGGGCTTCTAGGGATACCAGAAAAAACTGGAAAAAATTGTGTATCATTGAACAGCATGGACAGCCGTTGGCGTTGAGAAGTGAAGTCAAATACCTTGGCATCTGGCTTGACAAGTTCCTGTATTTTAACAAAAATGTAGATGCTTGTCTGGCTAGGGATAGGGGGTCTTATGCTCTGACAAGGAGATTGTTTCAAAGCAGTCAACTTGACTCAATGGTGAAATTCATTTGCTGCAAGGGCGATGGCTAGCGACAACAGCCTGATCTTTGGGGCTTATTACCCCAATGATTTATACGTGGAGAGCACGCTCATACCAGGCTTTATTCCACCAGAGACATTCATTTACATCGATTCGTTAGGGTTAATACAAGACAGGAAAGGTATCCCGGCAAATCCGCGAGGAGTACGTCGACAATGTTCCGGAGCTCCTCCGCTTTAGCACGGCGGTATCGGATAGCGATAGGATGCTGCAAAACAACGCACTGAACTCTGGTGGCTATATGAGGAAGGTGATTCTGCACTTCCTCAGGACTTTGCGGACTTTTAGTCCAACTCCATATTTAAGATTTTAAAATTAGGAACAAGGTCTGGGGCGGGGCTTGTGCACCATATTGGCGTAGAATATGGTTGAATGCATGCTGCCGTGGGACCGAAAGACGCAATCAGGATGGCGACCTCTCGGGGCATATGCAACGAGGGCTCGCCACCCCGATTATAATTAAGTTAGGTTTAAGTAGTTATATAGTCTTAAGTTAGGCTTAAGTAGTTTAAGTAGTCTTTAGTTAGTTATAATTTATAATAAGCTTATTTATTTAAAAAAAAAAGTCACTAAACAACGTTTTTTTTTTTTTTTATTTGTTAATTAAAACTAACAATAAAGAAAAAAAACCGAAAAATTTAAGCCCAAAGTCAAAATAAAACGTCTAAATATAAGCCCCCACTAAGGTCCGATAAGTTAGATTAAGTAACCAGTTATTGATAAGTTAGATTTAAGCATTTTTGTCTAGTAGTAAGTTAATATTTTAAGTTAATAAAAAAATAATTTAAAATTAAAAAAAAGATTCCCAACCAGGCGTATGCTTTTTTTATTTTTTTCATTTTTTATTTTAACATTAAATCTAAATAAAATAAAAAGTGTTTGTTAAGTGGTCCGCAGCCAAACTAGTAGTGGCGACAGGCGGGCAAGCGCAAGAGGGCGGGTTCAAATCCCGGCCGAGTAAAGAATTGTTGGAGGCTTTTTTCCACAATCGAGAAATTACTAATTTCATCGAGTGGAAAAACCGCCAAATGGAGCAGAAAAATCTAACGGGGGATATCCCATCAAATACCGGACCGACGATAGCAAAGAGGAAAAAGCAAATAAGTTGTACGCCGAATTTGGTCAAGCGGCGTAAAAAAAACCGCTTCAGCCACGCTCCCTGCTGAAGCGATGACGTCTTCGACATCAGCCGCAGCAAAATTGCAACAAAAAACTTGCCTCTTCATCAGATGACGCAGAGGTATCGTACATCTCCGATGAAGGGGAAGGACGGTACACTACCGAGGATAGCAACAGGTTTGCGGTGCTGTCAACGAATGATGATGATATTGAAGATTAGGAGGAGGAGCTTCTAACCAAGCAAATAAGTTCATTTGAGGACCAAATTAACACTATAAAATCCTAATTAGAACCGCTGGTTAGGGCCCTCAGACAAAAACAAAAGGAGCGTCGCGAGAACGAACAAAAATGCCGCGACGAAAAAATACAACAACAAAAAGTGTTCAACAAAAAAGCAGTAGAACTGAGACAAAGCCCAATGCCCAGGAACCACAGCTAACAGAAAAACAAAAACAAATACAGCAACAGCCACAGAAGCAACAAAAAATGCAGCAACAGCAACCACAGACACTGCGACATCCACAAAACATGCAACAGCAGCAATCGCAGACCCAGCAACAACAGCCACCAAAACACCAGCAGCAACAAAGAAGCAGCCTCAACAACAACAACAGCAGCAGAAGAAGCGGCAACAACAACAGGAACAGCGGCAGCAGCAGCAGCAGCCACAGCCACCCAAAAAAGAAAAAGTGCCACCGATCAATACGTACAAAATGGACCTTAAGGAAACCATTGAAATATGTAAGTCGGCCATAGGCAACAATTTCACAATAAAGAGATTAAGTCGAGATAGGCATGCTATCCACTGCTTAACAGTGGAGCAGTACAAAATGCCAGACGGTTGTTTTAGAGGGCATAGATTCCTTGACGGACCCGCAGGCGCTTTTAAGTGAGCTCCGCCAAGTAGCGACGGACGAGCTCGAATTCGTAGGGGTAAAGCCATTCACCACAGTGAAGGCAAGACGGGAGAATCGGAAACTACCGATCTTCATAGTACAGCTATCGCCACAAAGCAAGATGGAAACTTGAGAAGTATCTCAGTCCTCAACTTCCAGGTTGTACGATGGGAAAAATTAAAAAGAGGTGACAGCATGCTTCAATGCATGCGTTGCCATGTGGTCCATCCACGCCTCAGCCACACCTTAGCCTACACTTTTTACAACAGAGCTCGGAAAACTTTTCGAATCTCTAAGACTGAACTTTTATATTTTGGCCGGCGATTTAAATGCCAAACACGAAGATTGGGGAAATCAAAAAACCATTTTTACAATTGGATGGTCAACTACAATGTTGAATATAGGATCGACATTCTCGCCACCGATAGGCCGTCAATTCCGAGAAGCGGTGCTTTCCTCGATCTTTTACTGCGAGACACAAGACTGACAGTTACTAACAAAGTAGGTCAACACCCGCGAAACTGTTTACGGACGATCGAGTACGACAGGGATCACTGCGGACTCGCCGCCGTAATACAGCTTCCGAACGAGCTTGTGGCGTTGGACGAGTATGTGCCTGTGCATGCTTACAACTACAGTAAGATGCGCTAGCCTCGCTTCACCAACGCCTTATCAAGCGAACTACGTTCGAGGGCCATTTCACCACCAAGCAACAGAAACCCAACGAACAACGAAATCGTAGAATACGAATTTAACAAATGGACGAAACGATTCAACGAACAATAAACAGGACGATACCGAAACACAAAGAACATGACATAACGTCTACATACAGAAACGCGACCATTGACGCACTACACAGACAAAAAAGCGGACTTCTGACAAGACTTAAACCCTTGTACAGATGACTGACAAACACACGCGACCAGGAGATTAGTACACTGAAGGCGTCGATCACAAACACCAAGCAATTGATCAAGGATAACTATCGTTATATCTGGTTAGATCAGATATAACAGAATTTGGGCCGTAATTCCAGCGACCCGAGTATGTTTCCACAAATTAATAAGATCTTTAGGAGGAAAGGTCATAACGACCTTCCGTGTATTAAGCTCCAACGAACAACTGACAATGCTAACATACTTTTGACAGCAGGAATTGATCTGGGGGAAGCCGCGTCGATGACGATTTCTATGTTATTGAAGATCCTCAGGAGAAAGTGGAGGCAGTGGGGCTGTCTTTCAGAAAGTGTATAAGGTGAATGATAGCATTCGCCCGAACCGCGTCCTGGAAAACAATGCCCTGCTCCACCATTTTTATCTCCGAAATTACATATCGCAATGGCGATCTGAGAACCGTTGTTTCACCCGGTTTGACGACGAAAACTTGGCAAACGCCATAGTCGCCGAGCGAAGTGTGTTTAGTCCCTTGTTAATCTCGAAGGTGGAACTCCAGATCATCTTCGATTCCATAAAGAAAAAGAAGTCAGCGGGAGTCGATGGTATATCCAACATTGCACTGCGACACTTACCCCCTGAAGATGTGGACATTTACGCCACGCTGTTCAACAACACGCTGAATAATGCATATTATCCAGTGCGTTGGAAGACGGCGGTGGTTTATCCAATCCCGAAAAAGGGAAAGGACAACTCCAATCCGGCGAATTTCCGGTCGATAAGTCTCCTTCCGAGTATCAGCAAGGTTTTCGAAACGATTCTCAATCGAGCTCTGTTCAAGTGGTCTAAGGACAATAGTATTATATTGGTTTCAAGGCAGGACATGACAGTATTCATGCTGCCTCCAAACTCGTCTCTGATATACAATGGAACAAAGCCAAAAAACAGTGCACGGGTGCATGTCTGGTTGATTTAGAGAAGGCTTTTGACACAAGCAAGCCACTGCTATATATGCTTCATGACATGCTGACTGGCAATGTAACTTCTACCACAGAATTTTGCATTAAGAATGGTCTGCAACAGGGAGCGGTAAACTCGCCGATTCTCTTCATCATTTACACCAGTGATATGATAGGTAGTCTTACTCAGGCAATTGCGTATGCGGACGATCTTATCGCGTACAGAACAGCCCCTACTGTCGAAGTCATCCGAACTCTTTTGCAGCGGGACTTCGACAAGATCCAGATATTGTGATGACTGGAAGTAGAAAATGAACTTTCAGAAATCAGAAACTATCCTCTTTAGGACACTGTTGTCTAGGGCCTCTAGGGATACGGGAAAGAACTGGCGAAAGCTGGTGATCGTTGGACTAAATGGACAGCTACTGGCGAGTAAACGTGTAGAAAAGTACCTTGGCATCTGGTTAGATCAGTATCTATATTTCGGAAGACATGTAGACGCTGCTCTGGCGAGAGCTACGGGAGCATTTGCCCTGACCAGACGATTGTTTTATTGCAGTGGTCTTGACAGCAGGCTGAAGGTGATTTGCTACATGGCCCTCATTATACGGGTGTTTGAGAGGCAGTGTCTGAGAAGCTGCTTTGGACTTCACAGAACAGCAGTATGTGACTACACAATATACTATTCCAACCAGGTCCTATACAACGGGGCCAACATAAACAGAATAGCCTATTTTCTGGAGAAACTCATACGGTTATACGCTGCAAGAGCAATGGCTTCGAACAATAGTCTCATCTTTGTGGCCTTCTACCCCAATGATGAATATTTTGAAAGTGCGCGTTTATGCGGCTTTATTGCACCCAAAGCTTTCCTATATTTGGATAGTCGAGGGCTGATACAGGATAGATCGGCGGTTCCGCTAATCTACCATGTCTTCCGACGAACTGTGTGTAGGCGGCTCCTATACGACCGAGACGTCGTCACTCAGGGCGGAGGAGAGCGCCTGCGGTTCAGCAGGAGTGTGTCCGATTCGGACCGACGAAGTAGGTTGCAAAGGGGTGAACTGTTGTGGTGGCTAAAGTAGAGACAGATAGTTGACTTAAAAATTGTATAGCCTACTTCAATAGTTAAAGGTTTTACGATTTAAAGGTCTAGGTTAGATACAACAGTCAAGGTGGCAAAAAAAAATTAAAAAAAAACTTGCTGTGGCTTTTCTAGTTTTAAGTTATTTTTAAGTAGTCCTACTTAGTTTTAATTAGTTTATAAGTAATTTTATTTAGGATGTAAGTTTCTATGACATAAAAAAAAATACCAAGTTTTTTAAAAACACACTTTTCTTGGTAAAAAAAAGTAAAGATATGTACATTTTTTTAAATTATATAGGCAGTAGATTTAAGTTGTTAGCATTTAATTTAGGGCGCCCGCATAGGGCAAGTAAGTTAGTTAAGTAGTTGATATGTAGGCTAGTTTTTTCATGCATTTTTGTTTAGCATGTAAGTTAAATTTAAGAGTATTTAAAAGAAAAATGAAATGAAAAAAAATGCAATTTATATATCACTATATATATATATACCTACATTTAATATTGTTATTAGTGATATTTGTTAGTTCAGTGATAGACATGTAAACGGGTGCACTGGCTTAACTAAAATGGAAATCGATATTGTAGACAGTAATGAAGGTGCTGTGAAGCGTAATCGTGGGTTAAAATGACATACAGAAGAAATGTTTGTATTATCATAACCAATGGTTATGCATGAACAATTTTTTTCGAAATGTTTAAATTTCTACCGAAAATGGTTTTTAATTGAAAACGCCCCAAAAAGAGTGGGCGTGGCAAAAAACTTTGTAAAGACGAAATATAGATATTAGAATTGTCTAGATATGATGTTCAGACACTTTTTTTTTAAATCTCTTACGGTTTGGCCTAAAACTACGTTTTTATTAAAAAGGGAGTGGCAGCGGGCGGATTTCAAAATTTTTGACACCTGTTCTGCTGGGAGCAACAACGAAGATGTGTACCAAACTTCATGATTCTAGCTCAAAATTTTAGTCCGAAAAACTGGTGAAGTACGGACGAACGGGCATGGCTAAGTCGACTCAGCTATCGATTCTGAGTCGATCCATATACTTTGAGGTATATCTAGCTTAATTATTTCTCGATGTTAAAAACTATGTATCAGGACTAATATGCTCCTATGCGAGAGGGTATAATGATGCAAAAATAGTACAGCAAAACCTAGTCAGATAATCACTAATAATGTTGTTAACTGTGAACAGGCATGCATATGTGCCAAATACTGAAGCCTTAACACCGCGTCTCCACGAGCAATATTTTATAGCTTACTGTCACTGGTCATAGAAAGAAATAATGATAGAATGCTACGAAATGTAGGGTGGGAATAACACAATTCTATGAATTTAAACTTTACTCTAGGGACTAAACAAATCTTAAAAGACTTTGAAAAATCTGTATCTGACGTTGCGAAAAAATGTTTTCGAACATGCATGTTCAAGAGCTGCCTCTTTCACTTCGGGCCAATAATTTGGCGAAAAGTGGGAAGGGAGAACCTGAAAGCAGAATATGTTAATAACGAACATTTTTGTATGTTAATAAGAGGCATATTGGTACGTACAGTTTGGTTAGCAACCTCTCAAAAGAACTAGTCTTGGGGAAAAAATTGGGAGAACAGCATCGCCTACAAGATCGTACAAGATCATATCTGGCGTAATATGTGAACGTCTGAAACCGTTTACCAACAATCTGATCGGCCCTTGTCAGTGTGATATTAGGCCAGGAAATCCACAACCACACTTCGGCAGATCCTGGTAAAAACCCAAGAAGTCCAAATCGATGCCCACCAGTTATTCATCGATTTCAAAGCCGCATACGACAGCATTTATAGTTATAGTTTTGGTATACCGCTCAAACTCGTCCGTTAGTGTAGCGTGACGATGGAGAATTCTCGCTCCATAAGGGTCGGAAACGACATCACCAACACATTCGATAACAAAAAAGGATTTAGGCAAGGCAATGCGCTGTCACTTGACATCTTCAATTTTATTCTTGAGAGGGTTGTTCCAAAATCAAGAGCCAACACCACAGGCACAGTTATCCAAAAATCGGGACAACTACTAGCGTACGCCGACGATATTGACATCATTGGTAGGACCCAACGTGATGTCATAGCCACGTTTCTTAGTATAGAGAAGGAAGCGGCAAAAATGGGTTTAGCAGTAAATGAGAGCAAGGCGAAGTATATGCTGTCAACACGAAAGGACACACAACATCGACGAATTGGACAAAACGTCACCATTGACAGATACAAATTTGAGGTAGTACGGGACTTTGTCTATCTCGGCTCCGCTGTTTACTGTGACAACAACATCTCGTCAGAAATCAAACTCAGAATTACTCTTGCCAACCGCTGTTTCTTCGGGCTTAGAATGTAAATCCCTAACCCGAACTACTAAGGAGATCCTTTATAAGACCCTGATCATCCCAGTAATGTTCTACGGGGCTGAGGCATGGACCGTCACAAAAGCGGCTGAAGAAGTCCTTGGTCGATTTGAGAGGAATGTTCTCATATGCTTAGTTTTATTACAGCGGATTTTACATCTTTCGAATGAGTCTCATAATCGGATTAGATCGTGATCTAGAAGAGTTATCGTGTTTTGTGTTGGATCAATTAATGTGTAGGAACATATCGAGTTTTGTAGACCTTTTGAAGCTTTCATTCCAAGATAGTTATTGACATAAGAGTTGCCTGTGTTTTTTGTATTGATGTTCATGTCTCCACTGAATATCATGTTATTAATTCAAGCTCAATGTCGTCATTAATGAATACAGCTATATCTTCTCCCTTTTTACCGATACGATTTGATTATTTGCTATTAAAACCATTGGTTTTGCAATAGTCATTTTCGTTTTCTGTGATATTTGTTTCACATATAACATTCACATCTAGTTTAGATATACAATCATTTATATAAAGCATAAGGGCATTCCAATTGGTCCTTAGTGAAGTATAGTTTATAGATAGTAACGAAAATTCGCAATCATTCTTAATATAATTCGGATTCTCATACTTTTTTCTCTTTTCGTTTTATAAAATCCAATTCACAACAGTCCAAAAAGTAGTTTCACTCCACGAATCATAATTAAGTATTGTTATTTAAATGTAACAACACATGTATTTGGTTGCTCCAGTAACGAGGTGAAGTAATCCCTACCCACAGAGATGATTTGTTAAGGTTATGAAATTAAATTTAAACGATTTATCTACAAAATTAAAGTTGAATGAAATAATTTGACTTCCACATTTTTCAACATACATAAGCATTAACACAAAAAGTAAAGAGTACTGCATGTACATAACATGAACTAAATGTCTTTATTAACTTTAACATCATGATTTATATGTGCATACGTTTTACATAATATTTGATAAATGATGCAGTCTCCACATAAGTTTACATAGCAGCAGCATGTATTGCAAATCCATCTTATTACCTTACTAGGTGCCTCACTACAATTCTCGCATTTTTCGTCAGCATAAGGTCCAGTCGGTTCAGATTGTTTATCTGCTCGTATCACTTCAAGAATATCAAGTAACTGCTTTTTAAAATCCAAACTTTCTTTTTCTATTATTACTGACGGTTTAGTATCAAATAAGGCACTGCTGTTTGAAAGTTCTACATTAAACATATCATCGTCGGGAATGTGAACTGGAACATCGTGTGCAGGAAAAAATGTGGACGGACGATAAACATTTTTATAAAACTGTTTCGATTTAGCAAACACACTTTTCTTGTTCTTTGGTATTCTTCCTGGGACGGGCATTCCAACCGAATGCAACTTTTTAAAGAACTTCTGTACTCTGCTAGCAACTTGCTGGGGTGTACGGTTACCAAGTGCAGCAGCTATTTTAGCAAAACGTCGCATTTCTATTGGTTCTACTGGATATTCAATTAAAAGCTGTTCTAGACGCCTTTGCTCTTCGCATGTCCAAAGCTAAAAAAAAAAATTGTTAAGATTTTAAAAATTTGTACAAGCAATATATACAAAATGCCTAGACTTTAGGAATTGTGCCGACATAAGGCGGCAAAAAGTTTCTGGCATAAGTTTACCAAATTAATTTTTAATATATTATTAATATTAGTTTTTATACACAGTTTGTAACATCGAGAAATAATTAAGCTAGATATCCCTGAGTCGATTAAGCCATGTCTGACTGTCCCTCTGCACGTCACCGATTTTCAGGTCAACAATTGTGAGCTAGGATAATGAAATTTGGTTTATAGAATACTTGTTCGTGCCTACAGAACATGTGTAAGAAAGTTCAAAATCCAAACACTGTCACGGGCACTTAAAGAAAACTTTGTTGTTGGTCAAACGGCAATTTGAAAAAAGTTTCTGAGTAAGATATTTAGACAATCCTTATATCTATATTGTGTCGATGCACTATTTTTGGGGTCGCTTTATGTAAACAATATTTTCGTCAAAATTTTAAGGAAAACAAAAAAAAAATCCACGCGAATACATTAATTAAGTCAATATGAACAGTTTATCGTAAAATAATTTTAACACACGGTTTCCTACAAAAACCATTTGTATACCCTACAGGGGGAAAGCGTTGTTTGTTGTCGAAACTGTCGAAACATAAAAGATTTTGATAATTGAACAATATGTTGTGAAAATGTAATTTTCTAGATTTCATCACAAAAACCCCACATTGTGGGGATATTCATTTTAAGGATGGGATGGGATAGAGTATCAGCACAAGGGATTGCACCCTTCTCATATGTTTTTCTATGGTTGTTGTTAATCAGAAATCTACAGGGCTTTATTACAGACTTTGCAATTGCAATATCAGAACGGATATTATGGCCCTCTTTTCGGAATGTTTATTAAAAAAATGAAATGGTATACGGTATTATACGATTCTTGCAGCGCAGCGGTAAAATCTGCATGCGTTGCAGTCCTGCAAGTTGTGCAACAGCTAAACCAAGAACCACAATCATAGCAACAATACTTCTTTTCATGGTAGTACAGTCCGTCCGAAGAGAAGTATTGTTGCTATGATTGTGGTTCTTGGTTTAGCTGTTGCACGCATGCAGATTTTTCCGAAAAAGATCGCAAGAGAAATGAATGGACCCACTGCATGAATTCCAAGAAAAATGTGTCTTTCCAAAATTTCAACACAAGTTTTTCGGGCATAACTAAGCCCTGAGTTATTCAAAATTATTTTTTTCGCAAGTCATTTGATGGTCCAGCGCAACATGAGACTACAACCGATAGCAATATAATAAGATATGCCAGTATTGCCGAGTTTAAACGAGAAACGCAGAAATTAAAGCCTAAAAAAGCTTCGGGTTCCTAAAATGTTGTTTGTAAAAGAATTGACGAAACTCCTCTATATTGTGAATGCAGCAGTTAGATTGGAATACATACCAAGACAGTGAAAGTCGCGGAAGTGATTATGGTTCTCAAACCAGCAAAGTCACCGAATGAAATAAAATCTTACAGACCTATTTCACTTCTTTCAATAATTTCAAAAGTTTTTGAAATGATATTACTCGGTCGCTTACACCCCCGTATTGATCAGAAACGCCTTTTACCAGGCCATCAATTTGGGTTTAGAAGTAAACATTCGACTGTGGGCCAAGTTCATCGAATTACAATGTAATTGAAAAAGCTTTGAAAAACAGGAAAATTTGGTTAGCCGTATTTCAATACAAACTAAGAAAAATTCTGTGATAAATTATATAAAATCCTCGTGTCGAATCTTGAGCATAGACACTTCCGTGTGAAACTTGGAAACGAATATTCGGAGTTCAAAGAAATATTGGCAGGAGTACCCCAAGGAAGCGTCCTTGGACCACTCATGTACCTCCTTTTTACACGTGATATCCCGTAAACAAACGATACAATACTTGCCACGTTTGCTGATGATACAGCTATACTAGCAGTTGGCACAACAATAGAGGATTATTGAATGGAGAATTATTGAATGGACAAAATCCTGGCGGATTGCACTTACCGAGAGTAAATCGATTCATGTAGATTTTTCGTATAAACGGACAAACCATTTGCAAGAACTTCTCAATAAGGTTCGAGTCCCTTTTGCAAATGAAGCAAAATATCTCGGAATTACACTCAACGCAAAATTAAATTGGAAGTCGCATGTAAAAAATAAATGCGAAGAACTAAAAAAATAATACAGAGAACTTTACTGGTTACTCGAAAAATATTCGAAGCTTAACCTTTATAACAAGCTGCTATTATACAGGCAAGTGCTAAAGCCGGTCTGGACATATGGTATAATAATATAATATATGATGCTATTATTAAGGCATCACATCCCCATCATATCATCCCAGTGAAGGTAGAAAACAATATCAATATTAAATTTAACTTACTTACTTACTTAAGTGGCGCTACAGTCCGGAATGAACCTTGGCCTCAACCAACATGACTCTTCAATTAGCCCGGTCCTTAGCCCGGTCCAAGTCGGCCAAGGATTTCTTCATCCACTTTTGAGACGTTCCATGCTTCCGGACCTTATATAAGGTCTCATATAGGATCTTATATAGGATCTCCTTAGTAGTTCGAGTGAACGCTTTATAACAAAATTACCTTCTTAGTCCGAAGAAACAGCGGTCGTTTAATTTCTGACGAGATTTTTGCATACATAAATATGCTAACCTCCTCTTATTACATATGTTAATATAAAAATTTTTCACGCATAGAAAAACTTAATTTATAAGGCAGGACAGACGATTGAGTAAGTGTAGTCGCAGTAGAGTATTCGCACTCAGATCGTTCATAACTGTCACATCCCTCAACAGTAAAAAAAAAGTGTTGAAAAGTTTATTGAAAAACGAAGCAATAGATTAAATATAAGCACAAAAAAATTAAATTACGAAAAAATAAAGAAGTTTATTAAAAACGCTATAGCTTTCGTTTAAATTGAACACCGCCAACAAGAGTGAGAAGTTAATCATTAACGGTTTTTGCCGTGATCGCATTCGTTCGCTATAACAATAACAATTGGATTAAGGAAGCAACGGTTTATAACTGTTCACAGCTTGAAAAGCCTTAATCCAGAAAAAACTTGTACCGGGCAAGACTACCTTACCATTAAGCTTGAAACTGAGTCTGGTTTCGAGGGTATTAAGTGCCGTAGAAGTGCTCGCAGCTTCAGCTGTGAACTCACAACTCGAGAATTTCGCCAAGAATGCTTTAAAAGCATTCACAATGTCACAATTCCTCATCTATGGCAATACCTATTAACTATAGGGGATTGACCAATAGATAAATTAGTGCAGCAGGCATAAGATATGGAACGTCTGCAACAAACGGTTTTTCCAACTTATCACCCCCTCTTAACCCACCCACTCCCTCTTTTCAACCAAAGTATAATAATGTCTTCGCGACTAAAAGGAGTTGTTTTGAAAATAGTTTCGACCATAGCATATTACAGTTACATACATTCAACATTTATTCTAAAATTCCCTGTAGTTTCCAAGTACTTGATAATACCACAACGTTTTCGGACGACGGTACACTTGGAAACGACTTTTATTTCAAAAAATTGTAATGCTACTGGATGTAAAAATCAACTACCCCGCACAGAAATCAATCCATATGAGTTTAGTATACCCCTAAACTATCCCAAACATAAAAACCGTCGTGAAAGACAAGCTCCTAATAAAACCAGTTCGAACATATCAACCTATCCCAATGGCGATGCAGGCCCTGATATAACGATCTCAAGCAAATCAACCTCTCCCAATGGCGATACATTCCTGATAAAACCAGTTCTAACATATCAACCTATCCCAATGGCGATGCAGGCCCTGATATAGCAATCTCAAACATATCAACCTCTCCCAATGGCGATGCACGTTAAATCAACTCAATCCGGAAGGTAGAAATAGTACTCGATAAGCCTGTTTGCGTGCCTGCACGATCACAAAAGGTAATTGCTATCAGAATAAAAATACAAGAAGACATATCCTGCTTAGCTCAAGAATTGAGCAACGGAGTCTTTCTGTCGAACTGCTATTTGGATGTAAGCCCAAAAGCACGAATAGGAATTTTAAATAGCACAAACAATAATGTCAAAGTATCCCAATTCTTTTTGCGACTGTCCCAGCTAAAGATTTTTAGGTAGTCCCTCTCATAACTGAGCCATTTTCAGATGCCGAATATACACATATAAGTACACCACCACAAATAAACGTAGAACGTACAACAATTGATACGAATAGTAACACACCGAATATTAGAGAAAGTAAGGAGAACCTATTCTGAATACACCAAATTAAAAACATATTTCCGAACAATATATTCGAGAAAGAACCTCGAAATACCGTGCGTTTAGAAAATCTAAAAAAAAGAACTCAATAAAAGGGAAAATTTAAGCCCAGAAAGCGGAACTTTTATGAATCTATGTAATGAGTATAGTGATATATTTTATCTTTAAGGTGATTTTCTTACGCATACAGATGCTATTCCCCACACAATACCCCTAATGCAGGATCAAGCGCCGATTAACCAATGAATGTGCAGACTACCCGAGATAAAACGGCAAATAATAAATGAACAAATTGTGCAATCCAGTAAAAGCCCTTGAAATTCACCCCTCTTAGTTATTCCAAAGAAAGCCGGTCCAGACGGAGAACTTAGATAGAGAGTAGTGGTCGATTTTAGTAAATTAATTGGTGATGCCTACTCCCTTCCTGGAATAGAGGATATATTAGATCAGCTTGGTCACTCACGTTATTTCTCTACACTAGATCTAGCCATTGGCTACCACCAAGTGTTGGTGGATCCTGAAGATTGACCCAAGACAGCATTCAGTACTAATTATGGGCACTATGAATTCAAACGTATGGGTTTGAAAGGATCCCCGGCAACGTTTCAGAGACTGATGAACTATGCCCTCACTGGTCTACAAGGTTTGGAATGTTTTGTATACTTGGACAATATAATATAAGCTCAGAAAAGTTTTCGACAAATTAAGGAGACACAACCTTAAATTACAACCAGAAAAATGTAGATTTCTCCAAAAAAAAGTTCTCTTTTTAGGGCATATATGTTCAGAAAAGGAGCACTTCCGAATACTAATACAACTGCTACGGTTCAAAATTTCCCACCTCCACGTTGGGTCTTGCTAACTACTACCGTCAATTTATTCCACAATTTTCTAAAACAGTCCGAAATCATACAAACCTACTCCGTAAAGAGGTTAAGTTCATTTGGACGGAAAGATGTGAAAATGTCTTCCAAGAAATCAAAGAACTTTTGGTATCACCTCCTCTCTTGATCTACCCAGACTTTTCAAAACCTTTCAATCTGACGACGGATGCAAGCGGCGCAGCGATTGGTGCTGTGCTTTGACAGGGTAACGTAGGAAAAGATCAGCCTAGTGCATATGCAGTCGCCCTCTAAACAAAGTCGAGAGAAACTATTCCACTATTGAGAAAGAGTTATTGGCGATTGTGTGGGCTACCAAAAATATTAGATGTGGCTCAAGTGGTTTTTGATTACATAATTACACGTTTTGGTATTCCTAAAAGAATTGCAACTGATAAGGGCCAAATTCCTCAGTGACTTACTTATTATATCTAACTTATCCATTGCCAGGCGTAACATATAAGCAAGCAAACACAGATCGAAAAACTATTTAAATAAAACAATAAGGCCTCATTCTTTCATGTAGGGGATAAAGTACTTATCAAAAGCGAAAATCGAAAGGGAAAATTATCACCCATATGGGTACGGCCTTATTTAGTAACAAGTACATAAGGACCCGTAAATACTGCTATAAAACATGGTAGAAAAGAAAGTGTAATCCATAATAACCGATTAAAGCCTTACTATGAATAATTAAATTGAAACCCTAGTCCTAAATAATCATTTTTGAGTGATCAAAAGGATAGGCAAATTTCTGTAAATTTTCTTTTTGTGGTGTGGTTTTCGAGGGTTAAGGTGATTTATGGGTATACCACAACACATGGACTATACTCACAGTAATACTTAGAAAGTAATAATACTTACAAAGGTAACTGCACACTTCAACAACGGCACATTCATACGGCTATGGAAACCATTAAAAGTCGAACCAAAATTATCGACAACTCCCGAAATCCAAGCAACCAGGGTCTCTCTTAACGGCATCGGAAACGTTTTCAATTATCTTTTCGGCACGAGGGATAATGAAAATGAAGAGGCGATCTACAGTAAATTAGATGAACTGCAAATTGACGATCGAAAGCTATTTGAACTCAACAAACAACAAATCTCTATAGTTAGTACTACTCAAAAACAAATTCAAACCCCTTTGAAAACCCTTATCGATAGATAGCAACAAATTGGCCTGAAAATAGACGAGATCATAGAACTAACCGACGATTTCACCAAAATGCATTTGTGGCAGGAAATTGTAACAAGTATCCTCCTACAAGTCCTTGAAATAGAATCACGTCAAACTACGTTAATTGACATCATACTAGCGTCCAGAAATAACCAACTACATATTTTGTTGATCTCCCCGAATACTTTTTCAACTATCTCTTACAGGAAAAACTTGTAATTAAAATCACCCCTCCTATTTTCGCATTACCCAAGATGCAGTTTTTTAAAGTTCTTTGTTTTTAGAACTAAAAGGGAACTCCAATGTTCTTAGTCATCATACCTTATAGATAGCTTCCATCTCAATATCTTGTCTACTTGTAGTCGCCCTATTTGCTTTCATGGTACTGTACCAAAAAAGTTTGAAAACTGTAAAAGTGAAAAATGTACACATGCAAAAGATATAGAAATAAAGGTTATAGAACCAGCTATAGAAGTTATAGAAGGGCTCCGTACTCCAAAATAAATATACCTTTATGTATTGAAACTCCCAGAAAACCTTTGGCTCGATCTTTCACTCTTCCAAAATCTTTTCAACTAATATAAAATGAATATCATAGAATTCCCCAACTATAAAAGCAATTCACTTATCAGGTCATAATAACTATTCACTTATTCCTCATACCAATATGTAAAAATAAAACTCAAAATAATTTCAATTCAAATGTAAAAACAAACAAAAATAAATTTAAAAATAAAAAGAAAATATATATTAGTAGGTATAATTACTTTAAAATGAGAACTATACACTCATTCTTTGCAATTATTATATATTAAAAAATATTGCGTTTGGGGATAATTGAGCCAATTATGTGGAACTCAAGAAAACAGTAATAGTAGTATACAAATTAAATTTCATTCAATTTAGCAAAATTGTTTGCGAGAAATTGACAATTTCCTTTATATGGCCTAAATGCAAGAATCCGTCACATAAATTTTCTCGAAAAAACTGGGTATGCAGTTTTGTTGAAACTAATATGCTTATAGCATATAAGAAGTTCAATCAGAATCGTTAGACCCGTTTTTGAGCAAATTGAGGTTATGTATGATTTTTATATGGCAGGTACCAGTAATAACATGGCTGAAAACAGACAAAAAAACATGGCCTAGAATTATGACCAAAAAAACGCGGGATACGAAGTTTGAAGAAAATCGGTCAAATCGTTTAGGCTGGAGAGGCTTGTACGGACAGACGAACCGAAGAAACGACGGACGGAATTCCAAAAACCACTTTCTTGAGTTCCGCTATCATCGTAATGTTAGAATCAATCAAAATCTCGAGGTCGAAAATTTTCACAAAAACAATATTTTTCTCTTTATAAGAGAAAGTTAATTAATTATTTCAAATCTAAAACCGAAACAAAAAATGTAAACACAAAATTAAGACAAGAATGGTAAATATATATTTATTAGTAATAATAACAATAAATAAAAAAAAACAATAGCGAATAAGTTTTATAAATAATTTCAATAGTCTAAGATATTAACGTGTGTGCACGTAAAAAATATGTATATTAAATTTGTTTTGTAAAAATTGTTCTATTCTGCCTTTAAAGTTATACCGATTCCAATATTATCGAGTATTTTTCCTCTTCAAAGAATAATTCTCTTTTATTAAGGGGGAATTTGTTGTTGGATTTGTTGCATACATAAATATGCTAACCTCCTCTTATTACCGAATTGTTTTTGCGCGTTCACATAGTAATTTTCCACGCATAGAAAAACTATGTATCATATTTAATCTCGCTTCTTATCTCTCACGTTTTTCTCAGAAGTGTCACATATTTTCTTCAAGGTAGTGTCACGAAATTAAGTAAACCAAATTCATTTAAAAGGCAGGACAGACGATTGAGTAAGTATAGTCGCAATAGAGTATTCGCACTCAAATCGTTCATATATGTCACATCTCCTAACAGTAAAAAAAAGGGTGGAAAAAGTTTATTCTTCGAAACAATTCGCGCACAAACATACAGTACCGTTAAGATTTAATATAAGCACAAACAAAATTACAAAAAAAAAAAGTTTATTAAAAATAGAGTGAGAAGTTAATCCTTAACGGTTTCTGTCACATGACAGCGCATCGCCTTGCCTGAATTCTTTTTTGGTATCGAATGTGTCGGTGAGGAAGTTTCTGACCCTGATGGAGCAGCGAGAATTATACATCGTTTCTTTTTTTCTTTTTTTTTAAATTCATTTTTATTTTACTTTATCTTAAAACTTACTTACATGATAGACAAAAATTCATGAAAAAACTAGCCTACTTATCAACTACTTAACTTACTTACTTGCCCTATGCCGCGCCCTAAATTACACGATAACTTAGTTCTAATGCCTTTCGGCCTATTATCTAATGTATAAATCTAAAAGTAACAATTCCTTTTTTCTTATTTGTCTTTTTGTTATTTTATTCAAACTAACATGCTAATTAAAACTACTTATCGACTAACTTAAACTATTTAAAACTAATTTAAACTACCTAAAAATAACTTAAAAACTAGAACAGCCACAGCAAGCGTTTTCTGTTTTTTTTTGTATTTTTTTTTGTGTTACCATGACTGTTTTACACCTAAACCTTAAGACTAAAACTATGTTAAACCACCACAACACACTCCTGCTGAACCGCAGGCGCTCTCCTCCGCCAAGAGCAAATTCTACATCGTCATCCTACATAAGTGGAAGAGTTTGGGCGGTATTTCAAAACTAGACATGGCTCTGTATAGTTCGTCTCTATAAATGCTGTCGTATGCGGATTTGAAATCGATGAATAGGTGTTGGCTATTTATTTAGACTTATTGGGTTTTTTCCAGGATCTGCGAAGTGTGAAGATTTGATCGGTTGTGGACTTTCCTGGCCTAAAACCACACTAATAAGGGCCGATCAGGTTGTTGGTAAACGGTTTCAGGCGTTCACATATTACGGAAGATAGGATCTTTTAGGCGATGTTGAAGAGACTTATGCCTCTGTAGTTGGCGCAGTTTAGATGCTCTCCTTTTTTGACAAATGATGCTGCGGTTCCATTCTTCAGGCATACTTTCTTCCGACCAGATTAGGCTTATGAGTTGGTGGATGTTACTTACCATGTCAGGCCATCATTTCCCGCAGCCTTTGAAAGCTTCAGTTTAGATATCCCTATCCTCACTTCACTCAGGTCGGGTGGTTGGTGGTTTCGTTGTCTTTGCCAATATTGAATGGTTCGTTCTGCCTGACAACGGAATGTTGTTCGTCATCGCCGTTCAACAGTCTGCAGAAGTGGTTGTTCCATATCCTCAGTATGGACTGTGTCTCAACTACGATATTTCCTCGTTCATCTCGACAGGATTCTGTTCGAGCCTTGTATCCTTGGCTTTGAAGTTTTACACTTTGGTAAAACTTCAGCTGCAGCTTAGCCTTGTAGGCCTCGTTCTTGGCTGCGAGCATCTGTCGGCATTCCTCATCAAACCAGGGGTTTCTTGCTGGTGGGCGAGAGAAGCCACATCAGTTGCGGCTGATGTAATGGCTCGTTGGCATCGTTGCGATTATTCTTCGACATGGTATGGTGTTATGTGAGAGGTTAAGGGGTACGCGTTGCGCGAAGGTCTACGCGGTCTCTTGCGATTGCAGTCTTTCGCCATCAATTTTTTTACAGTATTTGTGGATTGTTGTGGCGTGGTGGATATCCACATTATTAACTTGGCTGCAACAAGGTAGTGGTCCGACTCAATGTTTGCTCCTCGGAATGTTCGGACAACCAAAATACTGGATGTGTGCCTCTTGTCTATCGCAATATGATCAATTTGGTTGAACCGTTCGTTGATCTGGAGACCATGTCCCCTTATGGATATCGAAGTGAGGAAACTATGTGCTGGCTACAGTGGCATTCCGTTCATCGTTAACATCGTACTTCGGTAGTCGCTCAACGGTTTTGATGCGGATTGTTACAATGCGTTCGCTAATGTCTTGGAAACATAAGACTGCTTGCCTAAGTCTGGCACTTATAACAAATCCGCATCCGAATACTTGCTGTTTCAGCTCTTCCGCTTGTTGTTCTCGTGCCCCTCTCCTGTTTAATGTTCTTACATTCCAGGTGCAGATACGAACGTCGTTGTCGTTTTTTCGATTGGCAGGGTCTCCAACAATAGAATCTGTCCTTTCCGAGGCTATTGGTTGCTTCGTAACCGTTAGTTAGGGTAGATAACCCTAAGCACAACCCCCAGCCTGAAGGGCCAGTTCCAATTTATTAGATACCCCTTATCCACTACGAAATTGAGCGCTGCCGTTGGCCTTTCGGTTCATCCGCCATCATCTCTGTTCAAGGGGCCAGACTTACCCTTGAAATTCCTAGACAACCTGTTGTCCGAATATGTCGAAGCAGCTTGTATAGGTTCGCCTGGGACAGCAGGCCTGGTATTCATTCCGTGCCATTCTGACGTGGCTGTTTATAGTGTTGCTGTTTTTCGTCGTGTTATCAACACTCGCGCTTATCGTTAAGGAAGTCAAATCCGGTTAGATGAGACTAGTACCCGATGGTTACCACTTGGCGGTTAAAAATAAACACTTCATGTGTAGTCAGAGTTACAAGCACTGGGCATTGCCAAATTAAAGCTAACCAGAGTCTTCCCTCGTTCTACAACAGACAACTTAAATTTAGCAATTCAACAAAAAGTTCAAAAAAGGTGACAAAACGTGCAGATCAACCCATCAACCCATCATGGACCACAATGTCGATTATAAATTTTGGGAAGTTTTTGCCTTGGTTAGCTCGTTTGTCGTTAAATTTCCATCTAACAAAGATTTCAGGTAATTTAATAAAATCTGAAACATAAATTACTTACAGGTTTTTTTGATTTATTTCTTTATATTACTTTTGATGAATTTAAATAATCTAGCATTTACTCGTTTGGCACCATCGTGATATCAAAAATGAGCAAAGTAACTCTACAGTTATAGATTATTACAACTATTGTCGGGAAATAGCTGAAATAAAATAACATCGTCACATGCTGTTATAAATAACGCGGGCGAAGGAAACACAGTTCAAATTGATGAAACTTTTTTGGCAAAAAGGAAATACCTTCGAGGCCGCATAACTGAACAAATGACAATCAAAGTCCTCAATGAAAGAAAGTTTCGTAATTTTCAATTTTCTCAAAAACTAGAAGACATAAAATCATCTAGTTAAGTTTTTGATTAAAAATTAATTAAAGCAACGAATTTTAGAAAACAAAATTGACTTTGAAAAAACCTAAGAGACTTAACTGCATGTGTTTCCGTTATTTTTCAATCATTTTTTTTTTATTTTTTGTACTTTGTTTTAAAAAAATTTCCCATCCCGCCCAAACGGGGGAGATGTTTGTATTGAAATGTTCTTCAAAAGCCGTTATTATTTCTGCGTACTCATGAATGTCTGGGATCTTTTATATCACAAACATCATTAAAATATCTTGCCTCCGCACACGAGACCGGTTTCATCATAATCCAAGCTCACACGAGATTAATATGCCGGCAGAAAAAATTGTATATATGAACCCCAATTTCATTGTGTTAGTATTTCTATCAAAATTGACATCTGCCTTGAGGGCTTTTGTCAATTCGCAAGCTCTTAAATTTGTGTGAGAGTATATGAAAGATTGATGTCTATTCGGCTCACAAAACGCGTGAGCAAACAATTTGTTTATATAATAACTAATTGTAAATAATATGAGTATACGTTAAAACATACAAATACTTACTTGATTAAAAGTTTCTGGCTTGGTCTGGTCAAAAATTCTTCCTCTAACCTTAATATATGCATTGCTTTCAAGTTCACCTTCGTTTGCGATTTCAATATTTTTTTGTCCATTATCCGGAATCTAAAATTTATTTTCGTTTTCAACTTAAAAGTGTAAAATTAAATAGTAATATTTACCGCAACAACACACATATATCTTGGTGAAATAATGTTATCTTCAAATATATCTGTCAAGAAACCCGACGGATTTAGTAAATATTTATTTTTACTCAGAATGATTTGCTCAATATCGATATGAATTTGCTTTTTTTGAGCTTCTAAAAGAGCAATGGTCCTTAATATTTTTGAATATTCACGATTTCCTCTTAACGCCAAATGATCACTCTCAAAATTAAAAACCCATTCAGAATTGTTGTCATCGTCCGACATCCCGATTACAAAATACACAAATTAGCTACAAACATACAGAAAATTGTTAATCTAGGTGTGAAATATTAATGACGATAATAAAATTATGTCTGCGTTAACATAACACAAAATACAAATTACAAATTCGAAAATATGTAAGTCTTTCTTCATATCAGATTTAGACTTTCAGACTGAAAAATCTCAAGCCAAAAGTAAACAAGACCAAAAAAGTTTAATAAGCTTCAGGCTTTTGCTTAGCTAAATTCTCCTATAATTAACCCCTTCAGGTTAGAGGTAAGAATATACCCGAGGTAAGACATGCCTGTCGTAGAAGGCGACTAAAATTCACTCCCCTTTACCGAGTTTAAAGTGTGTACAAAAAAAAAATGCAATGAATGTAACGAAAAGAAGTAATACCCCAGGAGGCAATCTAGTTTCACTGGAAAATCCACGCTCTTCGGAGGTCGGCTATACGGATTCTAGGGAGACCCAATTATTGAAATTTTGTAACACTTTCGGAAAAAGTTCAAGGCTAACGAGGTCACTTATATTATATGCGTCTCCAGGAGCTCGACAACGCCAGAAGTGTCGGCTCACGAAAATCGACACTCAGTGAAAATTAAAAGCCTTGAGGACGAAAACGACGTTCTTCGAACTAGGCTAAACAAAGTCAAACTGCTCTGCGAAGAGCTTCGGAAAGAAATTCTCCACCTTAAGGATGAAAACATGACCCTTAAGAGTTCATTAAAATTAAGTGATGAACCACAACCGAGTGTAAACTGCCCGGTTATTTCAGAATACCATACCAAGTAACTTCACTTAAAAAAATACATGGAAAGTCTGCGTAAAAGATCCAGAAAGTTACCGTCTATTATCTCGCAAACTAAATACCGATAAAATAGAATGGTATTCATTTGAGAATTATTCTAAAAGGCCTTTACGCGTTGTAGCCAGAGATAAACATGCGTCGTGCTTAAAGGATGACATAGTTTGCGATCTGTAAAACAGACAATATAACATTATAGATGCCGTTAACATTCTCAAGCGAAACAAACATCAAAAAGAAGGTGAAGAGATTTTAATAAAACGCGCTCTGCCTTTATTTATACTCACTTTCGATAAAACAGAAAGTCTGAAAAAAATGTATGCAATAAAAACAATATACAATAACAACAGCCTCGCAAAGGACTGATTTTATTGTTGACGACACGGCTAAACAAAAAAAGGACAACGACGTTCGTATCTTCACCTGGAATGTGAGAACATTAAACAGGAAAGGTGCAAGCGAACAACAAGAGGAAGCCTTAAACTGCTACAAAGCAGACATTACTGCCATCCAGGTAATACGATGGGATCGGCTGTGCAAAAAGAGGATGAAAAACAGTGACGTCTACTACGGACCGTGTTATAGTGGGCACAAGCAGCGACTATTCGGATGCGGATTTGATATAAGTGCCAGACTTAGGCAAGCAGTCTTATGTTTCCACGTTAGCGAAAGCATTGTAACAATTCGCATCAAGACCAAATTCGCCAACAGAAGCCTTATATGCGCTCGCCCCCCAACGGAGAAAAAAGATGATATAGCTAAGGACTGCTTCTATGAGCTCCTTGACAAAACCTATGAGCGACTACCGAAGTACGATGTTAAAATCGTGCTGGGAGATTTAAACACAAAGGTAGGGGGAGAAGACATCTTTAGCAGTATTGTCGGAAAACAAAGCCAACACGACAACACGTCTGGTAACGGACTTAGGCCAATTGACTTCGCTATGGAACGAAATGCCTCTGTAGCCAGCACACGGTTACCTCACCTTGATATCCATAAGAGGACATGGCGGTCTCCAGATCAACGAACGGTCAAGCAAATTGATAACATAGCAATAGACAAGAGGCACGCATCCAGTATTTTGGAAGTGCGAACATTCCGAGGAGCTAACATCGACTCGGACCACTACCTTGTTGCAGCCAAGGTTAGAATGCGGATATCCAACACGCCACAACAATCCAGAAATACTGTGAAATTTAATGTCGAAAGACTGCAATCGCAAGAGACCGCCAAGACCTTCGCGCAACGCGTATCCCTAAACCTCTCGATTAACACCATACCACAAGCATCGAATGTCGAAGAACAGCGGCAACGATACCACACGCCATTTGATCAGCCGCAACTGATGTGCTAGGTTTCTCGCGCCCATCATCAAGAAACCCCTGGTTTGATGAGGAATGCCGACAGATGCAGCCAATAACGAGACCCAAAAGGCTGCAGGTAAAGACTAGAGCTGCCGTTAAGCTCCATAGGCAGAGAAGAAGGGGAGAACTCCGGCTTTTCAGAAAGAAGAAAAAAAGAGAAAAGCGCGCAAATCTAGAGAGGTGCCACTCTCTATATCCGAACGATGTTCGGAAGTTTTATTAAAGTGTAAAACATCAAAGCCACGGATACAAGGCTTGAACAGAATCCTGTCGAGATGAGCAAGGAAATATCGTAGTTAAGACACAGTCGATGCTGAAGATTTAAAGAACCACTTCTACAGACAGTTAAACGGTGATGACGAACAACATTCCGCTGTCAGGCAGAACGAAACATTTAATATTGGCAACGACAGCGAAAACTGCCAATCACCCGACCTGAGTAAAGTGAGGATAGCAATAACTAAACTTAAGTTTTATAAGGCTGCGGGAAATGACGGCCTGACATGGTAAGTAACATCCACCAACTCATAAGCCTAATCTGGTCAGAAGAAAGTATGCCTGAAGAATGGAACCTCAGCATCGTTTGCCTGATCCACAAAAAAGGAAACCCTCTAAACTGCGCCAACTACAGAGGCATAAGTCTCCTCAGCATCGCCTGCAAGATCCTATCTTCCGTAGTCCACAACCGATCAAATCTTCACACTTCGCAGATCCTGGAAAAAAACCCAAGAAGTCTAAATAAATAGCCAACACCTATTCATCGATTTCAAAGCCGCATACGACTGCATTTATAGAGACGAACTATACAGAGCCATGTCTAGTTTTGGTATACCGCCAAAATTCGTCCGTTTGTATAGGATGACGATGGAGAACCCTCACCGACACATTCGGCGATGCAATGTTGAGAGGCCCAGGTTCTTTCCGGACTGTAGCGCCACTTAACTTACTATACACCTTAACACGCAACTTGGATTTTTGGCAAAGTATAAGCCCCCCTGATGGACTCATTGTTGGACTCGGGTTGTATGCGAGGTTGGTTGCATGATTAATTTCTTTGTATTCATATTAATATATTTGTATTTACATAAATATATTTATATTTCTATTGGTTTGATTAAGATTTTTGGAAATTTGGTTTTATTTTATATGGCCTAATTTTACGTCACCAGGTACAATTTAAGGAGTTCTGTCTCATATTTATTAATGACATAGAAAAAGTGATAAAGTTCTCAAAACTTGTTATGTTTGTCGATGCAGCATTGATATTTATATCAAAAGAGCTTACCCCGCAAACGTTGTCTCAAGTTCCTAAACGCATACTAAGCATTATACACGTCGGTTCTTGCTAATTTAAAGCATTTTCCTTATCGTTAATAAACTTAGATAGCTGTTAGGTTTGGCTGGTTTATCCATACAATCAACCACTGATTTAAAATTCGTTTAAATTCATTTTGATTTTAGCCAATGGTTGCTCTGTATTGAATGAGTTCCGAAACGTCAAACGCACTATTTATCGTGTAGTGAATGATTTCGAAGAAAGACGATCTGTAGGTGATAGGCCCAAGCATGGACCACAACGTACTGCAAGATCGGCTGAATACATTACTGCTGCTCAAAGAAGTGTTCAAAACAAACCACCAACCTCAATTCGACGCCGTGCTCAGGAGCTTGGTCTTCAAAGAACAATTTTGGACAAGGATTTGCATTTGTTTCCATTTAAGATTCAGTTGACACAAGAGCTTCTTCCACAAGACTACTTACGCCGCGCATTTTCATTTGAACGGATAAGTGAATGAACAGAATAGTCGATTCTGGGAAATGAAAAACCCGCAAATTATACATCAGTCACCTTTGCTCCATTAGAAGTTACAGTCTGGTGTGCAATTTGGTCAGAAGGAATCATTGGACCTTCTTCTTTGAAAATGAAAACGGCGTAACTGTGAAAGGGGAGCGATATCGTGATATGATTGACACAACTGCATGCTTTGGGCTTGATTAATATGGTGGTTTCAACAAGACGGTGCCACATCGCATACAGCCAGGATTGCAATAGAATTACAGCGAGAACTATTTCCGCAACAAATTATTTGAAGAAATGCTGATGTTGATTGGCCTCCACGGTCGCCTGATTTGACTGCTACGGACTTCTTTTTTCGAGATATCTGAAAAGCAAGGTTTATGCAAACAAACCAGAAACGCTTGAGCAAATCAAACAAAGTATTCGTGATGAAATTAATGAAATACCGCGTAAAATGTGGGCGGACACCCTGTACTTAAATGCTAAATGCAACATGGCGTTTTTTTGCTTTTGTATAATATTGACTCTTGCTCACATAGCTATGTGTTTGTTGCTTTTGACTTCAGTATCTTCCTTATCTTACATTTGTACAAGCGGGAGTAAGCCGATAGATAATTAGACATTTCGTTTTTTTTTTTCAGTTAGCAATAATATGTTTCAAGCTGTGACGGGTACAGTGAGATTTTTTTTTCGTTTTTCTTATTTTGAAATGATTTTAATTTTTTTTGTTAAATATATAGATTTACATGCATAGATACAGATATTTGTTTTAGCATTTTAAATGCTATATTGTTTACATACGAAATTATTATTATAATTATTGATATTTTTTTATTTCTTAAATTACTTGCATGTAATGATAGGTACATTTCAGTCTTTTCGATTGGCAAATAAAATTTTGTAATTACAATATATTTTTGCATGAGTTATTATACATATTATTATGTTTGTAGATGAGCAATAAAATAAAAATAAATAAAATAGATAGATAGAAATAAATAAAAATAAATATTCAACTAGGATAGTGAGTTTTGTCTTCCGACTTAATTTTAATTAAATCTACGAATTTGTATACCCTATCCCATAGGGGTATATTAGTTTTGACATTAAGTTTGTAACATAGTGAAATAATTTCGCTAGATATACCTCAAAGTATATGGATCGTCTCAGAAACGCTTGCTGAGTCGATTTAGCAATGTCTGCCTGTCTGTCTGTCCGTCCGTCCATCCGTCCATCTGTGTGTCACCGATTTTTGGGCCTTAAATTTTGATTTAGAGTTTTGAAATTTGGTACAAAGACTCTCTATCCGACAAGAAAAAGTGTAAAATGTTTGAAATCCGCCAACTGCCACGCCCCCTCATCAGAAAAACGTAGTTTAAGGCCAAACCGTTAGAGATTTTGAAAAAGTGTCTGAATAACATATCCATACAATCCCAATGTCTATATTCTGTTCATACAAAGTTGTTGCCACGCCTACTTTTTGGGTTCCAGTAAAAAAAGGTTTTTCGGTAAAATTCAATGTGTTGTTTTTAAAGTGAGTGTAAGGAAAATCATAAAGAAAAAGGCTATAAAGTCTCGGGCCCAGAATCGATCCCTAGGTAAATCCTTTTTTTTTACTAGGCAGTTTTTAGATTGTGTCTATTGTATTTGTGCTAAGGTGAAGATAAGATAATATTAAAATATTAACCAGATGAGAGAGTATTCGAGTTGTGAGATTTTATAACTAAGGCCGTCCGTCTACAAGCTGTCAAATGCCTTTTTTATGTCCAATGAGCAGGTCATTGTGGTTCTTTTCTCTAAAGTTAAGAGTTACGTCGCTGTGTATATTTAACATTGCGTGGACGGTTGAGCATCCCTTGCGAAATCCGTATTGTGAGTCTGGAATAAATGTAATGTTATCTTCAGTGTGTTGGTCTATCTTTCTAATTATAATTCTTTCGAGTATTTTCCCCATATTTGATAGCAAGGATATTAGTCTGTTATTTTAGATTTCATAGTTATTCGGTTTATGATAACTGGGAGAATTTTGGACATTTTCCACGAGGAGGCGAAGTAGCCTTTATTAAGGCAATTGTTTAGAAGTATTGCGATATATTTTATTGCAGTTGGAGATAGCGTATTCAATTCGTCCGCTCAGATCTTATCTATTGAACTCTCCTTTGTGCCTCGGTGTTGAGGTCTGGATCTAAAGAAGGAACAATTTCCATATATAGTTCTTTATAATATTCTTTAAATAATTTTACTTTTTCTGCTTCTATTGTGATAGATTGGCCTCCTACGGATACCTGTTTACAACTGAATTTTTTGGATCTGCCTGTAAATGGATTTTAACTCTATCTCTGATGATCTTTTCTAATAATGATATTTTCGTTAAGAGAAGGGGGTACTCGCTATTGACCTTGTTGTAGCACCTATAATAATGCTTTTCATCTGTTTTTGCCATAGGCATTTAGCTCTGAAAAGAGCTTTTATGTTATCCGGAAGATGACTATATTTTTGACCGAGGAGTTCAACCGGAGAAGAGTCTCGAGTATGAATCTTTTATCGCAGTGGTAAAATTTTCGATATGCTCGTCGATTTCTATATTTGTCATTGATACATACGGAGACGGTAACCGAGATGTGATATTGAGGTCTATGTCTAATCTGAAATTTGGTAGAAATTGGTTTTGCGAAAGTGGATATTGCTTTGTGTATGTTATATTCAGTTCTACTGGAAAGTGAAATGTAAGTTGGTAGGTTTTTAATTGTATAGTAACACCTCTGGCTGTTTATTAGCAGCAGAGTTATAAAGAAGTGATCTAAAAACCAAAAGCTCATCTGGTAGGTAGGTGTGAGTGGTGTTAAATTGATAAGTCGGTGTTGCTTGATCTAAGTTAAGTTGCGAATGTCCTTCCATTTTGGTTAACCTTGTTGTCGCCCCAATTGGAGTGCCTTACATTTAGATCGCCTCCTAGGGTGGCTCCGTCAAATGACTCTGACAGGGTGTTGATTTTTTCTAGTTCTTTTTGAACTACTGCTTGGGCTGTTAGGGGGAATGTAGATGGAGCCGAGAAGTATTGATTTAGTTGAATTATCAATTCTTATTTCGGTGGAAAAAAGACACTTGGAAAAGCGAAGTCGGGCGGTGCGACTGTTGTGTATTTTATATTGTTTTTGAAGGATATCCCTACTTCTTTATTTCTATCCTTTCTTAAAAATTATACGATTCGACGTGAACGACCAAATTACTATGGAGGTGTATCCCCTGGATAAAGACGACGCAACTGTTGCTGGCAAGGAGGATTTTCGAAAGTTCAATCTTCCTGCTTTTTTCGATTAGGGACGAAATGTTGAAGGTTATAATTTTGATTTGCATTAATTGGATAGAATTTGATTGAGGAGTTCGAGATAAGCTTTCCTCTTTTGTTGGATCGAATCCATGTTGTTGATGCTTTAGACGAATGATTCTATGTTTTGCAACAGTTGACACCTCTAAACCAAAGAGGTCATTGGAGAGATCCATGAATTGGAATAGATAGTTTCCTCTGGCTTCATCTAATTATCATTGGTGTCTTTTTGGGTTTGGAAGTGGCTAGCGGAAGTTATGTTAGGAGAAACCAATTTGTCGATCGCTTTATTTTCAGCTATTAGGTTGTTTCGTGTTCTTTTGTCTCTCATTTGTTTGTTTTTTCTTTCGCGATAGTTTTTGTAAGCTTCGCAACCCCGGTAATTGGCTGGATCGTCATTACCGCAACTCATACAATGCGCTTTGATGTCTTCGTGCTTCTGAACGGGCATTCGCCTATGTTATGATCATGCAGTCCGTCGTCCTTTTCTTTGTTGCGCTCAGAGGTGGCGATTCATGTGCGAAGTACTGTGATGTCAATGTCAATGTCAAACTACATGACCGTTTTCGTGGAATATCTTTCCCAGAGTCAAAAGCCTTGGTTTTAATCTTAGATTCTGTAAGGTTCTATTTTGAAGAAAAAGAGTGCCATGTTCGGTAGAATGGTCACTCTTGAAGCCAAATTGTTCATTCTGGATTAAGTTGTTATCATCAAAATAGTTATTTATTTTTGTCAGCAGAATTTTGTCAAGAATTTTTCCTAAGTTGGACAGTAAGGATGATGGGGCGAAAATCTCCAAGCATATTTGAGACTCCCTTTTTTAAAGGTATAAGGTTGGCATGCTTTCAAGCCTTTTGGAAAATAACCGTTGTTGATGCAGTTATTGAAAATTGGTGTAAGGTGTTTAGCTAGAGTGTTTTTAGCTATGCGGATTACAAAATTTGGAACTGAATCAGGACAAGTTGACTTCTCATTGTTAAGGGATGTAATAAGTGATACAATCGAGCAAGTGGATGTGAAAATTTCAGAAAATCTAGAGTTTGAGTTCATGTTTCAGGAAGAGAAAGCACTATTGAATGTACTGACTGTGAGAACGTTTTCGCTATCAAATTGTATAGTTTTAAGGGCATACGCTGCGAGTAATATTGACTGAAGGCTACAACTTTTTCAACTGAAGTGGTAAGCGCGCGATTATTCCAACGCAGAGACTGAAGCCAACCGTTATTATTATTCTAACTTGAGGTGACTTGGTTAATTATTTTAAAAACGTTAGCGGAAGGTTTGACACTCTTGAGTTTTAGACGTAATTCATCATTGAGTTCCAATCTAACCTTATCTTTTATAATTTTACTCAGGCAATTTGTTCTGGCTGAAAGATTTACATATTCCGGGTTTGAACGATCACCAAGTCTATGGAATATTCTTCTCAATTTTGTTTTCCAATTTTTTCTGGTTATAAAAAGATTTAGAGTACTTTGTGAAATTTTGAGGTAATGGGGTTTGAAAACGTTTACTTTACTGAATCTTTTAATACAGTTTAATAATATATTTATCAATTCCAAAATAAAATTATCATTCTCATCATTAGAGAGATTTCTGTCAGTGGTTACAGCAAAGTTGTCGAGTTGAAAATCCGGGGAATTATTAAAGGAACGCCAGTTTGTGTTGTTAAAACAAAAAGAATTAGACTTTTGAAAGGGAGTAACATTTTGAAGATGAATATGCATTAGAACAGCGTAGTGGTCAGAAACAGGATCAAGAGTAAGGTATGTGATGTTACTAGCAAGATGACTAGGGGAACGAAGATTGGTTGAGATTAAAAAGAAACCCATATGAGACCCAGAACTAGGCCCTGTTGGGCCTTCGGCTGCTACCAGATCGAAGTCAAGAAACTTGTTGTCCATAGATATATATGATGACCATTAAGGTTAATTTTTGTATCCCTCCAAAGTTTATGATGAGAGTTAAAGTCACCACCTATCATTAAGAACTCATACCCACAGAAGCGTTCCAGCAGATCATTAAGAGCTGCTACCAGCCTCAGGCCAATATTACAAGGGATGTAAATCGATACCAACGCTAACGTCTTTGTTATATTTTGAACAATTAGGGAGATGAGAACAGTTGTGGCTGAAATCATTTCATTATGTAAAACTTAACAATACAATTTAATATTTTAATTTTTGCAAGGCAGATTTCTTGAATTAATAAACCTCCTTAGGAGAAGAAATTGGATTTCGACTTTTTTGTCGCTGAAGCGAAAAGAAATGACGTTGACAATGTTTAGGTTCATGGAGAAATTGATGCAAGGAGCGCCAGGTAGGCTCCTGGTTTTTGGGTGTTATCGAGTTTTAAATAAATGGCCAACATTTTTAATTTTGTCAACCACTGTGTTAAAAGGAATGAAAAATAAATTGTTGGATTCATTTAAAAATTCAAAAATTACTGTATTATTATTAATGGGGTTTGAAGAAGAGGGCTGTGTCTTAGGCGCTAGGGGGTTAGTACCGCTTACTGCGTCAGCAAAAGACACACCCATTTGTGGAGAGACAGTAACAGGTAAAGAGATTTTAGCGTTTAAGGAATTATTCTTACGGTTAACATTGCTGCGATTTGATTCACGCTTTGCTAGAAATTCAGCCTTTTTCGGGCATCCTTTAAAACTCGCAGGGTCACCTGAATCACCGCAATTGAACCAGGCTGCCACTGAATTCTCGTTTTTGGGATCAAATCCGCATTGACCCACTGGATGTTCATTTGTGCATTTCACACATCTGGGGAGTCCAATTTGACTCTATGACTCAAAATAGTCTTAATTGTTTTGGTTTTTAGCAAACTCTCCCTGTCCTCAAAGACACATATGAACAGACCGAGAGGGATATTCTTCGATTTAGACCATTTGGTCTCCTCAAAATGTTTGACAGATACCCCGATGGATGCACCTCTCGCCAAAATACCTAAGAGATATTCCCCTTAAGACAATATCATAACTCTTAAATTCATTAGGGGTAAACGAATGACCGAGTACGTTAATGCTTTTAAGATGGTTAATAATGAACTCATGCAAACCCACATCTCTCATTTAATCCTCAAGCCCAAATGTTTGCAGTCCAGCCCATAATCGCCTGGGTCTATTTTTGCGTTAGCCATAATAGTCCGAAATGCTCTTGGATGAAATTCCTTTGGCGAAAATTGTTGGGCACCACGGCTTAGGTTTCTCCAATTGTTGAGCTGCCGAAGAGAAAAAGTTCCTGTTGCTGTTATTCTTGCTGCGCCGGGACGGGGAGCACCGTTTGCACCTCTGTCTCCATCAGGACCAGTGACATCATTTACCTCGTCGTTAGTTTGTGTTAAGGGCAAACTAACCCGAATGCCTTTTTAGGGAAAGGGGACATGAGCAACTGAGATCTTTGTGGACCCATTGATGTCATTTCACGTGGTGGTGCACGTTGTGTTATGGTACTTGTTGATGATTTCAGTACAAAAATCTTTTTTTATTTTTTGAAAGCAAAGTCGTGGGGTATCAAACAAACAAGAAAATTAAAACTCTAGGTACTGACAACGTACGTACTTGCAACAAATGATTTCAGTAATATTGTAAGTAATATTGACTGAAGGCTACAACTTTTTCAACTGAAGTGGTAAGCGCGCGATTATTCCAACGCAGAGACTGAAGCCAACCGTTATTATTATTCTAACTTGAGGTGACTTGGTTAATTATTTTAAAAACGTTAGCGGAAGGTTTGACACTCTTGAGTTTTAGACGTAATTCATCATTGAGTTCCAATCTAACCTTATCTTTTATAATTTTACTCAGGCAATTTGTTCTGGCTGAAAGATTTACATATTCCGGGTTTGAACGATCACCAAGTCTATGGAATATTCTTCTCAATTTTGTTTTCCAATTTTTTCTGGTTATAAAAAGATTTAGAGTACTTTGTGAAATTTTGAGGTAATGGGGTTTGAAAACGTTTACTTTACTGAATCTTTTAATACAGTTTAATAATATATTTATCAATTCCAAAATAAAATTATCATTCTCATCATTAGAGAGATTTCTGTCAGTGGTTACAGCAAAGTTGTCGAGTTGAAAATCCGGGGAATTATTAAAGGAACGCCAGTTTGTGTTGTTAAAACAAAAAGAATTAGACTTTTGAAAGGGAGTAACATTTTGAAGATGAATATGCATTAGAACAGCGTAGTGGTCAGAAACAGGATCAAGAGTAAGGTATGTGATGTTACTAGCAAGATGACTAGGGGAACGAAGATTGGTTGAGATTAAAAAGAAACCCATATGAGACCCAGAACTAGGCCCTGTTGGGCCTTCGGCTGCTACCAGATCGAAGTCAAGAAACTTGTTGTCCATAGATATATATGATGACCATTAAGGTTAATTTTTGTATCCCTCCAAAGTTTATGATGAGAGTTAAAGTCACCACCTATCATTAAGAACTCATACCCACAGAAGCGTTCCAGCAGATCATTAAGAGCTGCTACCAGCCTCAGGCCAATATTACAAGGGATGTAAATCGATACCAACGCTAACGTCTTTGTTATATTTTGAACAATTAGGGAGATGAGAACAGTTGTGGCTGAAATCATTTCATTATGTAAAACTTAACAATACAATTTAATATTTTAATTTTTGCAAGGCAGATTTCTTGAATTAATAAACCTCCTTAGGAGAAGAAATTGGATTTCGACTTTTTTGTCGCTGAAGCGAAAAGAAATGACGTTGACAATGTTTAGGTTCATGGAGAAATTGATGCAAGGAGCGCCAGGTAGGCTCCTGGTTTTTGGGTGTTATCGAGTTTTAAATAAATGGCCAACATTTTTAATTTTGTCAACCACTGTGTTAAAAGGAATGAAAAATAAATTGTTGGATTCATTTAAAAATTCAAAAATTACTGTATTATTATTAATGGGGTTTGAAGAAGAGGGCTGTGTCTTAGGCGCTAGGGGGTTAGTACCGCTTACTGCGTCAGCAAAAGACACACCCATTTGTGGAGAGACAGTAACAGGTAAAGAGATTTTAGCGTTTAAGGAATTATTCTTACGGTTAACATTGCTGCGATTTGATTCACGCTTTGCTAGAAATTCAGCCTTTTTCGGGCATCCTTTAAAACTCGCAGGGTCACCTGAATCACCGCAATTGAACCAGGCTGCCACTGAATTCTCGTTTTTGGGATCAAATCCGCATTGACCCACTGGATGTTCATTTGTGCATTTCACACATCTGGGGAGTCCAATTTGACTCTATGACTCAAAATAGTCTTAATTGTTTTGGTTTTTAGCAAACTCTCCCTGTCCTCAAAGACACATATGAACAGACCGAGAGGGATATTCTTCGATTTAGACCATTTGGTCTCCTCAAAATGTTTGACAGATACCCCGATGGATGCACCTCTCGCCAAAATACCTAAGAGATATTCCCCTTAAGACAATATCATAACTCTTAAATTCATTAGGGGTAAACGAATGACCGAGTACGTTAATGCTTTTAAGATGGTTAATAATGAACTCATGCAAACCCACATCTCTCATTTAATCCTCAAGCCCAAATGTTTGCAGTCCAGCCCATAATCGCCTGGGTCTATTTTTGCGTTAGCCATAATAGTCCGAAATGCTCTTGGATGAAATTCCTTTGGCGAAAATTGTTGGGCACCACGGCTTAGGTTTCTCCAATTGTTGAGCTGCCGAAGAGAAAAAGTTCCTGTTGCTGTTATTCTTGCTGCGCCGGGACGGGGAGCACCGTTTGCACCTCTGTCTCCATCAGGACCAGTGACATCATTTACCTCGTCGTTAGTTTGTGTTAAGGGCAAACTAACCCGAATGCCTTTTTAGGGAAAGGGGACATGAGCAACTGAGATCTTTGTGGACCCATTGATGTCATTTCACGTGGTGGTGCACGTTGTGTTATGGTACTTGTTGATGATTTCAGTACAAAAATCTTTTTTTATTTTTTGAAAGCAAAGTCGTGGGGTATCAAACAAACAAGAAAATTAAAACTCTAGGTACTGACAACGTACGTACTTGCAACAAATGATTTCAGCTTTGATTTGAGTACAGTCAGTCGATACAACAAGAACCCTGAAAAGCTCACTGGACTGTAGTTAAGTTTCGCTATCTTAAAGGAGCGGCTACTCTGAAACTAGTTTACACAGCTGGAGTTAATCACGTTACCGGATTCAGTTGCCGGCTATGCTTTGTTGCTACATAATGGAGCTATCTCTTAGAACTCGAAAAAACCGCCAACTGTTGCCATCTCCTCCGCCGAAGCCGAATAAATGAGCCTAACAGCCTTGGATGGCCATCTTACAGACAAATCTATGTCAAGCATCTCTTTATACGAGAGAAGATCAGCAACGGCTAAATACTTTTTAAACATGTCGGCACGGAAAAAACTGCAGCTGATATCATGACAAAGGCTCTTTCCGCCACGAAGCACGTTAATTGTTTAACCACTATTGTGCTTAGCTTATATAAATCTAATTAAGTGAGGGTGTTGTAATAGAAGGTGGTTCTAGTACCTATTTAGTTACATTTCCATTCCATGAAGTCCATTTATGAACTATACCCTTCTATTTTAACTTTTTCAACAGACACTTCGATAGTTGGGATAGCAAAAGAAAATGTATTACAGTTTTTATGTATGTATTTATACAGAACATTTGTGTTTATCACTTATTTCCAATCACAGCAATCACTTTCGGCAAGCGCTTGCTCTTGCATGTTGTAACGACCGAAAAGTGGTTGCCATGCATGATGTGACGGCAACCTAATTTCTATCGTTAATTTGATAAGAAACCCCAATTTTATAAGACTTCACCTCATCCAGAATTTGTTTTATATTGATTTTGTTAAAATCACTTCATATCGCGAATAAACTCCTATCACTTAACTATTACTTCAGTTTGGTATCAGCAAATGATCCTCACTTTATAACCTCGCCAACATGTAAAGGTACCATCCCTTTTTGCCTATTTTACCAATATGTTCCTACTTTTGAAAGATGGATTCAAGCTACATTTCGTTTGTGAATGATTTAAGTGTAGTGAATATTATAAATTCATACATCTTAACAAGTAGACCAAATAATCTTGTTTTATAATTCATAAGCTTTGTTTTGATACGAACTCGCAAAGATTGAATTCATAAAAAGTCGCAAGAAGTAAAAGAAATGTTTCCATGATACGTTTGAATGATAGCTATAACTGGACAATATTGGCGAAAATACGCAATGACTGCCCTTGAGATTTGTTAATTGTCATTGCGAATCCAAGCCGCATCGGACACTACAAGCGTAGTGATCCGTGGTATCGAAACGTATTGTTCCTTTACTTCGATTACCGTTTCGATTACCGATCCGACTTTCAGTTGGAGACTACGAAAATTAAGTCCGGGTAATTCCAGCGAGTTTAAAAACTCTGTTGGAAAGTTGACGATATTATCTTGGAAAGTAACGGAATCCAACGATTTGAACGTCAACTGTTCGCGAGCAATTTCAATTTCACTTTTAAGAAAAAATTTAGCATCTGATAAAAGGAACCTGGACCAATTTTGTAAAAGTTCTTATAACAGCTACTGAGAAATTAATCGTAACTTCAAGGTAGTAAAACATTTTTAACCAATCAGAAAAATGTTTAATAACTGGAAATCAGTCATCTAAAAAACAAAGCCAATTTATACAAGACAATTTCCGAATAGCAATCCATTATAATGCTGCCCAAAATGCGTATGTTGGTTCGAGCAACATAGTTAATTGAAGCAACAACAAAAAGTTTGCATTGTATGTTTATGTCTATTTGACACTATATTAATAGAACATTATTCTAGTACATTTTTGATTACATTTCCATTACATGAAGTCCATTCTTGAACTATACTCCTCTGTTTTAACTTTTTCAACAGGTTATGGCCCAGTCCGTGCTTAATATTTATTAAAATCAAGCAACGAATTTTCTCAAAAGAGTTTGAAGAAAAAGAGAAGATGCTGAACAAGTTCGCAGATTTGTCATGTCACAAAACGTGCTCCCGTCGATCGAGAAACTTAAAGTTCGTGAGAATGGAGATTCCTGGAAGTTTGCCGTACAGACATACCCCGAATAGGAAGACCTTTGGGACTGTATCGAAAGTGACCCAGGCGCCACAGTCAACGCCAAGAAAGTGGCGTAAGCCCGAGCGAAAATTATTCTCTTAATTGAACCAATTAATTATGTGCAACTTTTAATCAACACACGTTCGGAGGACAATGATTCCGTCGAGTCATACATCACTAAAATTATATGTACTGCGCATAAGTTGAGATCCATGGAGGTTAGCGATGAATGAGTAGGCACTTTATTGCTTGCTGGACTATCTGAGGAATATCGACCGATGATAATGGGACTTGAGAGCTCAGGTACGTCCATCACCGCGGATGCAATAAAGACAAAATTGCTTCAAGATGTCAAAGAAGGTGCGGTTGGTTCTGAAAATACAGCTGCATTATTTGGTAAACGAAAACCATAGAAAAAGTGCCATTTACCGAGGTGCTTTGAGTGTGGGGAGTATAGACATATTTTCGAAATTGCCAAACGAAGGCAAGGAGCAGCAATGGTGCAAAATCAAGAGTAAATATTAAAGCACTACATACTATGTGTGTTAATATTTACTGCGCTGACAACTACTTCAGGAAGCGATGAATGGTGAATGGAGCGAAATAATATGTGCCAACAACTCTCTTGTGTTCGTAGATCTAATCCTGCGAATTGGTGTTCGTAATAATGTTCATGATGTTGATGTTACCGATGTGTTATATATTTCTGATTTGTGCGTCAGTCAGTCAGATAGTAAAGAACGGAAATTCTGTTTACTTCAATTCGAAGGGCTATAAGATATTTAGTAGCGATGAACATCTTATTGCCACCGGCTCGCATGTTGGTCATATGTTCAAATTTGATCGACCGAACGTAAACGTGAGTCTGATGGCAAATGTGACCGTTAATGAAGCACAAGCAAAGGACAGCAAGTAATGGCATCGTCGCATGGGCCACCTAAACTTCGATGTTCTTTCAAAGCTAAAGAAATGCGTTTCTGGTACTAACTTTAACAAAATCGACACGGAGAGCTGAGAAGTTTGTGTTAAGGGCAAACTAACCCGAATGCCTTTTTAGGGAAAGGGGACATGAGCAACTGAGATCTTTGTGGACCCAATAATGTCATTTCACGTGGTGGTGCACGTTGTATTATGGTACTTGTTGATGATTTCAGTACAAAAATCTTTTTTTATTTTTTGAAAGAAAAGTCGTAAGGGTATCAAACAAACAAGAAAAATAAAACTCTACGTACTGACAACGTACGTACTTGCAACAAATGATTTCAGCTTTGATTTGAGTACAGTCAGTCGATACAACAAGAACCCTGAAAAGCTCACTGGACTGCTTTTAAGCGCGTTTTTTCGCTATCTTAAAGGAACGGCTACTCTGAAACTAGTTTACACAGCTGGAGTTAATCACGTTACCGGATTCAGTTGCCGGCTACGCTTTGTTGCTACATAATGGTGCTATCTCTTAGAACTCGAAAAAACCGCCAACTGTTGCCATCTCCGAAGCCGAATAAATGAGCCTAACAGCCTTGGATGGCCATCTTACAGGCACATCGATGTCAAGCATCTCTTTATACGAGGTTTACAGTTTTTATGTATGTATTTATACAGAACATTTGTGTTTATCACTTATTTCCAATCACAGCAATCACTTTCGGCAAGCGCTTGCTCTTGCATGTTGTAACGACCGAAAAGTGCTTGCCATGCATGATGTGACGGCAACCTAATTTCTCTCGTTAAGTTGATAAGAAACCCCAATTTTATAAGACTTCACCAGAATTTGTTTTATATTGATTTTGTTAAAATCACTTCATATTTGTGAACAATAATGATCGCGAATAAATTCCTATCACTTAAATATTACTTCAGTTTGGTATCAGCAAATGATCCTCACTTTATAACCTCGCCAACATGTAAAGGTACCATCCCTTTGAGCCTATATTACCAATATGTTCCTACTTTTGAACTCATCACTGACTGGTTGTCTAAGAACCTCTAAGTATAACCTAAATGCAATATCGGTATTTATAATCAATTTTCACATTTGGGCAACGTTGCCTAAACCTAACTTAGGCGCAAACAATCGCTGCCTAGAGGTTGCCTAGAGGCCACCTAACGTATTTTAATTTTATTTTCATTTTGACGTATACTGCAATTTCAATTTGGGGATTTATTTGAGATTTTGTGTGGTGATTATCAAGTTAAACTAATTGATTAAAGATGGATTCAAGCTACATTTCGTTTGTGAATGATTTAAGTGTAGTGAATATTATAAATTCATACATCTTAACAAGTATGAGACCAAAATATTACAAAACAAGATTTAATCCAATGGAACTAGAAGAAAAATATTTTAGGCAAAGGTATAGATTTTCTAAATACAATATGGTTAAGTTAATCAATTTTGTGAAATCCGATCTAGAAGGATCAAATAGAGGTGGTCACATTTATACTGATATACAATTGATGGCTGCTATAAGATATTAGGGGGCGAAGCGAGGTTAATTATATTATTATAATATGACAATAGGTACAAAGTTTAAAAAAACTGAGCTGAGATTCATGGACTTAGGCATCTACGCTGTGTGTTATTTGTCAGAGAGTACATGACAACAACAATGCCTGAGCAAATAAACGATATAGGAAAGTACCGAGAAGTATGTAGGGTGTTGTTGGAGTAGATCGGCGCATATAATAAGCCCGAAAGAAGGAGGTCCAGCAGGCGGTTGCTCGGATATGAGGGTTGTGTTGCTCCAACATTTTTGTTACTATGTTATATTTTCAAACCAATTGCTAAATACTGCAATTACCTACATTGTTAAATATATCACGCAGAGTATTTATTAAGATATGCCATACTAAAATAAGCATCTATTAAAGATCATTTTTTATTTTTTGTTTTTACATAATGATAATAGATAAAATAAAAAACCAACAACGCAACCACACGAAAAATCGACAGAAAGTACAATAATCTCAGTTGGATTTGTAAATTCTGCCTCTTATTTTGAAATAACATTCGCCTAGTTAACTAGGCAACCTCTGAGACACCGCCTAAGGAAATCTAATGCGGACAACTAACTATATGTTATTAATTAGACAAGTGTGAAGCTATATTTTTCCACAGATTTTTAGAACTCACTGCGTACACCAATGCAAGTCGAACTATTTGTATGTAAATTTAACCAACAGAGTGCACTTTTAAATTTAATTTAGGTAAATTTAGTCATAACTTCTTAAATAAATGAGAGCGACAAACATAGTTTATGATTCGCAGCCACAGATTTATGTCCCGATGTTCAATAAAACTTAATTTAAAATTTGTTTAACAAAAATATAAGTTTTACCTTATAGATATGCTAACGAAGGTGGTCAATCACAAATAAACTACAAACAAACAATTGTGAGACCGATAACACGTGTTCATAGGTATGGGCTCCAACACTTGCAATTGATAATGATAACTTCCGTTGCTCTGCTTATTCTGCTTATTTTTTTAATTAAATTTCTGGCCAATTAAATGATCAGAAAGATTTATTTTGTATCTTTGTTTTCTTTCAGTAACACATTAAGTCGGTGCCAAATTTCCAGTCACAAAAATACACTGGGTTTCACATGTCACTTTAATAGACAAAGTCTTACCCAGTGATGAAGAGATATGAAATTTTCCAGGAATTTACGTTTTTCCGACAAGCTAATCCTGGAATTTTCCAGGATTTTGACATATAAATTACTCACCACGGACTAAATAGGTGCACACATATTTGATTTACACACCCTTGTCAGAATTTTTTAAATTATATATCTCTCACATTGCAATGTGAGCCCTCGGATTTTTGTCAACATCAGCTGTTTTTATCTACCTCAAAAACAAGCATAGATAAGTTAAGTAAAGAGATACCAATCTTCGCGGTTTGCCTACAAACTAAATTAACCCATAATTACGTATCTTACACATACTATCACATTTTTAAACATGAATGCGTGAGATAAGTTATTCGCCACATTTTTTGCTCAAAATTTTTAGATTTTCCCCCGCTACCTCGCCGACCTCACCCATACCATCACAGAGAGGGGTGAAAATTTACATCGGAGTTAAAACAGCTGTAGCATTGCCACCACCAATGAGCGCATCCAAGAAAATTTTAAGAAATAAGCATCGCGTTCAGTTTTGAATAATCAATTTAAAAATATATATTTGTTTTTTATGTTATGGTTGAAAAAATATTAGTACAAAACAAACCTACTGAGAACAATAAAATATAATTCTAATTTTTCGGGTGCGTTGAGCTCTTTAATACTTCCATTAATTTTGTATTTGTGTTGTTACTGCATATTTAACTAAGTCCACACGTTTGCGATAAATCGTTCCAATTTTCCTATTTATCTGTCTAACTCGTTCTGTGATATTTTGATATGTTATCTTTGAAAAAAAAAAACGGATAAGGGTTTTATTACATTTACCTACATGCAACTGTTGCAGATGTTTTAATAAAAGATTTAACAATTACTATCTAGTCTTTTGATTAAAAGCTAATTATGAATTAAGAATTTTTTTAATAGCTAATTGACGTTTATTGATAAATCTCTTACTAAGTACATATATTCCATATTCCGTTGTTGTTTATGTTATTTTTATTCTATATGTACAATATAGTTAGCAATTTCATGTGCAGAGGAAGTCACAATTCAATTCACCTACTTCGGTAATTTAGTTTATTTTATGGTTAACAACGTAAATAAACTTATATTTGTTTTATTTTAACCTGCTCAACAGCTCGCTAAAATCTATCCAGTGGCTAATTGGATATTTAAAAAAAATGGGTTCAAATATATTATGATTACATTTGCATCTGTGGAAAATAAGATCAAAATGTAATTTATATTGAAAAGTAGCATATCACTGTTTTGTATGGCATGAACGGTTAACAATTGAAATGAATTGTTCTCTATTTCGTACCTATCAGAAAACACGTGTTTGAATTATTTAAGGTTTACAATATTGCGTTTAAACTCTGAATAATAAAAGTTTCGCTGTATGTTGAATATGTTTAACATGAACAAAGTAGGGCGGACATCTTTATTCCGTGTGTCAATTGCGTTAAATTTTAACCAGTGAATAAATGTTGAAGTAAGAATGGTGCAGAAAAGTCAAAAATTGAACAAAAAAAGAGGATAAAATGTAACCCTTTTTTTAACGCAATTGACATACGGCCTTAGAAGTTTTCTCGTTAAATCCATTGATTAAAGATAATTCACATTTAATTTGCTTTTATTAATACGGCTGTTGGTAAGTGGAATATTTATTTTTTGCAAAGAAATAAATTTATCAGCAAAAAAACAGTTCATCAAAAATATGAAATGGGCGAATTCGTTACCATTAAATACGAAACTCTACTTTTTCTGATCAACAGAGACATAATATAAGTCGGTACTTCAAACACCATTTATATCATTTATAAAAATTAGAATTTATCCTACTTATAATAACTCTGAGTTGGAAATATACTATCTTCAGAATCTTGCTTATCGAATAACGCAACACCGGATCACCCCGAAGTAGGAATCGACTACGAAAACTCGTAGAGAATTATTAAATTAATACATCCTCTCGGAAATCATCTTGTTTAAAAATGAATTATTACACTTAAACAGTTTGTTTTTGTCCTTAAGGAGGAGTTGAATACATTCAATTCATATAATTTACAAAACAAACATTTACTTCACTGAATACATTCAAAAACATATGTTTGTATTCACCAAAACATACAATTTTGAGCTGTCATTTAATTATTTGGTTTGTTTACATATTTTTTTACTATTTTCGTTTGTTTGTGTAAAATTGAAGTGCAAAATAAAACAAAAGAGTGCGCCCAACAGTTTACATAAAGTTAATTTGTGAAGTGCGAATATATTTCCACGCACGCAAAAACAGAAATGTAATAAAAAAAAATAAATCTACCACACTGCTAAACAGCTGTTAATGAAAGTGTCCAAACCCAAAATTTCTCGTCTGCTGAATTCTTTTACTCGGAAATACATGTATTCACAGACAGGAGTGCATTGGTGGTGGATTACAACAAAAACAACTAACTCTTGCGGGGATTCAGGGTGAGAGAGGTAGAAGTTTGGTATCTATTTACTTCCATTATCTCTGTTCTTTTATAAATACCCATCGAGAGCAGACCAACCAACCGACCAGTATCATTTTTTATCCAAATTGAATAATAAAGAATTTAATTTAAAACAGTAAAAGAAGTAAAAGACTATACATATAATATGTATATTTTGAAAGCCTTATTTATCAAAGCATCTTAGAGGTTGCTTTTTGGAATTTATTTAATATTTATTTTTATTTTATTTATATTTATTTAATTTAATTCGTGTGTTCTCGGGATTAAAAGTGAATCAGAAATACACCAAGTATTGCAACTCGTGGATGGACACATTAAATGGCAGAGATCAAGTAAGGAAGAGATAGGAAACTTTCTTACGTCTTACCCTTCATCACCCGATTTCTAACGTGTCGCTTTTACGTGGTTACGTGCTTCAAATCCCTATCGGTGTTTACATGTGAGCGACCATCTTGCAAAAACAAGAATAATTTCATGATGGCTGCCCATTTAAACAATTACGCGAGGTGAATTTCTTTGACTTTTCAATTTGTACGGTTCGCAAAATTTCCAATTCAATTGGCAAATTTATTTTATAAATTGAATAGTTAAAACGCGCGTGTGTTTCAATATTGCCAGTAGACTTAAAGCGCTATTTTCCAACGATCCAGTAGTGTGTGCATAATCCCACTCGTCCAAAATACTGGATGCGTGCCTCTTGTCTATCGCTATGTGATCAATTTGATTGACCGTTCGTTGATCTGGAGACCGCCATGTCCCCTTATGGATATCGAGGTGAGGAAACCGTGTGCTGGCTATAGTTACCAGACGTGTTGTCGTGTAGGCTATGTTTTCCGACAATACTGCTAAAGATGTCTTCTCTTCCTACCTTTGCGTTAAAATCTCCCAGCACGATTTTAACAAGGTACTTCGGTAGTCGCTCATAGGTTTTGTTTGACCTGACTAACCCTTGAAGTTCCTAGACAACCCTTTGTCCGAATATGTCGAAGCAGCTTGTCTAGGTTCGCCTGGGACAGCAGGCCGGATATTCATTCCGTGCCATTCTGACCTGGCTGTTTACAGTGTTGCTGTTTTTCGTCGTGTTATCAACACTCGCGCTTATCGTTTAGCAAGTCAAATCCGGTTGGATGAGACCAGTACCCGATGGATACCACTTGGAGGTAAAAAAATAAGCACTTGATGTGTAGTCAGAGTTACAACACTGGGCATTGCCACCCATTGTTGTAACATAGTGAAATAATATAGATATACCTCAAAGTATATGGATCGATTCAGAATTGCTAGCAGAGTCGATTAAGCCATGTCTGTCTGTCCGTCCGTTCGTCTGTGTCTCACCGATTTTCAGGCCTTACATTTTGAGCTAGAGTTTTGAAATCTGGTATACAGACTCTCTATTTGGTGAAGCAGAACAAGTGTAAACATTTTTGAAATCCGCCCATTGCCACGCCCCCTTTTTAGAGAAACATACTTTTAGGCCAAACCATTAAAGATTTTGAAAAATCGTCTGCACAGGATATCTAGACATTAATAATGTGTATATTTCGTCTATACAAAGTTTTTTGCCAAACGTAAAAAAACGTTATTCGGTAAAATTTTTTGATGCAAAATCATTGGTTCTGATAATATAAATATTTCTTTTACATATCATTCTAACCCACGCCCACTTTTTGGAGACGTTTTCATACAAAAACCATTTTTATACCCCACTTTATATATGGTATGCAGGAGAAAAATGTTGTATTTGGTCGAACATACAAAATTTCGATAAGCTGTCTGAACAATATGTTGCGACAATTTCAACTTTAATATATAACCCACATTTAAGGGATATTAATTGAAAGGATGGGATGGGATAGGGTATAAAACGATCCACACAGTGGATTGAAGCCTTCTTTTATGTTTTTAAATTCATTTTAATTAACTAATAACACTTTTTGTTGTGTTTTCTAAACTAGTTTTGAGTTTGAGACTTAATATTTATATATTCTGAAAATGAATAAAAGTCATAATATATGAAGTTTTTTTATAACATAATATTATATAATTCTATTGAAAATTCTGACAAGTTAGGAAAAAAGATGAACAATGAATCATTCCAATAAAAATAAAAATTTTAATTTTAAAAATAAAAAGCTTCAAAAGTATTAATAAAACAAAATATTTCTGGAGTTTACCTTTTGTAGAGAGGTTCTCATCAAGGCTTTTATAATTGGAAGTTTTTTTAACTTTTATTTTAGGTTCATTAAAGTAGTTTTTTCTCTCCGAACCATTATTTGCGTTATTTCAAGTAATAACTGATATAAAAGAGTTAAAATATGTATGAAAGCAATTGTGAATATAAATACCCAAACAACTACTTACTAACGAATTGAGTTTTTCCTCTGGGGATGTTGATGCGATTATGAATTTTTGAAGTTTGGCTATAACAACATAATTTACTTATTACAATGAAGAACTATTAACAATTATGTAAACATTATTACCGATGGGCTATGTTGAATGCGTCGTTGCAAATATTATCGACGATGCTGGATAAGGATTAGATGGCATTTTTTTACAATGAACAAACTTTCTGTAAGAAAGCCTCAGTGAAATACTCAATGCCATCAATCAATCATCAATTCAAACTGAATGCTTCAGCAGTTGTTTGCAATGATGTCGACCAAGCTGAACTCGTACTGGGAGTAAAGGGAAAATAAAATATTATTTAAGAAATGAAGACACAATGTGTTCCTTTTTTTTGACTGGATACACAATTCTCTAGCATTGCATCAAAAATATTCAAGAATATGTGAACGTAGTTTTATTTTCTGTGGATCCTCATTAAATGAAATAGTGTCAAAAAGCAGCTATGTGTTAGCGTTAATTGGTTTGTGCATTCCATCTCGATCGAGTTTTGGCATTATTAAATCTGGAGTTTCCAGGAGAAGGAACGTATAACAAATTATTAAGATCTTTATTTTTGTTATTAATTTTTCACTTTTATACTTTTCCACACCACCTATGAAGTAAGTATTAAGGCGCGTTATCCATTATTTTTCAGGTGCCGGTTCCCCCAAGAGGCCTATGCACCCGTTCTAAAAGATAAATTAATTTAGTAATGATATGACGAACATAGTTATAAAAACGCCAACATGCGAATAAAAATTCTACAACAATACTATAACATCACAAACATGCGATAATAGTAACATTTAAAAAAAAGGAACACAGTTAATATATTTGGTTAACTCGTGTTATCAACACTCGCGCTTATCGTTTAGCAAGTCAAATCCGGTTGGATGAGACCAGTACCCGATGGATACCACTTGGAGGTAAAAAAATAAGCACTTGCTGTGTAGTCAGAGTTACAACACTGGGCATTGCCACCCATTGTTGTAACATAGTGAAATAATATAGATATACCTCAAAGTATATGGATCGATTCAGAATTGCTAGCAGAGTCGATTAAGCCATGTCTGTCTGTCCGTCCGTTCGTCTGTGTCTCACCGATTTTTAGGCCTTACATTTTGAGCTAGAGTTTTGAAATCTGGTATACAGACTCTCTATTTGGTGAAGCAGAACAAGTGTAAACATTTTTGAAATCCGCCCACTGCCACGCCCCCTTTTTAGAGAAACATACTTTTAGGCCAAACCATTAAAGATTTTGAAAAATCGTCTGCACAGGATATCTAGACATTAATAATGTGTATATTTCGTGTATACAAAGTTTTTTTGCCAAACGTAAAAAAACGTTATTCGGTAAAATTTTTTGATGCAAAATCATTGGTTCTGATAATATAAATATTTCTTTTACATATCATTCTAACCCACGCCCACTTTTTGGAGACGTTTTCATACAAAAACCATTTTTATACCCCACTTTATATATGGTATGCAGGAGAAATATGTTGTATTTGGTCGAACATACAAAATTTCGATAAGCTGTCTGAACAATATGTTGCGACAATTTCAACTTTAATATATAACCCACATTTAAGGGATATTAATTGAAAGGATGGGATGGGATAGGGTATAAAACGACCCACACAAGTAATTTCAAGTAATAACTGATATAAAAGAGTTAAAATATGTATGAAAGCAATTGTGAATATAAATACCCAAACAACTACTTACTAACGAATTGAGTTTTTCCTCTGGGGATGTTGATGCGATTATGAATTTTTGAAGTTTGGCTATAACAACACAATTTACTTATTACAATGAAGAACTATTAACAATTATGTAAACATTATTACCGATGGGCTATGTTGAATGCGTCGTTGCAAATATTATCGACGATGCTGGATAAGGATTAGATGGCATTTTTTACAATGAACAAACTTTCTGTAAGAAAGCCTCAGTGAAATACTCAATGCCATCAATCAATCATCAATTCAAACTGAATGCTTCAGCAGTTGTTTGCAATGATGTCGACCAAGCTGAACTCGTACTGGGAGTAAAGGGAAAATAAAATATTATTTAAGAAATGAAGACACAATGTGTTCCTTTTTTTTGACTGGATACACAATTCTCTAGCATTGCATCAAAAATATTCAAGAATATGTGAACGTAGTTTTATTTTCTGTGGATCCTCATTAAATGAAATAGTGTCAAAAAGCAGCTATGTGTTAGCGTTAATTGGTTTGTGCATTCCATCTCGATCGAGTTTTGGCATTATTAAATCTGGAGTTTCCAGGAGAAGGAACGTATAACAAATTATTAAGATCTTTATTTTTGTTATTAATTTTTCACTTTTATACTTTTCCACACCACCTATGAAGTAAGTATTAAGGCGCGTTATCCATTATTTTTCAGGTGTCGGTTCCCCCAAGAGGCCTATGCACCCGTTCTAAAAGATAAATTAATTTAGTAATGATATGACGAACATAGTTATAAAAACGCCAACATGCGAATAAAAATTCTACAACAATACTATAACATCACAAACATGCGATAATAGTAACATTTAAAAAAAAGGAACACAGTTAATATATTTGGTTAACTCGTGTTATCAACACTCGCGCTTATCGTTTAGCAAGTCAAATCCGGTTGGATGAGACCAGTACCCGATGGATACCACTTGGAGGTAAAAAAATAAGCACTTGCTGTGTAGTCAGAGTTACAACACTGGGCATTGCCACCCATTGTTGTAACATAGTGAAATAATATAGATATACCTCAAAGTATATGGATCGATTCAGAATTGCTAGCAGAGTCGATTAAGCCATGTCTGTCTGTCCGTCCGTTCGTCTGTGTCTCACCGATTTTTAGGCCTTACATTTTGAGCTAGAGTTTTGAAATCTGGTATACAGACTCTCTATTTGGTGAAGCAGAACAAGTGTAAACATTTTTGAAATCCGCCCACTGCCACGCCCCCTTTTTAGAGAAACATACTTTTAGGCCAAACCATTAAAGATTTTGAAAAATCGTCTGCACAGGATATCTAGACATTAATAATGTGTATATTTCGTGTATACAAAGTTTTTTGCCAAACGTAAAAAAACGTTATTCGGTAAAATTTTTTGATGCAAAATCATTGGTTCTGATAATATAAATATTTCTTTTACATATCATTCTAACCCACGCCCACTTTTTGGAGACGTTTTCATAGAAAAACCATTTTTATACCCCACTTTATATATGGTATGCAGGAGAAATATGTTGTATTTGGTCGAACATACAAAATTTCGATAAGCTGTCTGAACAATATGTTGCGACAATTTCAACTTTAATATATAACCCACATTTAAGGGATATTAATTGAAAGGATGGGATGGGATAGGGTATAAAACGACCCACACAAGTAATTTCAAGTAATAACTGATATAAAAGAGTTAAAATATGTATGAAAGCAATTGTGAATATAAATACCCAAACAACTACTTACTAACGAATTGAGTTTTTCCTCTGGGGATGTTGATGCGATTATGAATTTTTGAAGTTTGGCTATAACAACACAATTTACTTATTACAATGAAGAACTATTAACAATTATGTAAACATTATTACCGATGGGCTATGTTGAATGCGTCGTTGCAAATATTATCGACGATGCTGGATAAGGATTAGATGGCATTTTTTACAATGAACAAACTTTCTGTAAGAAAGCCTCAGTGAAATACTCAATGCCATCAATCAATCATCAATTCAAACTGAATGCTTCAGCAGTTGTTTGCAATGATGTCGACCAAGCTGAACTCGTACTGGGAGTAAAGGGAAAATAAAATATTATTTAAGAAATGAAGACACAATGTGTTCCTTTTTTTTGACTGGATACACAATTCTCTAGCATTGCATCAAAAATATTCAAGAATATGTGAACGTAGTTTTATTTTCTGTGGATCCTCATTAAATGAAATAGTGTCAAAAAGCAGCTATGTGTTAGCGTTAATTGGTTTGTGCATTCCATCTCGATCGAGTTTTGGCATTATTAAATCTGGAGTTTCCAGGAGAAGGAACGTATAACAAATTATTAAGATCTTTATTTTTGTTATTAATTTTTCACTTTTATACTTTTCCACACCACCTATGAAGTAAGTATTAAGGCGCGTTATCCATTATTTTTCAGGTGTCGGTTCCCCTATGCACCCGTTCTAAAAGATAAATTAATTTAGTAATGATATGACGAACATAGTTATAAAAACGCCAACATGCGAATAAAAATTCTACAACAATACTATAACGTCACAAACATGCGATAATAGTAACATGTAAAAAAAAGGAACACAGTTAATATATTTGGTTAACTGATAGATATTAAACATAATTCAAAATAAACTTAATAACTTCAACAACCATGGAACAATACTTCTAAATTAGTACTGCTGAGAATTATAATAAATAAAAATGGAAGACAATGTTTCTTTTTATTCGCAAAGTGATTAGGTACTTATTTACAAATGCGAAACAGTAAGTATCTTGTTTCTAAAACCCGGATTACTACAAACCCTATTCCAAAATTTTAAAGTAAAGAACACCCTAACTCTAAGAAAACACTTTAATATAAAATCTCCAATAGCGGGCAGCAGACATAGTGGCAAGCAGTATATATTGAAGCGGTAATTTGCTTTACAACGCCTCGAACATGGTAGTACTGTTGAAATGCAATGCAAAATTGCTCCTCTAGTATACGAATATATTTGCAATTATCAAACTGCTTGAAAGATGTAAATAACAGGCTTAATGACTCTTCAGCGTTATTAAATGTCGGTAAAGGCAAATCGCACTGATGACTTTCGTAACATTTTCTATAAAGCCAACCGCAGACATAAGCAAAACTATTCGCTTTTAGAAATTCGTATGCTTTTTTTGTCTTCGAAAAAAATTAATGGAAATAGAGTTAGTTAAGGTGCCAAACTGTACCGGCACCCAATCCCAATTCTGAATGATATCGCTGGAATAAAGTTCAGATATTCTTGCTGTCTGTATGTCCTCCACATTGCCGTCCCTTACTGTTTTTAGGTATCTCAATGGCCCACGTTTTCTGATTGGATCACACTGCAGTTAAACGCGGAAAATCGCACTTGTCCAATAAAAGTTTTCCAAGCAACCCTGGTTTAAATGCCTGGTAAATATGAATTAAAATTCACATGACATGACATATTCCCATAAAGAAACTAAGGATATGATATTTAACAACCATCCCTTTAAAAAGGAGAAACTATTTGTTACATCTCTGTCTTACCGATTGACCACTTCAATGGATAGTAACGGGTGATCCAAGTAGAGATACTTTTTTCAATAGCCTTTTTTGACAGATCACGTGTGAGTCGTGTCATGCTGTCATGTTATTTTTGTTTAGTATTGTTTGGCATTTCATAATGGCAAGACTTACATGATAACCGACTATTTGATGCCTGAAATTGAAGCTCGTGATCTCGGCAACATTTGGTTTCAGCAAGACGGCGCCACTTCCCATACATCGCATTAATCAATGGACTTATTGAGAGAATATTTCGGTGAGCACATAATTTCACGTTTTGGGCCGGCGATTGGCCACGACGAAAATTTTTAAAATTCCCAAATTTCGTTAGGACCCCGGGGTGACGATAATTTTTAATTTTTCATCGAAATTTTTAATTTTTTTGAATTTTTGGATGACCCTGGGGTCCTCAGAAAATTTGGAAATTTTTAAAATTTTCATCAAAAATTTTAATTTTTCATGACCCCGGGGTCGACGAAAATTTCAATTGTTGATGAAATTTTTTAAAATTAGCAAATTCAGGACCAAGGGGTGACGATAATTTTTAGTTTTTTATCAAATTTTTAATTTTTATAAAATTTTGGTCCTCACAAAATTTTGGAATTTTTAAAATTTTCATCAAAAATTTAAATTTTTCATGAAAATCCAAAAATTTTCTCAGGACTCCGGGTTGACGATAATTTTTAGTTTTTCATCGAAATTTTTAATTTTTTTGAATTTTTGGATGACCCTGGGGTCCTCAGAAAATTTCGGAATTCTTAAGATTTTCATCAAAAATTTAAATTTCGTCAAAAATTTAAATTTTTGATGAAAATTTTTAAAATTTCCCAATTTTTTCAGGGCCCCGAAGTGACGATAATTTTTAATTTTTCATCGAAATTTTTATTTTTTTGGAATTTTTGGATGACCCTGGGTGACGATAATTTTTTGTATTTCATCGAAATTTTTGATTTTTTTTGAACTTTTAGATGACCCTGGGGTCCTCAGAAAATTTCAGAATTTTTAAAATTTTCATCAAAAATTTAAATTTCTCATGACCCCGGGGTCGTCAAAAATTTAAAAATAAAAATTTAAAAATTATCATGAAAAATTTAAATTTTTGATGAAAATTTTAAAAAAAATTTTTGACGACCCCAGGGTCATGAAAAATTTAAATTTTTGACGAAAATTTTAAAAATTCAGTAAATATCTGAGGACCCCGGGGTCGACGAAAATTTCAATTTTTGATGAAAATTTTTAAAATTACCAAATTTTCTCAAAACTCCGGGGTGACGATAATTTTTAGTTTTTCATCAAAATTTTGAATTTTTATGAATTTTTGGACGACCCCGGGTTCTTCAAAAATTTTTGAAATTTTTAAGATTTTCATCAAAAATTGAAAATTTTCATGACCCTGGGGTCGACAAAAATTTCAATTTTTGATGAAATTTTTAAAATTCCCAAATTTTCTCAAAACTCCGGGGTGACGATAATTTTTAGTTTTTCATCAAAATTTTGAATTTTTATGAATTTTTGGACGACCCCGGGTTCCTCAGAAATTTTTGAAATTTTTAAGATTTTCATCAAAAATTGAAATTTTTCATGACCCCGGGGTCGACGAAAATTTTTAAAATTCCCAAATTTCGTTAGGACCCCGGGGTGACGATAATTTTTAATTTTTCATCGAAATTTTTAATTTTTTTCAATTTTTGGATGACCCTGGGGTCCTCAGAAAATTTGGAAATTTTTAAAATTTTCATCAAAAATTTTAATTTTTCATGACCCCGGGGTCGACGAAAATTTCAATTGTTGATGAAATTTTTTAAAATTAGCAAATTCAGGACCAAGGGGTGACGATAATTTTTAGTTTTTTATCAATGAACATACACACTACGTAGAAGTGAGCGCATAGCGTCATTGAGAGACAAATCACGTCCTTCTGTCGATACGATGGCACAGTTCTCCGATGAACAGCTTAAGCTACTGCTTGCAGCACTTCAGCCACCGACGGTTAAAGGTAGTTTTAGCCACTGCACAGCCAGATTTAATGGTGAGCGCGATGAAAAAGCTGTTGAGGCATTTATTGAGACTATCAAAGTCTATAAAGATGTCGAACGCATCAATGAAGAAGACGCTATTAAAGGTTTTCCACTGCTTTTAACTGGAAATGCTGTTAATTGGTGGCAAGGCGTTAAAAAAGATGTCACGACATGGAATGAAATCCTCACATTGCTACGTAATGCATATGCTCCTGCAATGCCAGCGTACCGCACTTACATGGATGTTTTCAAACAGAAGCAAAAACCAACAGAGTCAACGGATGATTTTATAAGCGCAAAGAGGGCATTACTCTCAAAATTGCCTGCTCCAATGCCAGTCGAATCTATGATGATTGATCTAGTGTATAGGTTGCTTAATATACATATTAGAGACAGCATCCCCAGAGAATGTATCAATACATTTCAGGATCTCTTAAACAAGGCACGGTTAGTTGAACTTTCACGTTTTGAAAGGGATGCTCAACAAGAACCTAAAATGATTGAACCGAAGAGATGCAACTACTGCAAAAAACGCGGACATCTCATTAACGAATGTCTGAAGAAGAAGAAAGGTGAATCAAGTACATCTAATGCTCCATCTAAGACCGAGTCAAAACTTCATTGCTATAACTGCAAAGCACCTGGTTTTGTACGATCAAACTGTCACACTTGCAAAGATATGCCAAAAGGACCTTCCACGGTAACATTTAACTGCATAAGGACGACATTCCTACATCTTCTCCGCAACGGAACTAAGTTTCACAAAGTCGATGCTACAGTTACACTTGCCGACGGAAATTCTGCGTCGCAAGAAATTTGTATGGCTGATACCTCTATAATATTTGGTAATCGCCTACGACCCATTAGATTTATTGCGTTACCAAGAGCAACCGATAATCGAACATTGATAGGAATAGACTTTCTTGAAGAAAGTGGAATAGTGCTCGATCTTGGACAAAGATTTTGGTATTTCGCCGATGAAGCAGATCATAAATTTGATTTTTATGATACAAATCACACATCAATAAGAAACAATCCAACAATCAAAGAAGCCAACACACTCCCTTCCATTCCCGAAACACAAAAATCAAACATAGGAAACAGTACGGTACTCAATTCATTAGATAAAAACACCTCTGCTTTCTTATCCTGGTACACCCCAATCAAAAAATATATACCAATTTCTCCACTTTCTCGAGCTCCATGTTTAAAGGAACAATCTGGTCAAACGCCACATTTAAAAAGGAAGAGCTCTCCAGTGTCGAATCAAAACAACGACTACTCGCCGAACTCGATTCAAAACATTTTTAGTGATTGTCTAAGAAGCACAGACGTCACACCTGAACGAAAGCGTGAAAAGGAAAATATGTCAACGAACCTAGTTTACACTCAGGAAGACATTGATCCAGACTCCTACTTTACGGAAATCAATTCAATAGATGTGTCACTTCGAAATGATGAAGCTGTTGAACTTGATGGGAACGAGAAACATAAGCTAAACTTGTTACTTGAAAAACAAAAAAGCTCTTTCGGTTCTTTATCCGAACCAACACCATTTGCCATGCATAAAATCGATACGGGAAATCATAGTCCAATTGCTGTACCTCCATATAGACTATCGCCAAATCGAACAAATCAGCTAAAAACTGAACTAAAGAAAATGCTTGAAGATGGTATTATTGAAGAAAGCGATTCTCCTTGGGCTGCACCAGTCGTACTTGTACCCAAGAAAGATGGAGATATACGTGTCTGCATTGATTACAGGAAGCTTAATCATATCACTGTTCCAGACAGATATCCACTTCCTCGAATCGACGACCTACTTCATTCTACGAAAAACACTATATACAAAAGCACACTAGATCTACAATCAGGATACTACCAGATAGAAATAGTTGATGAAGATCGTGATAAAACTGCTTTTGTTACACCATCCGGAATGTTTCGCTACAAACGAATGCCATTCGGCTTGCGAAATGCCCCAGCGACGTTTCAAAGGCTGATGGATCGATTTCGAACTGGATTGATGGATATTCTTATCCTTATTTACATTGATGACATCATACCGGCGTTTCATTCAAAATTTTGCAAACGTATCAAAACCTCTTAGCCAACTCACCAAGAAGAATTCCACATGGAATTGGGGTAGTGAAGAACAGAAGTCATTTGATACACTCAAAACTCGACTTACTACCGCACCTATTCTTCAACAAGCGTGCGATGGTAAACCATTTTATCTGAAGACAGATGCCAGCAATTATGCTATCGGCGCAGTTATAATCCAGGGGGAGAGGGAGAACGAACACCCAATTGAATATGCCCCAAGACTTCTGACTGCAGCTGAACGCAATTATTCGACCATAGAGCGAGAAGCTCTTGCCATAGTATGGGCGGTGAATAAATTTCGAGGATACATTGAAGGAGGGGAAGTTACTCTTATAACGGATCATCAACCTTTGCAATGGCTGATGAGCCTTAAATCACCAACCAGCAGACTAGCTCGATGGGCTCTACAATTGCTACAACTTTTAAATCGAATACACTCCAGGACGGACGAACGTCATAGCGGATATGCTATCAAGACCAACGTGTTTAAACAACGAATACTCTGAAACTACATGTGAAGTTTGTATTTTTTACATTGATTTTCCTTCGAGAAGACCGAACGAAATTCGAGAAGCACAACTTCAAGATGTTCAATTAAAGTCTATAATAGAATCAGAAAACTTCATACCTCAGATAACTCCAAAACTTCTGAGTCTAGCTGAAACAATGAAAAACGCTAGAGAAGCCACTGAAAAGAGACAAAACCATAACAAACTTTACGTTGACAAAAAACGACGACCACAACCTACGCTTAACTTGGGTGACCAAATCTTAGTAACCTCCCATGTTCTCAGCAATAAAACTAAGAACATCACATCCAAATTTGTGCTAAGACGAGATGGACCATACGTCATCACACGCAAAATCGGCGCTTCAACATATCAAGTTGCCTCTAATGATGACCTAACCACACCATTGGGCACGTATCATGTTTCTTCACTAACGAAATATGATGAGACTTCAAATCATTCTAACGATGAACCAATCAGACCTCTGCGAAGACGTGGACGACCAAAGAAGACACCTTAATCTGTCGCATCATCGGGACGATCTCTACGCCAGAGGGGGAGAATGTAACACCCACATATATTTATTCTTTTGAAATATTTTTTTTTAACAAACAATGTGAATAGAATTAATATGAATTGTATAAAATGTAAGCTTTGCAGCACTTAAATTAAGTAAGCATTTGAAGACCACTGATGCTCTTGTCAGCCATTATTAAAAACATTTTGGAAGCTATGCTTCAGTTTAATATAAAAGGCCCTCCAAATTTCAAATAAGTTGAGTTGTGTATTGTGTTTGATAATTCGTAGTTGAAGGTTCTCCTACCGTCGCTAAAAATTGTCACACGTGATTCACTTTCGCTAATAAATGCATACTATTGCACCCTTGAGTTGTGTTTGATAATTCGTAGTCGAAGGTTCTCCTACCGTCACACGTGATTCGCTTTCGCTAATAAACGCATTCTATTGCACCCTTGTGTTTGTGATTGATAGGTTGACTAGTCGAAGGTACACACTACCGTCACTTTTCAAAATATCACACACAAAATATATTTTCCTTTAAATTTGCCAATCGTGGTCTAACTTTTTTGTTATTTTGAAACATAGAAATTGAATAAAGCTGTTTATTTTTCTCAAAATACAACACGCCGTTTCTTTCTTTTTTCCTTGGCATTCCACTCGTAGATTATACCTTTGTTTCTATCTCATCCTTACGTTTACTGCCTAGCTGCATTCACGTTGTTGAGAGCGAACCAAAAGGGTCGGGATTGAGAAGTCGCGAACTCATCGAAAGAGCGTGAGTATAGACTGCATCACCACCAGCCGTCATATTACCAGACAGGAATACCACCATCTGTCACTACAACGCTCGTCCCCAACAGGCACCGATCGAAGAATCTGCTATAGAAGACGCCCAAATTCGTCGCCCGTTACAAAGAATAATAAAAAACAATGCACATTCCAAATACAAGAAGTTGCATGAATAACCCTATGTAACAGGCACCGATCGAAGCGTCTGCTATAAAAGACGCCCAAATTCGTCGCCCGTTACAAAGAATAATAAAAAACAATGCACATTCCAAATACAAGAAGTTGCATGAATAACCCTATGTAATATCTAAACAATTACAACATTTAATAATGTATACTTAATTAATTAAACATATCAATTTTAGCTACTATGTTACAACTAATTTTTTTAACAACGTAACCCTATATTATTTATTTTATTTTAATAATCTTAGATGTTACTTTTCGCGTAAAGGATATTGTTTAGACCCCTACTATTTTTATTATTTTTGTTTTCTTGATTCAAAATGTTATCTAGATTCAATTAATTTAATGTAAATTCAAAAATAATGTTATGTATTTGTTATGTGTATGAAGTGTATTTAATCTTAGTCCACAAAACGTGAGTAAAGTTACGTGTATATATATTAAGTGTACCTAAAAACCATCCGAGTGAGTGATAGCCTCCGTTAGATTATTGGAATGAAACAAATATAAATTGATATGTCAATATAAATAATTCTCATTATCCTTAAACTACGTGTAACAATAAAACATTTGATTACAAAGCAAGTATAAATTGATAATAAAAATAATAATACAATTTTTAGGAGCTTGGATCCTACCATGTTGCACCCGTGGTTAAAATGTGGAAACTGAATGCAACGATAGGTAACGAATTTATCGATACATTCGATACCAAAGAAGAATTTAAACAAGGTGACGCATTATCATATGACTTCATTAAAATCATTCCAGAGCCAACACCAGGTGCACATTTAATAAATCGTTGCAACTACGCCGACGATATTGGCTCCATTGGTCAGACGCATCGAGATGTCACAGCCACGTTTGCTATAGAAAATAAAGCAACAAATATGAGTTTCACGATAAAGAAGGATACAAAAACAAGTAACTATATAGTCAACAAAATAACAAATTTTACAAAAGGTCACCATTCACAGATACAACTTTGAGCTACTAACGGACTTTGTGTACCCCGCTATTAATCTCGTCAGATATAAATCGAGGAATTATTATTGCCAACCGCTGTTTCTTTGTTCTTAGAAGGCAATTAAGAATGATTCAGTCATGTTTTTGTGCAGGTAAATGTCAATAGTTTTTGTTTTGTTTATTTGTATAAGACGCATTGTAAGCTAATATAAATACCGCAATTTGATCGGTTATATTGACGGACAAGCAAACTATGAAAGCACGTTGTAAATTATTGATCAATTTTAACAATTTTAATTGTTGGTAGATGTTAATATGTTTGTACATAATGGCATATGGGTACGGTGACCATCTGTTTGAATTCCAAATAATGAACAAAAAAAAAAAAAAACCCCCCAGTTCTTGATTATTATTTTTTTTTATTTTAAGAAATAACTCAATAAAAAAATATAACACAAGGATTCAGTCTTTGCTTTAGTTAATTCAAATTAATATTACAGAAGGAACTCTTAGTTTGGACCTATGTAAGGCAAATTCAATTAAATGTTGTAAAATAAACGCTTAAAAACTAAACAAATATCCTCATTATACTTTCCTGAAGTATAAATTTGTTTAATTAAATTTGTTTTTTGTTTTAAATATTCTCTGAACTCTAAACAGGTCATTTCATAGTTAAATTTAGTAATTAAAATTGATTTCATGAGGTTTCGACTTTCATTTGGTTTTTTTTTATTTGTCCAAACATTATTTAAGACTGAAAAAACTCTTTCTGTTGGAGCATTCGACCCCGGAAGACACAAGCCAAATTCAACAATTTTTAAAATGTTTTTGAAACTTATGTTTTTTTTCTATAAAATGTTTAAAAATTTCCATCCATCTATCTCCTGCACTCTTTTGACTATCTTCCCATGTTAAAATTTTCTCCAAAGAAACATAATATTTAACACACGAAAATTCGTCAAAAGCTTCAGAGTCATCAAGATTAAAATCGCTTCTCTTTTTCATAATAAACATTAAACTTCCCTCGACCTGGTTCCAGGACGGAACTGCACGTAGAAGTACCCATTCTAAGATTTCAATTTCAACAAATGCACCGTCCCACTGATTTAAATAGTCTACACAACTGGTGTAAAAATCATTTGCGTGTGTTTTTATATTACCTAAAACTGTAGGATCTTCTTGCTCTAAATCTTTTATCATTTTTTTAATTATTATTGGCAAAAAGCATTCATCTTTTCTTTGCTTTATTTTTGATTTAAGCGCTTTAATGACTAGGGATACCTCCATCATGCATATTTCCTGGGACTCAATCCGTAAAATGCTATTATGAAAAAGATTAGCCTGACAATGTGCAAAAAAAACCAGAGTTCAGAGCAAGGATTGTTAAAAAAATCTCTTAATATAGTTGGGCACTTTGGTTGCGACAAAAAATAAAGCTTCAAAGGTTTAAAAAGCTTCAAAATTCTTTCTATTGATGGTTTAAGGGTAAGCCATCTAGTTTTACTAAATCCCATTAGTTTTCTATATTCAGTATCTACCTCATCGCATATTTCTTTTAATTGTTCAACCCTAATTGTATAAATATAAAAGTATGAATAAATTTTTACAACAATGACTTCTACATCTATCGGTAAACACTCTATTGAAGATTGAACACACAATTATTTAAAATGTGAGCTGCACAGTTTACACCAATGAGATCTGTTCCGGTTGATAGTTGAAGTTAAGTAAACAAATTGTTCTTGCCTCTCCTAGCCGCTCCACCAAAGTTACTATAAGTGTTGTCTGCGCAGATGGCAACCAGTTTTGTGTCAATTTCAAATTTTCGCAAAAGATCCGAGATATACCTAATTTGTTAATATATCGGAAGATTCTCCTGGCAGACTATCTACTTCTAATATGTTTACTTGAATACCTTTTAGTGGCATAAAGTAGCGGACAAGTAATGGGCATATTTTTGTACTTCCATGATTTGAGCAATCTGAATATATTGTTAAGAAACTAACAGCGTTTAAATCAGTTTGGATTTCTTGAATCGAATGTGGCGACAGCACATTGCAAACGATTGATTCGCACTTGGTTCTTGCGCATGAATATTTTTCATCGTAACATTTTTTTATTAATTTTGATGTGCAATCATTTGAACGAAACGAGTGGCTATGTTTTATGGTGTGAAAAGACCACGTACCTTCGTTCGTTGCACTGCATTACCATTTTTGCACATTCAGTAAATTAGGGCACGTTCGCATTATCATTTTGTGATAATATTTAATAAAGTACTGAACAATAATGAACAGCTTTTGAAATAATGAACATTTTTATGTTTTTGAATACAAAATAATTCATAATGAACATCTACTTCAAATAATGAACAGTTCATTATAATAATGAACATATGGTCACCGTACATATGGGTAAGGAATATCGATGTGAAATAAATTCCACTCCGTCCTGTAAATGAACTTTCAACCATGAACTTCGTATGTATATTGGACGTTAAAGATGTATAGGACATGCAGAGCGAATGGAGACCAACACTCCAGCTTGTAGTTTGCAAACTCTTCGATTCTTAAACCGATTTAGGATTAGGAGGACGCAGTAGAGAATGACCTAGATTTAAACGGGGCGCACATGAAATCGACACCAACCAACTGTTATAATGGTATTCTGGTGTTTCTTACCTGACATCTGCTATTATTTTGTAGGCGTGGGTAAAACCTTTACAACGCATTACGCATTCCATTTTTGTTTAATAAAAATCTGAACGATTACACAATAAAAATACAATATGTTTTGAAATCGCGCTTCATTTTCGTCTTATGACAATTAACAAATTTTACATTTATTACTAGGTTGGAGTTCGGGGATGTGTTGAAAGAAAAGTTTGTGGTAGGACTGAATGATAAATTGGTGGAATTATATTCCATTAACAAATTGAAATATTTAAAAGGTAAACGATAAACGTTTCAAAGCAATGATCAAGTAAGGATGAGATAGGAAACTTTCGTACGTCTTCCCCTTCATTTCCCGTTTTCTTACGTGTCGCGTTTACGTGGTTACGTACGTCAAATCCCTATCGTTGTATACAAGTGAGCGGCCATCTTGCTAAAACAAAAACAATTTCATGATGGCCGCCCGTGTAAACAAATACGCGAGGTGAATTTCATTAACATTTCAAATTGTGCGGTTAGTAAAATTTGCAATTGCCAAAATTATTTTATTAATTTAATTTTTTAAGCCCGAGTGTATTTTTGTTCGGCAAGCAGATACAATGCGCAAATTTCGTGCGATCCAGCCGTGTGTGAATAATCCCAATCGTGCTTTGGACTAATCGGTCAAAGGCGTTGTGCCGTGAAACTCGCAGCCCAAGAAATTTGATCGGAATAGATTCGAGAAATTGGTTTGGTTGTCGGCATTTGGCACAAGAGAAATTATTAACATCCTATTCTGAGGATATTTAAACCTTGTGCACAAGATGGACTCAATACAGCGAACACATTCAATCTCGATAATGTGACTAGCAATCTGTATCCAAAAAAAACAATCAGCTGAGATTGGCACGCACAACCACGAGCTGCAATAGTTTATTCTACTATATTTCATCAGACATTAGTGAGCATTGGACTTAATATTGTCTATGAACTATAACACCTACAATCTGTCAAATAATCACCCACAACAACATACGTTGATGAACTGAAATCTCAATCATCGCACTTGCATCTGCAATAAGATCACTGGCACCAGCATAAAAAACTGTAAAATAACAGCAGCAACTACAGCAAAGATGGACTATCTTCATTCGCGTCTTAGTTCATCAGGAACAAAATCGATACCGAAAGCGTCGCCGCAACAATCATCTCCACAACAACCGCCGCAACAACCGACTGTGTCCACAGTTTCACTGGTGACGAGTTTATCATGAGTAATGCACCACAATTGAAGAAATTAATACAGCGATAAGTAATCAAAGTGTGAAATACAGTTGGCGGAAAAAACCCATTATTTTGTCTATGCTTACGGGCATCCAACATACGAAGTAGATCCCAAATGGCTAGAGCCAGTGCAGAATACAAACGTAAAAAAGAACGACCAGCTGAATCAATAATCCAATTCTAAAATTATAGCTAGAGCACTGAGAGCAACGAGAACTAAATTGAGTTAAAAAATTGCAACTCAACAGCAACAATAATTGATTTGTGGTGATCCCTAAAAACAGACAAACTACATACGTTCAACATGCAAACATGGAGAAGCCAAGAAATTGTTGTCGAGCGCCAAGGTCAGTTCCAAATTCAGCTGTTGTGACCATTCTGGTTAAAGTGTCGGTGCAATAATAAATATCAATCTTTCTGTTTTTTGATATTATATTTATTACGACTTGATAACATATTTCAAAAACATTTCAACAAAATCGGTGACAGATATTTGTGGTGAAAATCCGACCATGAAGATTCAAACAGTTTCCATTTGGGACTCGCTGCAGAAGAAACTAAGAAGAATATGTGAACGTTCAGCATCAGATCATCTTCAAATCAAACATATGGCGGCCTCCTGAGCTGGCCAGGGAATGTAAAACAGATTTTCGATGGTGAAGGCGACAACAGCCAGTTTACACAATTGCCCACATCAGCACGCTTCGGGATAGACTAAGAAAAGTAAACCCACAAGGAATTGTTTCGGATATCGAAATAGCACCGACGAGGCCTACGAAGACCCACAACAGGCTCGTCATATGCGCCTATTAAGTCGAGGGCAAACCAATTGGATTCATTGATAAATAATCAGTATTAATTTTTTTAAATTGTTTTAAAAACTAAGTTTAATTTACAAGACTAAAGGGCCAAACCCACCGAGCAACCGAAACCGAAACTTTGTTTTTCATTTTTTTTAAACTGCTAATTACTTAAAATTTTCTGTGTTTTTCAGTTAAAAATACTTCTTAAATAAAAGATATTAATAAACCACACTAATCTCATCTGTTTTTATTTCTTAAAGTCTTTTTATTTTGATATAAAACGATTTAATTTTTTTTCCGTACCGAAATTTTACTTTTTCATTTTGCAGTTTTGCAATTCATCGTACCGAAACTTGCAACTTTTTTTTTCATCGTTGTAATTTCTGTTTGCCGAAGTTCGCAGACGTCACTTTTCTGACGTTTTTTTATGTCAAAGTGAATTGTTTTTTTTTATTTATTCTTCTTTTTTGTGTGATGAAAAGCTAACGTGAAATAAAAATGGAAATGGAATTAATTAAAAAAATTAGAAAAGAAAATGCTGAAGCAAAAAAAAAGCTAAAGCATTCAAAGAAAACAGGAATTATACAGTTTCGAGTCGAAACTAATTCTTGAAGTAGAATCTCATAAATCTATTTATGATAAAACATGCAAAGAATATAAAAACAGGAACATAAAAGCATCTAATTGTCAAGAAATATCGATAATTTTAGCAAAAAGTGGTAAAAGAATAAAAAAAAATAAGTTCTTACATGTTTGCTCATATTTGTTTTTGTTTTTTTAGTTCCTGATTGCCAAAAAAATGGATAACGTTGAGAGATACGTTTTCATAGAATTTAAAAGCATCAACGATAACAGTTAGCGGTTCAGCATCTACTCCAACTATTAAGTGGCATCATTTTGATAGCACGAACTGTAGTCGTTCCCATTAGGAATCGTGAACCCAAATCATAAAATGAAGCACCAGTGGCTAATAATCTAAGATAAGATATTATAAAACTTCATTTATATTTGCCTATTTAAAATAATACCTTAAGGTTATAACCAATTTTTCATTTGGTGAAATTGCGTCCTTCCTAAAGTTATTTGGAGTCGGACTTATTTTATGTTGCACTCCGTTAAGGATTACATCAAATTGCTCCTTGCTCATACGGAAATATCGGAAATACCGGGCCGGATACTCCTCCAATTTTGTTGAGATTCGATAGAATTCTCCATTAATTTTTCGGTCTCGATTTAGGGGATGAATCGAATATTTGGAACGTTTTGTTCTTTTCAGCATTGCAAAATATAACGCAACATATAACAAAATTTTCTTTTTTTTATAGATCCGCATTCTGAATTCACTGAATATCAAATGTGACGTTTAATTTTTTTTTTCAGTTTCTGTGCTATGTTCGGTGGGAATGAAATGTCATAATTGAACAGAAAAATGAAAAAATAAAACGAAGTTTCGGTTTCGGTTGCTCGGTGGGTTTAGCCCTTAAGAGATAACACTTCAATTATTCTCATATTTTATTTGTGATTACATACTACTATAACTTAATACTCATGTCAATAACTTCCAATAACAAAAATGTAAAACAATAAGTTCTTAATAAATAATAAAACAAAAAAATTCCCTTAAAATTCCCTCTAATTTATTTTTTTGTGAGAAGGTTCTCATCGAGGTTTTTATTATCGAAAGGTTTGTCCACTTAATTCGTCAACAAATTTAGATTCATGACTACCGGCCAGTTGTAAACCAATAGTAAAATTTGAGACTAGGAAGGTAAAGCGTAGGAAGCACATCAAACATATGTCTATGGATACGAACATGAGTCCGACATAGCTTGTCTTGACTATCGTATGTAATTTGTTCTTCTATCTTGTAGAAAGGTTAAATTCGAGTGTTGAACAATGAATCAAAATAAGCAACACCATTAGCACCAGCACGTCAAGTACTTCAGATATCTGAACAGTGAACATCCTGAGATAAGAATGCGGATATTCCTTACCCAGCAATAAATGTGATAATATCGGAAAACTGGAATCGCAAGCGACACAAGTCCCCCAAGCATGGCCTACAATTTTTTTTTTTTCAATTTTCTTTCAATTTTTATTGATTTTTCATAAAATATTACAAATTTAAATTTAAATCTGCAAAGCCTAAATTGGCTTGTCTGCAGAAGACTGTTTACAAAAATGATTTTATATAATTTCAAGTGAGTTTTAAAAAAGTCTCTTCAAAATTTGTTGTTATTATTATTATTATTTTTTTTTATACTTAATTATTCAAGTAAAAGGATTTAGCTTTTTTAATTAATGCTGTTTTTTTTAAGTTCCTTATTTCTATTGGAAGCTCGTTCAAAATTGTAGGGATTGTAACCTCATATTTCCTGCGGCCGTATTCATTCCAGTATCTCGGGATTGTGAGTTGATTTTGTTGTCTTCTCCTTTTGACGTTTTGTTATCTTTCCGCTACATGGCTTTCAAACCATTTACGCTCAACTTCACGAATTCGGAGCGAGAGCGCATAAAGGTGTAATGTTGCCGTATTGCAGATTGCTACAATTCGTTTGTGTTTGCAAAGTCCCTCGCTTATAAAATTCGAATATTTACTGCTTATGTTTATTATAACAAATGCCATACTGTTACAGTTTTGTAGTATTTCTTTTGCCAGGCCATCCCATTGGATAACAACTAAAACAACTTAGGGCTTTTCTATTAACAGCTCCAACAATCCTGGGCTTAAATAAAAACCATTTGCATGATTTGTTTTTTGATGTTTATTTATAATTTAGCGTCCTATGAAAACACTTCAAACTAATTCTAATCGTTATATTAAATTAAATTGTATACATTATTTCTTTTACATATGAATACTAAGCGATATTGTTTTTTCTTTGTGTTTGCTCATAAATAAATATAAACATAAATTTTATGAGTCGTTAAAATAAATGGAAATTAAGTTTGCTCACCTTTGTCTGGATCGCGCTTTCGAGTACCTTCAGTTGCTGATGGGGTTGTTTGCTCCTATAAAAAAATGTATTGTTTAGAAACTGAATATAAAATGACTTTGTTTCGATAACTTACTTTAGTCTCTTCAGAAGCTTCTGCACTTTGCTGCTCCTTATTTACACCTTCATCCTCCTCTTCTACTACTTCTTCTTCACTGCTGGCTACTGCCACCACTATTCCTTGTCGGTGGGTCTGTTGTCTCAGAAGTCAGATTTATTCACCTTTGGACTAAAATGTTGTTTTTTGTCGTCATCTATTTTACTTTCATTTTTGGTTCTTCATCCAACCAACCATGGGTTTTGGCAGTCTTCAGTCATTTGGTTGCTCTGCATCTGGATCTGAAATCTACATAAAAGAAATGACAACCAGTTTACCACTGCCGAAATTTCGCATATCGCATATTACCTTCTCAGGCTCATCCTATCTCTCTGGTTTCTTGTCCTCAGGATCTACAGTTTTCCTTGGTGGATTTACGACTGGAGCAAAAACGCTAAGCAATGAAATTTATGGTCTACACGAATTTGTAATGTGTTGTGTTGTCAGGCTTCACAAGTTATTGATAAAAATGCGGGAGTTTGTCTTTGTTGCACTATGGAATTGGGTGAAGAAATGTAATGTAATATTGAGTAGTCGTTTCTTATGTAGTAACTTTAACATACCTCTAACGATCTTCTGTTACTTTATCTACGAACCACCGCACTCTTGTTCGTCCTATAAGAAAGGAGTATCACTTATGTATCAGATGTAGTTGAAATGAGTCTGATTATATTACCTGCATTGTGACATCATATTCTTGGCATTGAAGAAGAATGTTTTTTTAGGAGTGATGAGATTGCAGCGTGTTTCGCTTTTCACTTAAGACCAAGACCAACATCGTTTTCCTAAACAATTATATGGGTTGTTTCAAAATTGCATTCACCGTCATGTTGTGCTATTTCTTCAGCTATGTCATCTTTGTGTGCTTGAGATCGGATCTATGATTTATCGAGGCCTTGCCGTGGCCGTTTTCTGATTCCGAATCTTGTTTTACCTGCTTCGTATTTAGTTTATTTATTCTTTAGAAATATTGTAAATGTGTCCATGCACGAGTTGACATACTGTTTCACTTTTAGTTCCGCGAGAATCTCTTGTATTTGCATTTTAAACAGGTTCAATTGGATTGATTTGATAAAATACAACACACAAATTTATTAAAATAAATAACAAAATAACAGAAAATAAAATTTGTCAACGCACAAAAAATGTAAATAAATCGTCAATTGTGTCCATCGAATGGTTTGAGGTAAATTTAAACAGTTGATGTTGACATATACAAAAACGGAAAACGGATTACATTCCAATGCGAAAGACATATATTTAAAAAAAATACGTTAAAAAATTCGTTCATTTGAAATATAACAATTTTAATTTATATTTTTTAATATTGATTTGGTTTAAATTCATTTACATATTTCGGGAATAAATCCTGGTATGCTTTTAAAAAGACGGATGATATTTGAAGTATATACAGTCAGTACAATTACCGATGTCATCATCAGTAGCTATTTATATATTTTTTTGTTCTTATTCCGTTGTCAAAATAAATTTAAATTACATGTGAGTTTTTATTTACAATGAAAACAGGTATGTTCAAAATAGTAAGAAAAAATGTTACAAATAATTAAAACCGCTTATAGAATTATTTCTGAAATTTAAATTTAATTCATACTTCAACGAATTAGTTAGTTTTCACTTTCATTGATTAATGCAATTAACACATAATTTATTTATTTTATTAATACTGCTAGTAATATTTAAAAATATCGTTTTAAACATTTAAGCCGTATTTTTAAAGAAATGTTGAATAATTTCTTAAATTAAAATATTTCTTAGTATTTTATAAGCGCTTAATCAGTGTGTATAATCGTTTTCATATATTATCAATTTAAAGCTTTATAACGGGTGATCCAAGTAGAGATACATTTTCAATAGCCTTTTTGACAGATCACGTGTGAGTCGTGTCATGCTGTCATGTTATTTTTGTTAAGTATTGTTTGGCATTTCATAATGGAAAGACTTACGCGTGAACAACGTTTACAAATTGTTCAACTTTATTATGAAAATTCACGTTCTGTGAGGAATGTGTTTCGTGCACTTCGCTCAACTTTTGGTCAACATAATCGGCCTACTGAGCGTACTATTCGCAACACCATCACCCATTTTGAGACCCAGCATTCATTATTGGATAATATTCGACCGAATAGACCACGTCCAGAACGCTTATGAAGAAAATATAGCGGCCGTCAAGATCTTAAATTGAAAGCGTACAAAATACAGCTTGTGCAACAACTGAAGCCGCTCGACCTTCCCAAGCGACATCGCTTCGCTCTATGGGCTCTTGAAAAGTTCCAAGAAGATCCGACGTTTTCAAGGCAAAATTTGTTTATCGATGAGGCCCATTTCCGGCTCAATAGGTATGTAAACAAACAAAATTGCCGCATTTGGGACGAAGAGCAACCTGAAGAGATTGAAGAACTGCCACTTCATCCAGAAAAAACAGCGGTTTGGTGAGGTTTGTGTGCCGGTGGAATCATCGGTCCATATTTCTTTAAAAATAATGCCGGTGCGAACGTAACCGTCAATGGCGACCGTTATCGTTCCATGATAACCGACTATTTGATGCCTGAAATTGAAGCTCGTGATCTCGGCGACATTTGGTCTCAGCAAGATGGCGCCACTTCCCACACATCGCATCAATCAATGGACTTATTGAGAGAACATTTCGGTGAGCACATAATTTCACGTTTTGGGCCGGTCGATTGGCCACCAAGATCGTGTGATATCACACCGTTAGACTTTTTCCTGTGGGGATATGTAAAGTCAAAAGCTTTTGCCGACAAACCCACTTCGATTCAGGCCTTGGAGGAAAACATCACGCGTTTCATTCGCCAGTTACCAGTCGAAATGCTCGAACGAGTGATCGAAAATTGGACTCAACGGATGGACCATCTGCGACGTAGCAACGGCCAACATTTGATAGACATAATCTTCAAAAAATAAATGCCAAAGAATTTTCTTTCAAATGATAATAAACATTGTCCATTATATATGAATTTTCTGTGTTTCTTTCTTTAAAAAAGTAGGAAAACTCGATATGGATCGCCCTTTATATCGGATGGCTTCTTTTTTACTTCACAGAGTAAACGGTGTTATTATATTATTTGAGGATGATCGGACTCCAGAAACTGCGCTCATTGTCAGTCACCAAGATCTTTGGGACTGCGAAATAAAGCAGTATCCTGGTGATATTGTTCCCAAGGTAAGGAACATGGAACATTTTCCCAAATTTTGAAAACTTTTCGATGCAAGTGATGATTGTGTCCATGTGCAGGATTTCGCATGGATATGATGGCACTGGAGGTTGGAATTTGGGCGTGTTTGGGTGTCTATCGTATGTTTAACTTGCAGATGGATGAGGTTCCTCCAGTATCTCGACACATTTACCTATTTTAACGAACATTTGGTTACGGAAGACATAAATGGGTGTTCCCACATGTGGAACAAGATTTTAATTATCTTGATCAGCGTTATGGGCAGTCCCAATTGAGGATTGTTCCTCTTTCGCAGTATCAGTGAGTTGTGTGTTTCAACAACGCCTAAAGTCTCTGAATCCCTGTTTCCACTAGCTGTGTCGGTAGATGAGTCGGTGTTGACGTTATTAGCACTTGGTGCTGATTCGGTTTGCTCCGAATCAGACAAGTGCTTAACCTCTGTTCTGAGACGCGATAGGGCATCTGCCACCAGGTTCGACTTGCCGGGTTTTTACACAAGTTGGTAATTGTACTCTTCAATGCGGTATTTCCGCATAGTCGGTATAAATTCTGATCATTTTTGCCGCATATAAATACGATCGTAGTTTATAGAGAGCCCACACGATGGCCAACATCTATTTTTCATTTAACGCATAGTTCTCTTCGGTTTTGGTTAGAGACCATGAGATGTATGCTACTGGTCTGTCGGAGTTGGGCTCACCTTGCGACAGAACCGCCCCTATTGCTTAGTTGGATAGCTCTTCGAAGTCTGGGAAGAATAGAATATCGGATGATGTTAACAGTGTCTTCAAATCATTGAAGGCCTGTAACGCTTCATTGTTCAGCGTAATGGCGACTCTTCTAGACGCATTTGCTTTGATCTGTGTATTGTCTCCGCGAGTGAGGTTGGTAATCGGTTTGGCAACCATCGCGTAATCGCGAATGAATTTTCGATAATAAGACGTGAGGCCTTAGAACGATTTTCTCATTTGCCATCACCTTTTTCGGGTCCCAAGGAATTCAACTTCTGGCTTCATAAATGCGTCCTATCTCTTCGTTACTTCATCTCTGGTAGATACTATGTTTTTTTTTTGCGTGCGCTATTCACCCTTTTTTGTTATTATTAAGAAGAAGTGACGTCATAAGTGTATTTTTGACATGGCGCTTATGAACTCTGCGCTCAGAGGTTGTGATTATATCTGTTATCTTTGGCCACTGTTTCCTTTGGGACTAAAGGTTTATTCTTGGCGCGAATGCCTTTATAGGCCGTGTATACTACATCACCTTTTTATAAGTTATTGCCTTTGCCTTTTTTTTTTATTAAATCTGAGATTGTTAATTCTTTATTTCCTGTCAACTTCACCTTTTAATTCCCCGTTCACCCTTGTGCGGAATTCCAGTAAGTTCTGGTAATTTATTCATTGACACCTTTTGAAAAATATATCGGATGGCTTCTTTTTGGTCACAGAGTAAATGGTGTTATTATATTATTTGAGGATGATCGGGCTTCAGAAACTGCGCTCATTGTCAGTCACCAAGATCTTTGGGACTGCGAAATAAAGCAGTATCCTGGTGATATTGTTCCTGAGGTAAGGAGATGACCTATTCGTTACATGGAACATTTCACAAATTTTGAAAACTTTTCGTTGCAAGTGATGATTGTGTCCATGTGCAGGATTTCGCATGGATATGATGGCACTGGAGGTTGGAATTCGGGCGTGTTTGGGTGTCTATCGTATGTTTAACTTGCAGATGGATAAGGTTCCTCCAGTATCTCGACACCTTTAACTATTTTAACGAACATTTGGTTACGGAAGACATTAATGGGTGTTTGTGGAACAAGATTTTAATTATCTTGATCAGCGTTATGGGCAGTCCTAATTGAGGATTGTTCCTCTTTCGCAGTATCAGTGGGTTGTGTGTTTCCACTAGCTGTGTCGGTAGAAGAGTCGGTGTTGACGTTATTAGCACTTGGTGCTGATTCGGTTTGCTCCGAATCAGACAAGTTTTTAACCTCTGTTCTGAGACGCGATAGGGCGGCAGCACCAGGTTCGACTCGCCGGGTTTTTACACAAGTTGGTAATTGTACACTTCAATGCGGTATTTCCGCATAGTCGGTATGAATTGTGATCTTTTTTGCCGCATATATATACGATTGTAAGTTATAGAGAGCCCACACGGTGGCCAACATCTCTTTTTCATTTATCGCATAGTTCTCTTCGGTTTGTTTAGAGACCTTGAGATGTATGCTACTGGTCTGTTGGAGTTGGGCTTGCGTAGTTGGATAGCTCTTCGAAGTCTGGGATGGATAGAATATCGGATGATGTTAACTGTGTCTTGAAATCATTGACTGTAACGCTTCATCGTTCAGCGTAATGGCGACTCTTCTAGACGCATTTGCTTTGATCTGTGTATTGTCTCCGCGAGTGAGGTTGGTAATCGATTTGGCAACCTTCGCGTATTCGCGAATGTATTTTCGATAATAAGACGTGAGGCCTAAGAAACTTTTTAGTTCCTTCTGGTTTTCTGGAGGAACGATTTTCTCATTTCGGGTCGGTTTTAATACCGTCACGGGTGATGACCCAAGGAATTCGAAATCTGGCTTCATAAAATGCGTTTTCTCAAGATTAACCTTTAAATTGGCTTCCTGCAATTTTCATCTCCTCCAAAAACTATGACATCATCGATGTACACATATGTAACAAATTTTCCCTATATGTTCCTTGAGGATCTCGTCGATCTTCCTTTGGAAAATAGCAGGAGTGTTCTTTAATCCGAAGGGTAATCTCATGAACTCATATTTACCGTTCAGGGTCGAGAAGGCTGTTTTGGGTATATCGCTGGGTTTCATCGGGATTTGATGAAAACCCGAAGTTAAGTCAAGGGTCGTAAAGTACGATGCTTTGCCCTAGCTGTCGAGAGTCGAGTTAATATCCAATATTGGATAAGTGGCCGAGATAGTGACCGTGTTTAGCCTCTTATAGTCGATCACCATCCGGCACTGTTTTTCGCCTGATAGTTTCGGCTTTTTTGGTACTACCCAAATTGGTGAGCTGTACGGGCTCTTCAACGGCCGTACAATACCTGCGGCCTAGGGATCTCGAATCTCTCTTTCTACTTCTCCTCTTGTACCTTTTGCTATAATTCGGGTCGCTTGAGTTTGTCCGGAATTCCGCTTTGACTCTTGTTTTAAGTCGATGGGGCCGAAAAGGGGGTAGTTTTTGTGGACCAATCTCCGGAGTTCGGCCTTAACTCTATTGGAGAGGTTTTCATATAGTGTGATATTGACCTCCTTGGAGGTCACATTTACCTCGTCTTGAACCTCTTCTGCCGCTTCCTGATTAGAAGCTGATTCGTCCTCGCGCACCTGCATGTGGTACAGTCTCTGTTGCTTGTGAGGGTACCTGTCGGAACTAGCTTCCCTTTTTTAAGTGATTTGAGCCGCGAGGGCGGTTCATGTAGTTCACGTTTCGTGACTGCCTAGACTGGCCGTTATCGTGTTTGTCTTTGTGAATCGAGTGAATAAGATAGTTGATATTTTGTATCTCGAGACATGCCGAGTAGGCTTCCGGCAGAGTTCTTGGTCTTTGAACGATCAACATTCTAGAAAGAAAGATCGCCGTTAAGACCGCGGATGAAGGCGTCCAGAGCAAGATTTCTGTACGTTTCTACTAATGCGGCAATAGTCTCTTGACTGAACGACTCAGTCTAATGTTTGTTAATCATCAACGATAGCTGATGATTGCCCGCAGCGTAGAATTCAGCTAAGCGAGTGTTTTATTGGGATAGTTGGTTGAGCTGGTGCTCAAGGGTCCGCATGTCTCTTTTGTCTGCATAATGCAGGGAGAAACATTGCTTCATTGCCTGCCAGGCGTCGTTTTTGATGTGTTGTAAATGTAAAATTCTTTCAGGATACCTTCCACTACGTGCACCTTAGTCTCGTACTTTGTGGGGTCCCGTCAAAGATCTGTAGTACCTTTACGTAGTCAGGTAGTTTTGATATTTCCTTGAGCTCGGCATATTTTCTCGGGGCACGAAGCCCGACCGGCTCGTTGACCGACAAAACTTGCGGTATATTTCCGGCCTCTAGACCCGCCTCTAGGATCCTAATCCGACTCTCCAAACTTTTTAATTCCACACGGATGGTGTTGACGGCACTCGTCAGTTCGGTTAGCGATTTGCTGACAGCGTCCATTTTAATAAGTAAAATAAGCAAGAAAAATAACATTGAAAACAGGAGTCTGCGTGTAATTATGTATATTTTAATATAACTTTCACTTTATATAGCTTTAAAAAAAAAAATTTTTTCTTTTTTTTACATTTTATGTAAAAAATTAGTCAGTGGATAAAGTTTAACCCCCATTTTAACGCATCGACACACGGCTTTAGTAAAGTAAATAACCAATAAATTAATGCAAAACACAACTTTGTTCCTGTTCCCGCACGAAAAATGTAAACAATCGCCATCTTTTTTTTATAATTTGCGCGCACTCAAGGGGTTATGAATACCCTTTATATGTTTTAGCACAGTGCGGGCGTTAAGGAAATTAGGGATAAGAAGAAAGCAGATACCGATGCACATTGGTTTTAAATGTCTGTAAGTTATAATGGAGGGAAAAACAGAGTTTGGTAGAGCATTCCACATTCGTGTTGTTCGGTTTATGTACGAATCTCTATATTTCAGCGTACGTCCGAAGATAGGCGTGAGGGTAAACTGATTTACATTCATTGCGTAACGGGTATTGCGGCTGAAGTGTTGAATGGGAGGAATGCAGCTGGCTATTTCATTTGAACATTGGTTGTTAAAATAGCCATAAAACAAGGTAAGGCAGGTGATGTTTCGACGGTGTCCGATCGAAACTAAGGAGTTCGCTATTCTTATGTCTCCTATAAGTTTTTTCGCACGTGTTTGAATCCTATCTAGTAGATGCAATGTTGATTTTGGTGCACCTGACCAGACGTGGGCGTTGAATTCAAGTTTTGGGCGTATAAACGCTTTATATATTGTGGCCAGATCAGAGGGGGTGAAATATTTCTTACATCGACTTAGGAAACCTAGACATTTCACTGCGTTTTTAGCGAGTTCGAATATGTGGTCGTTCCAACGTAAGTCGTTACTAACACACATACCTAGCATGGAAAGCTTTTCGGTTTCTTCGACGTAAGTGCCATTCATGGATAATTACTCTAGATTTTGGTTTCGCTTTAATGACAGAAGACAGCATTGTGTTTTGGAAGCATTGTATTCCACTCTATTAGATTTACCCCATTTCATAATGCTGTCAAGGTCGGGACAAATTGTGGCGTTTAGAGTCCACGTTCGAAGGTGTGAATTGGATTAGAAGTTGCAGACAGGAGATCATTTATAAAAATGAGAAAGAGAGTCGGAGACAAAACTGAGCCTTGAGGGACACCAGCATTTATTTGGTGAGTTACAGACTTGAAACCATCCAAAACAACTTGTATTGAACGTTTCGAACGATAATGTCTAATCCATAGAAGAAGTTTTTCGTCGATTCCAAATGCACGCATTTCGACAAAAGGGCTTGATGCCAAACCCTGTCAAATGCCTTTGAAATATCAAGCGCAACAATTTTGCTTTCGCCACCATGGTGGATTGATTGGTTCCACTTTTCGGTGAGATATGTCATCAAATCACCGATAGACCTGTTGCTGCGAAAACCATACTGCCGGTCATTGAGAAGTTTTCGTGTTTCGAGATATTTCATAAGCTGACGATTTATCAGCGTTTCCATGACCTTGGAAAGAAGGGACGTAAGTGCAATTGGTCGGTAGTTGGAGAGAGAAGAAGATTCGCCTTTTTTTTCCATCTACTCAGAAAGACTCCTGATGAATAGGATAGATAGAAAAGCTTACGCCGTGGTTTCAGAATGATGGGGGATATACCATCTGGAGCAGCGGATTTATATATGTCAGGATCAAATAAAACTCTTGCAACTGTACGAGTACGAAAGTGAATTTGTCCCATAGAATGATCTACGTTCTCAAGTACAGGAGGATACTGAACACAATCTGGCAGTGTAGAATTGGCTGCGAAATGCGCAGCAAGCAGATTGGCTTTGTCTAAAGAAATGACAGCTGGAATGTCATTGTGAATGAGCGTCGGAATTGATGCTGATGCCGAATTTTTTTATATTTTTAACAAATGACCAAAAGTTTTTACTACCTCTGGGACATTGTAGAATTTTTTGCCTCAACGTTCGGTAATAGAGGAATTTGACACGCTTTAAGTGGGCATTACAGTCATTACTGGCTTGTTTGAACTTTGCTCGGTTTTCCTCTGTTGGGTTGGTCTTGTACAACCGAAAGCTTGTCTCTCTCATCCTGATAGCTTCTTTGCAGCTCAAGTCATACCACCCTTTTGCCTTTGGTCTGATACTCTTAATTCTGAATGCGAGCGCACGCATGAAAAGAAAATTCATACGGCACTTGCATTGGCGATGCACCGTCAAATAGCAAACGAGGTGGAGAGGGACGCGATTTACTACCACACACTGCACTATTTTTTTTGTTATTGATTTTGTTGTTGTATTTTTTTTTGACCACTGCACTGCACAGCACTTCACTGATGTGATTGTTAAGCGCGTGGGAGAGATTTTTATTTTTGATTTTGGGTTTGATTTGATGATGGGAGGTGAATTTAATTTTAATTGGGATAAAAAAACAAAATGGACAATTTTTTATTTTTTCTGTATTGTTTTGTTTATTTTGTTCGTATTTATTGTGTTTTTGGGGGTTGGATGGAGAACGACAGAATGCGTGTGTAACCGCGACAGAGAGTGAATCGGCACTCTGTGTGTATCTAATGGTTTGAGGTAAATAAAAACAGCTGATGTTAACATATTTGAAAAAGTCGAATCCGAGTGTCGGCTTAAATCAATCTGTGATGCGAACACATTCCAATGTCGAAGATAAATATTTAAAGATACACGTTTTGAAACTCGTTAATTTGAAACTCATCAGTACCTATTAGTTTATATTATTTGATGTTGAATTGGTTCAAAGTAATTTACGTAGAATCCTCCCTCTGCTGATGGGGTTTCGTATGAATAAAAACTCAATGTTATCAACTGAAGCTTATATTATTTGCATGAAAGTTTCACAATTTGAAGAAACTTTAATTCTTTTTCGCAGTTTTGGGGAATTTTTATCCAATATGTGAATCATATAAATGTGTGCATCTATTTGGGCAGTTGTGAGTAATTTATCTGTTAAAATCCTGGAAAATTCCAGGATTAGCTTGTAGGCGAAACGTAAAATCCTGGAAACTTTCTTATCTCTTAGTTACTTGATCTCTGTTTCGAACACTGCAATCTGAATTTATAACAATGCCTTCCTCCTGAACTTGTTCGTCCTGAACAAGTGTATCCTCAGTTTCACCTTCATAACGACGTAACCGATCCATATGCACTATATATAATTTTCCTCGAAGTCTTTCCCTTTCCGGTTCACAACGTCGTTTATGCGCTTCACAATTTTGTGTACGTTGGGGATTACAAAGCCACACCGAATATCCTTCCTGAAATGCAATTCATGTTACTCTGTAGTTCAGTTGCAGCTTCCAAAGTGTCAACAACACAAAGCAACGTTTAATTTATTGAAGTGAAATTGTTCACTTAATTATTATAACAATATATGTAAAATAAATTTAAATTTAAATGGCTTGTGAAATAGTGAATGGTGGTGGTATTTGCCGAAAGCGATTCTAAAAATTATGCACATAGCAGATGCAATGCGCAGATTGACATTTATACTGTTATGGATTGAGATGGCAGTGTGCGAACATACCCTGATGGGTGACAATCGTACGGATCCATTGAGTGACCATATGTGATAATGGGCAGTGATCAAGTAGGCAAGAGATAGGAAACTTTCATACGTCTTCCCCAGAGATCAAGTAAGGAAGAGATAGGAAGCTTTCGTACGTCTTACCCTTCATCACCCGTTTTCTTACGTGTCGCGTTTACGTGGTTACGTACTTCAAATCCTTATCGGTGTGTACATGTCAGCGGCCATTTTGCAAAAAACAATAACAATTTCATGACGGCCGGCCATGTAAATAAATACGCGAGGTGAATTTCTTTGATATTTCAAATTGTGCGGTTCGTAAAATTTGCAATTGCCAAAATTATTTTATAAATTGAATTGTTTAAATGCGAGTGTTTTTTTTTGTTCGGCAAGCAAACATAATGCGCAATTTTCGTACGATCCAGCAGTGTGTTTAATCCCGATCGTGCTTTGGACTACTCGGTCAATGGCGACATGACTTCGCTGTGTCATGAAACTCGCAGCCCAAATAGCTGCCCAACAACAACATACGTCGATAAACTGTAATCAACGATAATTCTACACCAAAGATGGACTATCTTCATTCCCGTCGCAGTTCATCAGGAAAAAAAATCGATACCGAAAGCGTCGCCCCAACAATCATCTCCACAACTGCCGCCGCAACAACTGACTCTGTCCACAGTTTCACTGGTGACGAGCCTGTCACGGGTAATGTACCACAATTGAAGAAATTAATGCAGTGGTAAGTAATCAAAGTGTTAAATACAGTTGGCGGAAATTAACCCATTCTTTTATAAAAGCTTACGGACAATCCAACAAACGAAGTATATCCCCATGCAGAATCCAGATCAAATCCACAGTGCTCGACTACTTCATAGCAAATTATGAATTTATAAAAATTTGTCATCAAACATATGTAGGTGGGATTCTCTATCTTATATCGACTATGTATTGTAATAGACTTGGAACATTTTTACTTTAGCTTCCAATCACTTTTTTCACTTCTTTTTTTTGTTCCACTCACTAAATTAAGCTAAAAATTTAGCAATTTTTTTTTGTCGCTCTCAATTAGTTAAAAAGTTATTAAACAATGAAATTTTCAAAAATCCCTATAGAAATCAACCAACTTTTGACAGTTCACACATAGCTGAGTGATAAATATGAAGAAAAACATTCCAATGGAGCACTGCCAGATAGAAAAAAAAATATTACATATATCCCAAAATGTAAAAAAATGTAAAAAATTGTAAAAAAAATATTAACAATGATTAATTAATAATAAAAAATGACTAAACAAAATATCTTAAAAAAATGCCGTAACGAAAATTTAGACCCCCTCGAAGAATTTTTTAAATGTGCCGGCAAACTATACAACGGCCAAGAAGCAATTCCAGAACCATGTTCTTATGATTCTGACGATTCATCATAAATTAGTATAATATAATAAATAATTTAAATCCTATGTCAACAGTTTTTCTATTAACCGGTACTCTGCGTGGCCCGCTTCGCGGGAACAAAGGATTTCAACTCTCTTTCTGTGGACAGTCCACGCTCACGCAACTTCGTTGCTCCGCTCAGGGTATTCAAAGTCATCAGGCAGGCGCCTTGGTCAACATTTCTTTTTGTTAAAATATTTTTATTTGGTATGATTTTTTCAACATGGCAATGCTGCGTACACCGCAGCAGAAAACAAAATAAATGAAGTGTCAAACTACAAACAATTTGTATGGGATTATAACCCAAAAAGTGCAATTTTATTTTATGAGCAACTTTTAAACTAAATGTGAGCGACCATTTTTAAAAGCATATAAATTAAAGGCAGCTAAAGTTTATTTATGCCATAGACTTTTTCGTAGATTCAGATTTAACAAAGAACGACCAGCTGAACCAATAATCCAATTCTAACAGTATAGCTAGAGCACTGATTAACAATAAGTTTAGAAATAGCAACTCAACAACAATAAAAATGATTTGTGGTTATCCCCAAAAACAGACAAACTACATGTGTTCAACATGCAAACATGGAGAAGCCAAGAAATTGTTGTCGAGCAATAAGGTCAGTTCCAAAATAAACAGTTTTGACCATTCTGGTTAAAGTGTCAGTGCAATAATAAATATCATCTTTCTATTTTTTGATATTATATATTACTGTTTTTACGACTTGATAACATATTTCAAAACACTTTGCTTAGCCTTATTTTTATACCATTTCAGATGTCAACGATATCTGTGACAAATATTTGTGGTGAAAATGTGAGGGAATGTTAAATATATGCGAGAATTTCAGTACGAATAAACGCAGCGTCAATCGACGATCCATTAGTCGACGACGAACCAATTGGATTTATTGATAAATACTCTGTATTCATTTTTTTATATTATTTTCCAAACTAAGTTTAATTTACAAGATTAAGACTGAACACTTTAACTATTCTCATATCTTATTTGTAATTACTACAATAACTTACTACTCATGTCAATAACTTCTAACAACAAAAATATAAAACAATAATTTGTTCCTTTGTATTTAAATAAAACAAAACATTTCTCTTAAAATATATTCTCTAATTAATTTTTTTGTGAGAAGGTTCTCATCGAGGTTCTTTTTATCGAAAGGTTTGTCAACTTAATTTGTCAAAAAATTTAGATTCATGACTACCGTCTAAGTAAAAGACTAGGGAGGCAAAGCGTAAGTAGCACATCAAACATATGTCTATGGATTAGGACATCAGTCAGACTTTCCTTGTCTGTACTACTGTATATATTTGGAAATAAGCAACACCATTAGCACCACTACCAGGTATCAAGTACTTCATATATCTGAATAGTGAACATCCGGAGATAAAAATGCGTATATTCCTTACGCCGTCGTATAAAATGAGATAATATCGGTAAACTGGAATCGCAAGCGACACAAGTCCCCCAAGCATCGCCTACAAAATCCAATACTCTGTAATATGTGAGGTGTTCCCAACAACCTGATCGACCCTCATCAGCGTGTTTTGAGGCTACGAACAGATGAAATTAAGAAGTTCAAGGCTATACCTATTACAGAGGAATTTTTTGTTATCTTTCCGCTTAATGACTTTCAAACCAGCTTAGCCTTCCAAGAATAGATGATCGTTTATTTCTTCCTCTTCTGATAATCTTATTAATTTAATGCTTAATTTTGCATAATAATCTTTTTCTTAGTTTCGGGGAATTTTGATCCCATTATCCATCTTTTAAGTATAAAAAAAACAACAAAATTTGCACATGTATGTATGAAATATAAATAATTAAGAACTTCCTACTGATAAACTTGAGAAAATGATTTCTATGTATGTGTGAGTTTTGAACTTCTATTTAATTTAAACTGTAAGATTAAATAATTGTGATATCAATTTTGGTTAATAAGTAAAACCTTATATTAATAAGTGTATAGAGATTAAAACAAAATAACCAACTATATTCTTATCACTGAATATTTTATATAACTAAATATAAATATAAAATGAATAAATGATTAAATTATTTTCAACCGCAGTCAATATTCAAATTTTAGCTTCATGGGAAATATTTCCAAATGTAACATCCACTCAACCAGCATTCCATGAGGTGTGGGCAAAAAGTGGGGAAATTTTGAATTTGGCCGTTATTTTGAAAATCTTGAAGATGGCAGTTTTTTACGTCTTGACGTTTAAATGACCAGGCCACAGACAAGTGTGTGTGATTCAAATATATGTGTACCTATTTGGGCCGTGGTGAATAATTTATTTGTCAAAACCTGGAATATTCTAGGATTAGCTTGTTGGCAAAACATAGAGTCCTGGAAAGTTTCCTATCTTTTCCTTACCTTATCTCTGGTAATGGCTGCGCCAACTGGAACGAATGACTAGAATAGGGGTATCTGTCAAAACCGCGGAAACCTCCGAGAATATGCCATCTCCTTCTAGATCAGTATGCAGAGTGGTACAAATAGAGGTGAAGCGATGGACAGCAAGTGAGTCTAAATTGTGACCACAACGTGATTAAAATACTGTCCTAACATGGGGTCTCCACGAGCAATATTTCATAGCATGCAATGTGCCATTCTATGAAAATTGCTTGTGGAGACCTCAAATAGTATTCTATGAAAAATTTCTTGCTATGTATTGCTCATTCAATTGCTTTCTATGGATAGTATGCTATGGGCTGTCATTTCTGCTTGAGGTTGTAAGATTGTTTGAGATAGTAAGCACGGGAAATGCCCACCCTACATTTCATAGCATTCTATCATTATTTCATACTATGAAAAGTGACAGATAGTAAGCTATCAAATATTGCTCGTGGAGATGCGGTGTAAGGCCGTATGTCAATTGCGTTAGAAAGAGGGTTAAATTTTATCCTCTAGCTAATTTTTGACATTTAAAAATTGTCTTTTTGCTGTTTTAATTGGATTAAATTGGATTTTAGTTCAATATCATTTTCATTATTGGGTGATGTAAAACGACTCTGATTGGCTTTAACTTGTCAATGCCCAACGATTGTGACTCTGTCTACAAATCAAGTGCTTATTTTTAACCTCCAAGGGGTAACCTTCGGGTACGGCTCTCATCCAATCGGATCTGACTTGCTTAATGATGAGCGCGAGTGTTGATAGAACTGAAAGGCCAACGGCAGCCTTCAATCCCGTAGTGGATAATGATGTTCTCCAGGTTGGGGGTTGTGCCTTGGGTTAACTACAAAACCCTGTAAAAAACTAACGGTTACGAAGCAATCAATAGCCTCGGAAAGACTGATTTTATTGTTGACGACCCTGCTAACCGAAAAAAGAACAACGACGCTCGTATCTGCCTTTAAACAGGAATGGTGCAAGCGAACAACTGGCGGAAGCCCTAATCTGCTACAAATGAGGCCGGGCAAAAAGAGGAGGAAAAACTGTGACACCTACTATGGACAGTGTTATAGTGAGCAGTAACAGTGGCTATTCGGATGCGGATTAATTATAAATGCGTCACTTGGGCAACAAGTCTTATGTTTCTAAGACATTAGCGAAAGCATTCTAACAATCTGCATCGAGGCCAAATTCGCCAACACAAGCCTTATTTGCGCTCACGCCCCAACGGAGGAAAAAGATGATATAGCTAAGGACTGCTTCTGTGAGCTCCTTGACAAAACCTATGAGCGACTACCGAAGTACGATGTTAAAATCGTGCTGGGAGATTTTAACGCAAATGCAGGAAAAGAAGACATCTTTAGCAGTATTTTCGGAAAACATAGCCTACACGACAACACGTCAGGTAATGGACTTAGTCTAATTGACTTCGCTACGGAACGAAATGCCACTATAGCCAGCATACGGATTCCTCACCCCGATATCCATAAGGGGACATGGCTGTCTTCTAATCAACGAACGATAAACCAAATTGATCACATTGCGATAGACGAGAGGCACGCATCCAGTGTTTCGGATGTCCGAAGATTCTGTTGCAGCCAAGGTTAGAATGCGGATATCCACCACGCCACAACAATCCAGAAATACTGTGAAAAAATTTTGTGTCGATAGACTGCAATCGCAAGAGACCGCCAATACCTTCGCACAACGCGTATCCTCTCGATTAAATTAATACCATACCACCAGCATCGAATGTCGAAGAACAATGGCAACGATGCCAACAAGCCATTAGATCAGCCGCAACAGATGAGCTAGGTTTCTCGCGCCCACCAGCAAAAAAACCCCTGGTTTGATGAGGAATACCGACAGATACTCGCAGCCAAGAACTTGGCCTCGAAGGCTAAGCTGCATGTGAAGACGAGAGCTGCCGTTGAGCTCTATAGGCAGAGAAGAAGGGAAGAACGCCGGCTTTTCAAAAAGAAGAAAAATGAGCAAGAAAAGCACGCGATCGAGGATATAGAAAGGTGGAACTCCAGGAACGATGTTCGCAAGTATTACCAAAGTGTAAAACGTCAAAGCCAAGGATAAAATGCTCGAACAGAATCCTGTCCAGATTAACAAGGAAATATCGTAGTTGAGATACAGTCAATGCTGGGGATATGAAAGAACTACTTCTGCATACTGTTAAAGGGCTATGGCTAAAAACATTCCTCTGTCAGGCAGAACGAGCCATTCAATATTGGCAACGACAGCAAAATCTAAACTCAAGCTTAATAATGCTGCCGGAAAGGGCGGCCTTCCTGCTGAGCTTTATAAAGCCGGCGGAGATGACTTGGAAATAACATCCACCAACTCATAAGCCAACTCTGGTCGGCAGAAAGTATGCATGAAGAATGGGACCTCAGCATCGTTTGCCCGATCCACAAAAAAGAGGACCCTCTAAACTGCGCCAACCGCATAGACATAAGTCTCCTCAACATCCAACAAGGTCATAGCTGCCGTAATATGTGAACACCTGAAACCGTTTACCACCAATCTGATCGGTCCTCATCAGTGTTGTTTTAGGCCAGGAAATGGATACCCACCGCCTATTCATCGATTTAAGAGCCGCATACGACAACATCTATAGAGACGAACTATACAGAGCCATGTCCTGTTTCGGTATACCGCCCAACTCATCCGTTTCTGTAGGATGAAGATGGAAATCTCTCGCTGCTTCATCAGGGTCTGAAACGACCTCACCGACACATTTGATACCAAAAAATAAATTAGCCAAGGCGATGCGCTGTCATGTGACTTCTTCAATTTGTTTCTTGAGAGGATTTTGCAAAACTCCCAAGCCAACACAAGAGCCACAATTTGCAAATATCGGTGCAATTACCGGACTCAACATGATGTTATAGTCACGTTTGCTATTATATAGAAGGAAGCGACAAAAATAGGTTCAGCAGTAAATGAGTGCAAGACAAAGTATATTCTCTCAACACGAAAGAACACACAACATCGACGAATTAGACATAACATCACCATTGACAGATGTAACTTTGAGGTAGTACGGGACTTTGTCTATCTCGGCTACGCTATTAACTCTGACAACAACATGTCGTCAGACGAAGAATTAATCTTTCCAACCGCTGTTTTTTCGGGCTATGAAGGCAATTCAGTAGTAAAGCCCTCACTCGAACTACTAAGGAGATCCTATATAAGACCCTGATCATAAAACAAAATTGCTTTCTTTTTCTTTTTTTTAAATATTATTATCAGTAACAAAAATGTTTTTGTAACTTTATGAATTGTTTCTAGACCAATATTTAATTTTGGTTGGTTATTGTGTTCATTTCCAAAAACTAATTTTTTGTATATTTTATTTTTATTTATTTATATATATATTCATTTAATTATATTTTAAAACGTTAATTACATTTTCTTGTAAAAAAGAGACGTTCTTTGCTTTTTATTTTATAATCTGAATGATGTGCAAACTGGTAATGACGATTAATCTCTCACTCCTCAGTAGCTACACCAAATGCCAACAATTAGCCATTGGATACATTTTAGCGAGCTGTTGGCCAGGTTAAAACTTTGCAGTCTCTATTCACCACACTAATATCAAAAATTATCCACTGGCTAAACATAGAACAGAAAAGTGTTTTACCATTCTAAGCCCGGCTTCATTCTACAATATTTATATCAGAGATCATTTATAAATTTCAGCTTCGTGGAATATATTTACAAATGTAACATACGCTTACAATTATTCCATGAGGTGTGGTCAAATCTTAATTTGCCATGGTGGAAAAATGAAAAAGTGTTCTATGCAAAAATGTGTTGTTTCCATGCATATTGGAAAATTATAACATCCATTTTGTATTAACTGATATATGAAAAAATTCAGAACCGGCTGATAATTACAATTCCAATTAGTAATTACCCCACCCGTTGGTCGCAACAGTGATACTTTGTATTTCTAATCGTTGTCGGTATAAAATCTGGAATTTGTTTCCGTTTCATTTAAGTTTTGTTTCAAGATTAAGTATATATACATCATGTCAATTTTCGAAAATATTGAAAAGGGACCCGCAATTGAAGTATTTGCTTTAAATAGAGCTTTCGTAGAAGATACTTATCCCAATAAAACAAATCTTGGGGTTGGTGGTACGTATATACAAAATAATGACGTTTTCCAGAGAGTGCATAAGGTCACATTAAAGGTCAAAATAAAATATATATATGACCTATTATGTATTCTAGTTGTGATTAAATTTCAGCTTCTAGGGTACTTAGTTTTAATGTGAAATCACAAGCAAGGCTATCTCATCTGGTTCAAAGTTCTAAATACATTGTAGCTGTTCTGATAAGGTTTTAATAATAATGATAGTAACAAGCATGAATGCAGTTAGTAGAGTAATTTGCATTAACGAATCGCTAGATATCATAACAATCTTAAAAATAAAAAGCCTAGCAAATTTAAATTTAAGTAAATACTTTGGAGATTGTTTGTACCTATACCATTTTCCTCCTTATTAATGAGTAGGTACGTAACTTTTAAAAGTACTTCCACTTTGAGGTTAAATCGACTGGCGATACGATAAAAATTTCTAGAGATTACATGATTTTTAATTGTGGTTAAATAACCACTTCATATTAATATAAATATGTAATATTGATACATACATAATACATCAATCAAAATAAAATGTGTTATATATCGTTTCTTCATTTTTTTGTTCAAAACTTGCTGTCACGGCCACTACCATCAGAGCACACTCAGATGTTGGGACGTGTTGGCTATACGTCGATGAATTGGCACTGGTTCTCTCAATTTAGTATTTATTTAGTCCTCCATATTTAGCTTCCACATAAGACGTGTACTGCCAATTTATGTTGGACAGAATATAGTAAATATATAGGCGAAAAGTGTTTAAGTTTTGCGTCGAGCGATTCATATTATAAACTTCGTCGCTTCCCGCTATTACATTTTGGTGTATAGAATCTGTCCGAAAACGTCCAATGCGAAGTTTTATGACTATGACTTTTTTGCACCTCTCGTATAGTTCGACGTTGAATATTCGTCTCCATAGCCCGTCAACGCAAACGGGAACAACGACTTTTCGAAGAATAAGCTTTAGTTATGACATTTTATATATAAACTCTCAGAAAATGTTGGAGTTTTTTTGTCAGTGGAATGTCGACGTTCAGCTCGTATAGTTTCAGGTTGAATACTCATCTCCATAACCTGTCAGCGCATACGGGACGGGTTTTTTTTTTGGAAAAAAAATTTATTTCAAATTGACCAGTTTGAAATCGTTTAATTTCTGACCAGATTTTGTCAGAGTAATAGCCGGGCCGAAGTAGACAAAGTCCCATACTGCCTCAAAGTTATATCTGTCAATGGTAACGTTCTCTCCAATTCGTCGATGTTGTGTGTCCTTTCGTGTTGACAGCATATACTTCGTCTCTCCCTTATTTACTGCTGTACCCATTTTTGCCGCTTCCTTCTCTATACTAGCAAACGTGGTTACGTGAGTCCGACCGATAATATCAATATCGTCGTTGTATGCTAGTAGTTGCAGCGATTCATGGAAGAAGCGGATGGTCGTCCGCCTTCAATTGCTATGTCAATTGAACATTGTAACTGAATATTTCGAGATCACTGTGCAAAATTCTCCTCAGGTTGTTGCGTAAAATGTTGAGCTTTTAAGATCGATGTCGAGTTGATGTTCGTTAAATGAGTCTCACACTCTCGGCGACAGCAGCCATATTGTCGTTTGACGACGACCAGAACAATAACTGCTGTCCACTAGCATACCAGTCTCACCAACTTGTTGCACAATACTTATTTTCAAATACCGCACTGTTTGCGCTATGCAGCACTCACTTTGGAAATAAGTTTTTAATATTTCACAGAGTTGTTCAAGCATTATACATTTGAAATACGAAATCAATTTTAATGCTCTGTAACAAATAAAAAACATATGAGAAGGCTACAATCCACCGGGTGGACCGTTTTATATCCTATCCCATCCCTTCCTTAAAACAAATATCCACAAAATATCAGCTTTTTGGCGATGAAATATAGAAAATGTCATTGTCAGAACATATTGTTCAGGCAGTTTATTAAAATCATATATGGTTCGACAAAGAACACATTTTTTCGCCTGGTTATGCTATCAGGTATTATATCAAAATGTTTTTTTGTCTGAAAACGCCTACAAAAAGTGGGCATGGCTCAAAATTATATATGCAAGAAATGCTTATATTAACAGAAGCATCAACATTTTTTCGAAATTTTTAAAATTTTTCCGAAAACCGTTTTTTACTAAAAACGCCCCCAAAAAGTAGGCGTGGCAAAAAACTTTGTATGAAGAAAATATAGACATTGTCTAGATATGTTGTTCAGACACTTTTTCAGTATCACTAACGGATTGGCCTAAAACTATGTTTTTCTGAAAAGAGGGCGTGGCAGTGGGCGGATTTCAAAATTTTTTACACTTGTGCTGCTTGGAGCAACAACAAACATGTGTACCAAATTTCATCATTCTAGCTCAAAATTTAATGCCCAAAAACTGGTGACGTACGCACGGACAGACATGGCTTAATCGACTCAGCTATCGATTCTGAGTCGATCCATATAGAGGTATCTTATGAACTAAAACCGAGTGCAAACTGTCCCGTTAATTCAGAACACCATACGGATGAAGAAGAATCGAAACTTTGCAATAATACTTGGGCGTAATAATAGACAAGCAACTAAATTTTAAGGATACCTCTAATTACATATATGGCAAGATATGTAAAAAATTGGGATTCTTTTATAGAATCCGAAAAAGACTTGACTTCAACAACGCAGTGATGGTTTTCAATACAATAATCGTACCGCATTTTGATTACTGCGCAACAATTTTACAAATAATCGATAATGAAGTAAAAAAAGATTACAAGTTCTACAAAATAAAGCAATGCGTGCAATATTGAAGCGCGATATACATATATACTCCGTCGTGCAATATATAACAAATATTAATGCGGTTAAATGTCAGACAACGTCTTGTATTGAGAGTTTTGTTGTTCATATTTAATGTTAAATACAATATTTTTCCCGGACATTTGCAGAAAGACATAGTTTATGTTAGCGATATCCAGCCTTATAATCTTAGGCGTGGAAATGATTTTAGATTGGAAAGATTCAACAGATCCAGCACACACAATTCTATTATGTACCAGGGATATAATTAAAACAGAAAATAATGTCTATCGCTTCAAAAAAAAACTCGTGATTAAATATATAAAAACAAATTAAGTATTTACAAGTTTAAAATGTAAATAGATTATATATGAAAAATATAAGAACATTAACATAAACTACACAATTGCTAAATTATTAAACAAAATTTTGTTTTATTATTAGATATAATTTGTAACAGTTTGTATGAAACTAATAAAATCAATCAATCAGATAATAAATCTACCCTGACGATGTAAATTCCAGGTCGACTTTCTTAATTTAAATGTAAACATTTCTCCAAACCGTCTTCTTTATATTTTTTAGCGCACAAAATTCAGATTCAAACTTTATCCTTGTTGTTGTCAGCAACTTTGTTTGGTGATTACACTACTTTTGTCTGAAGACATACAAAAATAAGAACATTGCAATAAATATTTAACAATCGTGGAGTCATTCATCTTTCGTACACACGACAACGACATCAGAAAAAAAAAAATTAAATTTAAAAACGACATTTGCATCGTGCTAATTCGATATGCGCTGTTTGCATTCGCTTGTGCAATACAATCTGTTCGCAATGTATTTCGGAACGTGACGCAATGTAACGATGCTTGTGTTTGCATTAAGGAATGTTTGCATTAAGGAATGTTTGCTGATGCACAATGAAGTCAGTACTGCATTTAGGAGTTCAGCCTGTATCGAGCATTCGATTGATTTTAAATTAGAAGTCGAAACAATGCAAGTTTGTTCTATTCAAGTCAAAAGCAGACAATCCTTTCTGAAGATATCTTCTATTTACTGCCCAGAACGATGCAAGGTTGAGAAAATTGACTTTGCAATCTTGCTTAATTCCCTTGGACTGAGTTTTGTCGACGGAGGGGACTTTAATGCAAAACATACATTCTAGGGATCTAGCTTGTAATAATATTCCCCAAAAAAGCAAAAAAGTAACCACGGGTAATAAAAGATTTGTAAGACGTAAAAGAAAAGCTCGTAAAAGATAGCAACAAACACGTGCTCCCCAAGATAAACATATTGAAATCGGTTGAGTAACTTGATATCAAATTCAATTACAAATTTTAAAAACCGTGCAGTAGAAACTTATCTGCAAAGCGTAAACGCTGCAAAAGAACCCAATTATTCACTTTGGAAAGCAATTAGAATCATAAAACGGCCAAAAAACGCTGTGTCATCGCGAAAAGCAATTAGGAAACGTTTTTGCTGCTCATCTGAAGGAACATTTAATCCCTCTGATGGTCCAGCCCTAAGTCAAAACATTAATGTATTCGACACCATAACCAAAAATAATGTAGAAAGATATGCAAGTATTGCCGAGATTAACCGGGAAATCCATAAACTAAAGCCTAAAAGCGTTCCAGGTTATGACTTGATTACAGGAGACATTCGTAAGATGTTGCCTCGAAAAGCATTAACTAAACTTATCTACATTGTAAATGCGGCAGTCAGACTAGAGTACACACCAGGACAGTGGAAAGTCGCGGAAGTGATTATGGTTTTAGACCAGGAAAATCACCAAATGAAATAAAATCTTGCAGACCTATTTCACTTCTTAAAATAATTTCAAAATTTTTTTTTTTCAAATTAAGACAAGTTCTGCCTGAAAAATTATATAAAATCCTCGTCTCGTACCTTGATCATAGACTCTTCCAAGTGAAACTTGGAAACTATTATTCAGAGTTTCAAGACATATTGGCAGGAGTACCCAAAGAAAGCGTCCGTGGACCACTCTTGTACCTCCTATTTACACGTGATATCCCACAAACAAACTATCAATAGTTGCCACGTTTGCTGACGATACAGCTATACTAGCAGTTGGTACAACAATGAGGAAATAAATATCAAATTACAAAACGCTCTTAAAGAGGTTAATGAATGGACAAAATCCTGGCGGATTGCACTTAACGAGAGCATATCGATTCATGTAGATTTTTCGTGTAAATGGACAAACAATTTGCCAGTATTTCTAAATACGGTTCGAGTCCCTTTTGCAAATGAAGAGAATATCTCGGAACGAACCTTGATTGAAAATAAAAAAGGAAGTCGCATGTTAAAAAAGATACGCGAAGAACTTAAATACAGAGAACTGTACTAGTTACACGCAAAATATTCTAAGCTTAACCTTGAAAACAACCTGCTATTATACAAGCAAGTGCTAAAGTCGGTTTGGATTTACGGTATACCACAATATGGTTGTACCAGTGAAACGAATCTAAACTTTCTACAACCTTTTGAAAACAAAAGGTAAAGATTATTCGTCAAGTTAATGCGCCGTGTTATGTAAGGAGTATAAGGACAAAAATTGCACTAAAACATGAAAAACGTTTATTAGGACACGTTCATGAAATTTGACGTAACAAATTTATTGGACCGTCTTCAAATAACTAAGCACTTAGATTTGGCCCTATAATAAAAAACCGCGCCATATATTGCTGAAAATCAGGAACTCTCAAAGGAAAGTTACCTGCAAACATTGATTACTCATGTCGCATACTTAGTTGCAATACAAATGCAAAAACGGTGGTTGTTTTAGTGAGTAAACATCTTACACTACTTTGGGCACAGTCCTCGGAACAAAAAAATATATATCTATACACAGTCAATGGCAAAATTATTTACACATTGCATTGATAGCACTTTAACCAACCAATAAAGCGAGATAACTTTTTAAATAATGTTTGCAATTTTATTCAAACAGTAAATAAAAAAAAAATCAAATTCCAACAAGTAACCGTTAAATTTAAAGAAAACAAAATAGCACAATCATTTACACATCCGTCGAACAGAGGCAACATTATTTACACAAGTGCAAATAACTGCTTTGGGAAAGTAATGGTTCTAAATTTCTTTAGTTAAATGATATTTTGCGTGGTGTCCAAAAATTGCGCTCAGTTTTGCAAGGTCCATAATAGAGAAAAGTTGTACGAGATGCCAAAAACTATTGAGCTTTCACTTAAAAAAAGAGCAGCCATTGTTGTAGATTTCCAGGAGGGTGTTTCGTCGGTGGAACTCTATAAAAAATGCTAGAAAAGTTATGTGGCAAACTCGATCGAATGCTGACAAGTATCCAGATCAACAGAGATATGTCCATAAACGGGTTACATAGCTTAGCCGGAACCGATATCGCCGATCGCTTGCTAAACCAATTCATCCCACGTAATACACCAGCGTTCCACTTAATTTTCCCAAATTGTAGTGAATAGATCAAAAAAATTATTTTTATAAATAACACTTATGTATTTAAGTTGTTTTGTGGTAATTGACTTTTACGTCTATTAGGTTAGTATTACAGTATCAATTTATTACTTGCTGTATCTTTCTGTTAATGAGTTTGAGATCAAACAATTTGTGTTGGTTGACAAAAGATATTAATTTGGATGGTGGGTCGAATGTACTTTTAACTTCCAAAAGTAAACCTTTAGAGAAAACTAGTAACATATAAATTCTTTCTTAATTAAATCTTTATGTTTTGATAAATTTGCTTAATTAAGCATATATGCTAGACCTCTATATGCAAGAATCTGCAGCTAAAAGTGCTTTTGGAATAAGCCAGCTCAACTTATGAAAAGCGAACTTAATAGGACACGCTCAAATTCTAAACAAATATCTAGGCTCAGCTGTAATCTATGACTACTGGAGGACATTTGGCAATCAAAAAGACTTTAGACAAATTGAGGGAGCGATTCCTCTGACTGTTTAGAAGGGAAGACATCGACAAGTGGTGCCGAAAATGCATTACATGCGCAGCCTGTCAAGGACCTAAACGAAAGACGCAAGGAACCATGCATCAGTACAACGTTGGGGCATCGTTCGAAAGAATAGCAATAGATGTTGCTGGCCCGTTTCCAGATGGCCAAAAGCATTCGCTTTACCTAACCAGGAAGCGAAAACGTAGTGGAACAGATCGTTAACAACTGGGTATGCAGATTTGGGGCACCGTGTGAACTACGTTTTGACTAGGATGTTTGCCAGCGATTGGGTGTTAAGAAGACCAGAACGACACCGCTTCATCCACAGTAAGACGGAATGGTGGAACAATTTAATCGAATCTTAAAAGAACACTTCTCCAAAGTGGTAGACGACATTCAACGAAACTGGGATCGGTGCATTCCCCATAGCACGACTTGACACTCGCCACGTGAAGTCGAATTTGGCCTAGCATTAAGATTGCCTTGTGAAGTAATGTTCGAATCCCCAACGGTAGAGACGACCACTGAAGATGACTACATTGATGATCTACGCGAAAGACTCGGAGATATCCACGAAATTACCAGGACAAGAATAAGACTGACAAGCGATCGTATGAAAACCAGGTACGATATCAGAGCAAAATGGAACTGTATTTCAGAAAGGAGATTCGTTGTGGCTATATAATCCCCAACGTAAACAAGGAATATCGCCGGAGCTACGGCCGAAATGGGAAGGCCCCTACAAAATTGTGAACGCCTTAACGTCTATCGAATACAGAAAGGACTTCGAGGAAAATTAAAAGTAGTGCAACTAAATCGGTTACGTCGTTGTGAATGTGAAGCTGAGACTACACTTGTTCGGGACGAACATGTTTAGGAGGAGGGCAATGTTATAAATTCAGAAAGCAGTGTGCAAACATACCCTGATGTGTGATTATCGAACTGATCTATTTAGTGTCCTTTAGTGGTACTGGATGCGCCTACTGGCATGAATGACTGGAACAGTGGTATCTGTCAAAACCTCATCTCGAACAATCAAGAAACTGCGGGAACCTCCGAGATCAGTACGTGTAGTGGTATAAATATAGGTTAAGCGACAACCAGCCAGTTAGTCTTTATTGTGACCTGAACGTGGTTTGAATATTGTTGAGTGAGTGAATTACCTAAGTGAACTTTGGAAAGTGATAATAGTGCGCGAATTTAATCGTTGGTATTTGATTTCAAATAAGTGTAATTGAATTGTTAAACGAGAAACTGTTTTTAAATAATATAATTCTAGGAATAAGAGTGTGTTTAAATAAATTCTGGTTAAACATAAAACAGAAAAGTGTTTTATCATTTGAAGCCCGTCTTCATTCAACAACAATAAAAAGAATTAATACCGAAGCTGTGTACACTTCACTTTTTCTACTTTTTAACTTCTGGTCGGAAAAGATTAGGTTAAGTTAGGTAGATGGGTTGATGAGGCAGGTGGTGTGCGTCTTCCCCGATGCCACTCACGTCAATGTAGACCCATTGTGATGCCCGTTAGGAGTCCACGCGTGTGGTTTTTTTCATCAGTTATATCGTTACCATCCATTGCTATTAGTCCTATTCCAACCATCAAGATATTGTTGCAAATCTGAAAACATTGGGGAAAGGGATTTCAGATAAATCCGTAAGGTCAAGAAAAAAGTATTTACCTAAGGTTTTTAATTCTTAATTGGCTGAGGCCTTGGAAGTGGCACAAAAAGTGGAGGGTATCCTCTCGAATTTCTTTCTTTCTGTCCGGGTACCTAGCAGAGCTCAACATTATGTTGGTCGCCAAGAACCTTTAGCTCTTCAGGACAACGACAAAGTTTAGATTTTATTTCGACAGCTGAAATTGCTTTTATTGCAGCCGCCTGACCATTAATGAAGATGGTGATATCATCTGATCGTAACGCCTATATTGACGTCGCTTTGGCTCCTACTGCTACCGCCAATATCTCAGCGTGGAAAAGACTCCTGCTCCAACCCCTATGTATATTTTTGAATCATCAGTGTAGATGGATATGGTTTCGGTTCCCAGTTTTTTCCTCTCCCACTCCTCTCTACATGGATAGTTTTTTTAAAATTAAGGTGGAGCAGCATGTTGTCATAGGTTACAGCTGAGCCTAGATATCTATTTAGAATTTGAGCGTGTCCTCCTCAGTTCGTTTTTCAGAAGTTGAAGTTCCTGCTAAGCTATCTAACCCGCTTATGAACAGGTGCAATCAATACAAATGGAGAATCAATAGCTCTGTTGACCTGTGTATTTGTAAGCAATCGATCGAGTTTGCCAAGGAACTTTTCTAGCATTCTAAATTGCAACTCTTATCGACACTTAACAACTCTATTTGGGTGACGTTATAAAAAACTAACTTGAATGAATACCTATGTGTAAAACCATGCTGTATATATTTTTTTTCCGTGGGCTGGTGGAAATCTTGATAGACACGATGAGCACGTGTCCAAAGTAGTGTGAGATTTTTAATCACTAAAACCACCAACGATTTTGTATTTGTATTGCAACTAAGTATGCGACTTATATCACAATTTTTTTATCACTAGTAATGAATGCCTTTTCCGCATTTTATAGCGCGGTTTGTTATTATCGGGCCAAATCTAAGGGCTTAGTTATTTGAAGACGCCGCTTTGGGGTACTACTGCCGATATAACTTTGAACTCTGAATATTCGTTTTCAAGTTTTAAACGGAATATTTCTCTTATATGCTCAAGATACGAGACGAGGATTTTATATAAATTTTTAGGCAGAACTTGTCTTAATTTGTATTCAAGGCCTCTATGCTAAACCTTGTCAAAAGCTTTCGACACGTCAAGAAATATGGCTGAGCAAATTTTCTTTCCTTTGAAAACTTTCTCAACTACATCAGTAATCCGATGTCCTTGGTCCACAGTCGAATGTTTGCTTCTAAACCCAAATTGATGGTCAGGTAAAAGGCGTTTCTGATCAATAATGGGGAGTAAGCGAACGAGCAATATCCTATCAAACACTTTTGAAATTATTGGAAGAAGTGAAATAGGTCTGTCGATTTTATTTCATTAGTTGATTTTACTGGTTTAAGAACCATAATCACTTCCGCGACTTTCCACTGTCGAGGTATGTACTCTAGTCTGACTGCCGCATTTACAATGTAGAGAAGTAAGTTAATGTTTTCCGAGGACACATTTTAAGAATTTCTCCTGTAATCAAATCATAACCTGGAGTCTTTTTAGGCTTAAGTTTATGGATTTCCCGTTTAAGCTTTGCAATACTTACATATCTTACTATATTCTTTTCGGTTATAGTGTCGAATACATTAATGTTTTGATTTAGTGCTGGACCATCAGAGGGCTTAAATGTTCCATCAAGATAAGCAAAAACTTTAGCTGTTCTATGACTCTAATTGCTTTCCAAAGTGATTAATTGGATTCTTTTTCAGCGGTTAGGCCTTGCAGCTAAGTTTCTACTGCACGGTTTTTAAAATTTGTAATTGAATTCGATATCAAGTTCCTCAACCGATTTAAATATGTCTTACCTTTAGGAGCACGTGTTGGTTGCCATCTCTTACGAACTTTTCTTTTATGTCTAACCAAATCTTTTATTTCCCGTGGGTACTTTTTTGCTTTGTTGAGGAGTATTATCCCATGCCGCTTTTTGAACGGTATTGATAAAGGGATCAACCGCGACTTCGAGTTCCGATGGGGTTCTAAGCGATACACCCAATCGAATATTATTTTCAATATCGTTTTTGAAGCCTCCCAAATTGCTTTTCGCGGTTGATAGTCTGTGTGGGTTTTCATTTCTAATAAGTGACTTGCTCGTTGTTAGAATGACCGGAGAATGATCAGAGAGAAGATCAAAGATTCAAAGACCTTTTAAAATAAAGAAAACGATTAAATCCGGTATTTTAATAGCATCAGTAGACCAGTAAGTTGGTTTTCCCGTTGAAGAAAATTTGGTATTGTAATATCTGCCCACATCGTACCTTTCTGTGATATACATTTAGATCCCCAGAATGTGTGTTTTGCATTCCGACGATAAAACGCTGTCCAAGGGAATTAAGCAAGTTTGCAAAGTCAATTTTCTCAACCTTGCATCGTTATGGGCAGTAAATAGAAGAACAAACTTGCATTGTTTCGACTTCTAATTTAAAATCAATCGAATATATAGTGATGCTCCACCTCTAGCCTTATTTGATGGATGTAGAGCATGATATTCAAGACAACCTTAAATCTTTATGTGAGAACTAATCTTTGCGTGAGTTTCGGATATTAAACAGACGTCGATATCTTTTTCCTGCATAAACAATTCAAGTTCTCCAAGTTTCTGCCAAAGACCATTGGCATTCCACATAAGAATTTTAAGAAATCTATTCATGTTGCAGGTGGATTACGTCTGTTGCGAATATGGTTTTCAAGCTTTTTTAGCCTGTCGAAAATAAGTTTATTCGTTTTGCTTTGTTCCTCAAGTTTTGAAAGTATAATCGAAAAAAAGTCGGAAACGGGATCAGGTGCAATATTTTTATTGGATACTGTAGCTTGGGCATAAGTTTGTACATTTGGTTTAGGGTGTACAAAGTTCCAATCGTATTTCTGATGGTATTGGTTTAATTTTTTTGTTTTTTGATTGTTGCCTGCTTTGGCTTTGAGATAAGTTTAAGCGAATTTTAGGCTTTTTCTTAGTTCAGTTTTATTTCTGTGAATTTTTTTGCAACTCTTTAGCGGTAATTTGCGTGATGATTGCCTTTAAAATTAATGCAAATAGCATTAATTTTACACATTGCGCCTCTTTCTGACAATAGGTTTGCGTATGATTATGTCGTTGGCAGCGCTTGCACTGACGAACTAACTTTGAATCCTTACGTTTCCGTCCTTAAAGCTTTTATTTTTCACTGAGTCTCGTTGTTCATGAGCCGACACTTCTGGCGTTGTCGAGCTCCTGGAGACGCATATATATTTTTGAGGTCCATATATACTTTTCCGAGAGGGTTACAGAATTGCAATATTTTGCTTTCCCCAGAATACGTAGAGCCGACCTCCGAAGAAGGTGGATTTTCTAGTGAACCTTTTTTTTTGTATACAGTTTAAATTTGGTATACGGGGAGTGGATTTTCTGACCCCTAACCCGAAGGGGGGTATGTGATTTCGAAAATACTACATGGAAAATGTTTGTTGTGACATGTGTCAACACAACTTCAAGCAGTCAACTTGATTAAAGGGTTAAGTCGTATGCTACATGATCCATATAAGGAAATTACGGCAGTCATTTGGTTAAATGTACCGCCATACTACGCAGAAGATATTTAACATTTGCGATGGAGCTCGTCGGTCATCAAAATTTGCTTTTATAAATCAGGTTCAGTTTTAACCATTTCATTGACTGTTTGTCCATATTCCAAGCGACGCGGTTCAAAAACGTGTTCACATGGGTTAATATCAAAGTTATTCAATGGTTATATATCGATATAAAAAATGCACACCATGTACTCTAATGACGGGCTCTATGCCTCCTGATCGATTCTAGGATTTGTGCAAGAAAGGTTATTTTTTACAAGTAGGTAGAAAATTAGCTACACCGCTTTAGCACGGCGATATTGGATCGTGATAAATCGACACGGAATGAGAGCAGACGGAATTTCGGTGATTGAAAATTCAGGGTAGTTGTGTAACTCAGATCTTTGCGAATTTGACCACTCGAGGGATATGGCAGCGAGTGTTTTTTATGTAGGTTACGTTTTATATACAAATAAAAAACAAGTCAGTAATCAAAGTTTTTTTTGTTTTAATAAAATATTCAAAAAGTAAACGTATTACAGTTATTTATTAATAATGTTATAAAGATCAAAGTGTCGTCCTCTTTGTTCAATAGTAAATTAACATGTTCGAAGCTAATAAAAACTAAATAAACAACTTAACAATTGTTTCACACATATACCAGCTCTTCTTGCGCTGTTCATCATACAACTATTGTGTATTAATCGTTTGGTATTATGAACAATGAATATTGGTATAGCCAGAGCACACTTTTGTGAAAATTAAATACTCTATACTGAATATATTGGATTTTAGTTTATTATTGGATTCGTTTAGATATATTCTAAAAATATTTAAATAAATAAATGAAATCAAACTGGAATTAGATCTATTTATAAATTATCGACTAATACTACATATGTTATTTTATTTTATATTCTAATATTTACTGATTGTTCTTTCTTTCTTTTTTAGCGTATCGCAACGAAGATGGTAAACCGTGGGTTCTTCCAGTCGTAAGAAAAACTGAAATGAAAATCGCAAGTGATAAAAGTATAAATCATGAATATTTGCCTGTTTGTGGTAAGCAAATTATTTGATTATTGTGTTTCAGTGTGGTATTTACTGACATTGCATACGCATATTTTAAGGAACGGATGCGTTTACTTTGGCGGCAACTAAACTTCTTTTGGGCGAAAATTCATCTGCAATTGCTGATAAACGGGTACCTATATTTAAAATATTAAGAATATAAATATGTTTTGTAAATCGTTTGGTTTTGTGTCTTTTAAAAAGGTAGCACATTTATCTGGTTGGTCAGTTTTTTTACATTTAATTATTTTGAATGTCAATAATGTCTTTTGAGTGATCACCACTGATACGATTATATGCAGAACTAGTGTATCAATGGCATTACGGCATTAGTTTTAGTTATTAAAGTTACATTTATTGGAACTATCAATAAGTAAATATAAGAATACAAAATAAAAGAACACATGTAGTATTAGTCGATCATTTATAAAAAGAGATCTAATTCCGGTTTAGTTTCATTTATTTATTTAAATGTTTTGAGAATTGAAATAAAACTTTATACATATTTGTTAACATTTTAAAATGATAAATTCAGTTAATTGGTTGACTCAATCTTTACATAGAATCATGCATTTGTTCTTTGCGATTTGTATCAAGTTTCTTAAACCAATCAACCGCTGTTTCAAATATTTCAAATATTGACAATGAATTTGGACTTGTGTGAAGAAATTCGGTATAATATTGTAAGTATACTTAATAATTTTAAATCGGACGAAAAGCCCGGATGTATGTTAAACAATGTTCCCCAATAAAGAAAGATCTTTCGTTAGGAAAGCAATCAACCGTTTACACGCCGCGCCGAGGGGCAAAAAGTCGAATTTCCGAAAGTGCTGATTTCGATTACCTGATTCATGTTTCTAGCAGCAAATTAGACAGAGAATCTGGGTACACTAATAATTTGGGCCAAAACTTAAGTTTTAACGCCATAATAGCGTGTGTGGGGATTTGGTCTATCTTTAGGGTGTTACGTCAATTCGTGGTGAACTAAAAATGTGATTTTTTGCTTATTTAGTATGCCTAATAATACAATACAATGGTGAAATTCAGAAAACAAAATTTGGGTGAACTAGCACAATATAAGAAAGGCTAAGTCCGCAGTAATGAAAAGCTGTAGTCTTATAAAAGAGCTCCATTTTCCTCCGGTCTGAGATAAATTAGTAAAATTTTAAATATTAAGTGTAAAATAGGCGAATAAAGATCCTTTTTTGTATGACTTAGAATTATTAATAATATAAATTTAGCTTTCTTTTTATACGCTTTCCCATAGGGGTATATTCGTTTAGTACATACATAGTTCGATACATAGCTTGTAACAGAGAGCAATAATGTGGCTAGATATGCCTCAAAGCATATTGATCGACTCAGCATCTTTGGAATCGGCCAAGCCCCCTTTTTAGAAAGTCGTAGGTTTTGGCCAAACCGTAGGGAATTTTGAAAGAATGTCTGAACAACTTTTAGACAATCTCAATATCTTTATTTCCTTTGTACAAATTTTTTTTGCCACGCCCACTTTTGGGGACGTTTTCTGTTAAAACGTTTTTTTTGTAAAATTCTAAGAAAATCCGGAACACCTTTAGATGAAAAATCATTGGTTATGATAATATAAACTTTTCGCTCACATATTATTTTAACCGACGCCCACTTTTTGTAGGCGTTTCCCTACAAAAACACCATACCATATTCGAACCAAAAACGATTTTGATAAACCGTCTGAACAACATGTTGGGATAATACCATTTTTAATATTTCATTGCCATAAAGCCCACATTTGGGGATTTTAACCTTAAGGATGGGATGGGATAGGGTATTCAATGATAGGGTATACCTATGGTATTGTGAGTTGCTTTGTTTGAAGTTTTTACGGAAAGAAACATTTACCACACCAATTTTTGTTTTATTCATATGAAATCAGAGAACGGCTGGACCGATTTGCTAATTTTTTGCTCAAATGTTTATCATAATCCAACATAGGTTTTTACGGAAGCAGAAATTAACCACGCCCACTTTTTTTGATTTATCTATAGTCGGAGCTGCACCGATTTGATAATTTTTTTAAATGTTCGTCAATTGAACACGCAATTGACAATTAACACTTTTACGCCCACTTATTTTGATTCATCTAAAATCTGAGAACGACAGGACTGATTTTTTTATTTATTTTTTATATGCTCGTAGCTATCCGAATTTAGTTTTTAGGGGAAAGATATTTACCATGCCCACCTTTTCTGATATATCTGAAATCGATGATGCATTAACCGATTTGGTTAATTTTTTATATGTTTTTAAAAGTCCATAAAAAACTACTAATAGAGTGAAAGTTGTGAACGAGGGAACTGGAGGTACTTTTGACCGAATTAATTTTGGCAACGACACGCTCACAGAATGAAATTGCACTTGCACTTGCTTCATCAGGAATTGCAACTAAATTGTTGGAAGGCGGTCAAACTGCTCATTCAGCGCTCAAGTTGCCATGGAATATGCAAATCAATGTATATCCAACGTGCAAAATTTCCGAGAACTGGCCAAAGTTTTGCAGCAAAGCAAACCGATCGTTTGGGATGAGTGTTCAATGACACAAAAAAAGTCTCTGGAGGCATTAGACAAAACAATGCAATACGAAACGATCATAGACGGTTTGGTAGTGCGATGATTCAGCTAGCAGGTGATTTTCGGCAAACATTGCCAGCAAGTTCACGGCAACTGCAGCCGATGAACTTAATACATGTTTCAAGCCGTCCGTTTTGTGGAAACACTTCAAAAACCTCAAATTGACTAGGATCATGCATATCAATCTGCAGATCGACAAATTTTTAAAGCAGTTGCTGAACATAAGCAACGGCAAAATCCATGTTGACATTTCCATCGGCAGTATTCAATTTCCCGTCGCTTTCTGTTAGCTTACCGATTCAAAATCCGAACTCATCCGAAAAGTGATTCCAAACATTGATCAAATTCGCAAAAATCATGTTTGGTTGATTGAACGTGCTGCGAAAAACATCATAATGTTACGAAATATAAACCAACCACGTCTTTGTTATGGCACTCAGTTTGCGGTCAAAAAGGTGATGAACAATGTTATCAGACAACAATACTTAAAGCGAAGTACAAAGGAGAAGGCGTTTTGATACCATGAATCCCAATGGTTCGGACGGTCTTACGATTCCACTTTAAACGCTTGCGATTTCCGGTACGTCTTGCATTTGCAATGACAATTACAAATTGGAAATTTTCTTTAACTTCTTGCGACTATTTTATAAATTCAATCATTGGCCAGTTGGTGTCAAAACAAAGGTTATGAATTTAAAAACAAGATTACCCGAAATATTTTAATTTGTGAATAAAGATTTCACAGAAAATCACTTTTCGTTTATCAATGATTAAGATTTATTATTCTGAACGAGTGTTTCTTATTCCAGGCAAATCAAATAAAATTTTCCAATGATTCATATAACCAGTTAACTATGGCGATTCTATCATGCTTTGTGTTCCAATGAAGTTATTCAATGATAACAAAATCGCCTGATCCACTGTCGGAACATCATCAAAGCAATCGAAAAAAAAAGAATTCATTTATTTTAATTTTTATTTATATATATTGGTTACATGAATATCCCACCCTATCCTTATAAAAAATTTCTCAAAAAAGTGGGCCCTGCTTGAATAAATCTTGCAGGTTTATCTTAATCCTTTGTGGTTCAACTAAAAAAAAAGTTTTTCTTTTAAATGTTAATGTTTTAAGAAAACACCCTTAAAAAGTAGCCTGGCTGGATGAAATATAGATACTGTCTAAATATGGGAGGGCTCAGTGGCGCTATGGTTAGTGCAATGAACTGCCGCGCAGAAGGTCTGGGCCCGATCCCCAGCGTTATAATCTGACAAGTCATGTGAGTAGTATCAATTCTCAAGAAAAGCTTATCTCAAATTCGCCGTTCAGAGTCGGCAAAAAACAAGAGGTTCCGCTATCATGCGAAAAGTACACACGCACACATGAATGTGCCCCCTTCGGGTTAGGAGGTCAGAATATACCCGAGGTAAGGCATGCCTGTGTAGAAGGCGACTAAAATGCACTCCCCGTATACCGAGTATACAAAAACAAAAATGCAATGAGTAAGACAAACAAATTTAATACCCCGGGTGGTAATTCAGTATCACCTTAAAATCCACCCTCTTCGGAGGTCGGCTCTACGGATTCTGGGAAGAGCCAATTATTGCAATTATATATAACCCTTTCGGGAAAAGCTCAAGGGTAACGAGGTCACCTACATCTAGATCTCAAAAAAAAATATATGTGTCTCTAGGAGCTTGACGACACCAGAAGGGCAAGCCCACGAAAAGCGAGATTCAATGAAAAATAAGAGCCTTAGGAACGAAAACGAGGTTCTTCGAACAAGGCTTAACAATATCGAACTGCTCTGCGAAGAGCTTCGTAAAGAAATTCTCCATCTTAAGAAAGAAAATATGACTCTAAAGAGTACATTGAAAACATCCAATGAGCCAAAACCGTGTACAAACTGCTGAACCAACTTCCCCCACCGTCAATTAACGTGATCGGTATTGACGACTTCAACAATTTTCATACTTTGATAAAATCGTTGCCATTGTCGGACTACCAAGTAACTTCGCTCAGAAAAAATACATGGAAAGTCTGCGTAAAAGACCCGGAAAGCTACCGTCTGTTATTTTGGAAGCTAGATACCGATAAAATTGAATGGTATTCATTTGAAATTAAATCTGAAAGGTCTTTTCGCGTTGTAGCTAGAGGGTAATATGCGTCGTGATTAAAGGATGACATTATTAACGATCTGAAAAGCAGGCGTTGTACAGTTATAGACACCGCTAACATTGTCAAGCGAGAAAAGCAGCAAAAAGATGGCGAAGAAAATGTTATAAACAAGGTCAGGCTTTATTCATACTCACTTTCGATAAAGAAGAAATTTAGAATAAAATTTATGAAATGAAAACAAAACTTAATATTGTTGTAAAAATTGAACCCATGCGTAAGAATTCCAAATTAGTTCCTCAGTGCAAGCGCTGCAAAGGATATATTCATACGCAAACCTATTGTCAAAAAGAACCGAGGAGTGTAAAATGTGCCGGAAATCAGTAGATTGTAGGTCAGATAAGAAAACTCCTCCTATCTGTATCAACAATAAAGGCAATCATCCTGCAAATTATCGCGGCTGCGAAGTAGCTAAGGAGCTGCAAAAAAGACGGGCGAAATTTATTAGTATTAATACACAAAAATTGAGTTTAAAAAAGAAAATGCTTAAAACTCCGATGTAAAATGTGTCGAAGCCAAAGCAGGCTACAATTAAAAACCCACATTTTCTCAAAGGCGGCCATCAGAAATCCGTTCAGATCCTGTATACCAAAACCAAATGTAGAAACGTATGCCTAAGCTATAGTATCCAATAAAAATTAAAAAAATATCTCACCTGACAGTTATAAACGTATTTTCGATTTTCCTTCAAAAGTAAAACGAATAAACTTATTTTTGACGGGCTAGTTAAGCTCGAAAATAGTATTCGCAACAAACGTACCTCACCTTCGACATGAATAGATTTCTTAAAATTCTTACGTGGAATGCTAATGGCCTCTGCAAAAACTTGGAGAACTTGAGTTGTATATGCAAGAAAAAGATATCGAAATCTGTCTAATATCCGAAACTCACACAAAGAGTAATTCGAAATCAAAGAGTAAGGTTACCTCGGATATCATGCTCTACATCCATCGAATAAGGCTAGAGGTGGAGCCTCACTATACATAAAAGAGTGTATCGAACATTCGATTGATCTTAAATTAGAAATCGAAACAATTCAAGTTAGATCTCTGAAGATATCTTCTGTTTACTGAACACCGCGATGCAAGATTGAGAAAATTGACTTTGAAAAGTTGCTTAATTCCCTTCGTAGGGGACTTTAATGGAAAACATACATTCTGGGGATCTAGATGCATACCACAGAAAGGTAGGATGATTTATGAAGTAGGTAGAAAGTACAATACCGAATTTCATTCTACGGGTAAACCAACATACTGGCCAAATGTTGCCACAAAAATACCAGATTTGATTGAATTTTACATAGAAAAGAGTGTGCCGTCCAATCGAATCAAAGTCGACGAATGCTTGATCTTTTCTCTGGAACTTGAAGTAGCGGTTGACTGCTTTAACGATACCGTCCAAAAATAAAAAAATAAGAATAATACTCCTCAACAACAACAAAATAGAGAGCTATAGTAAAATCCAGTACCCATGGGTAATAGAAGATTTGGTTAGACAAAAAAGAAAATCTCGAAAAAGATGGCACCAAACTCGTGCCCTCGTTGAGTAACATGCTATCAAATTCGATAAAAAAAATTTAAAACCATGCAGTAGAAACTCATTCCCAAAGCCTAACCGCTGGAAAAGAATCGAATTATTCACGCTGTGCCATTAGGCTAATTAGGGTAACTCAAGACGTTTGGGCAAAAAGCGATAAAGAGAAAGCTGACGTTTTTGTGACACATCTTGAGGAAACATTTAAACCATTTGATGGTCAAGAAAGTTACCTGCCAAACATTCATTACTCATGATAAAAAAATTGCTAGAAAAGTCGCATACTTAGTTGCAATACAAATACAAAAAGTTGGGTGGTTTTAGTTAGGGTTAAAGTTCCACACTTGGGCACGAGCTCATTATGTCTTTTGAGCTTTCCACCAGCCTTCGGAAAAAAAACATGAATATTTATAAGAAAGCTAGGCGCTGGGTACAAACAAGCCTGTTGCGCCAAAAATGTCTATTTTATTGTTTTTATGTCTAAATATTATGTTACTCAGACACTTCCAAAATTGTTAACCTGTATTGTATTGGCATGCACTTACATACATAAGTTTAGTTATAATGTTATAAATAATGTAATGAATTAAAGTTGGTTGAATCTCAGTTGTCTTAAAGCTCGGACGTGTTTCTTCTTTGCGCTTACCTTATCTACAGCTAACAATACAAAATATAGTTTTTATGAAAAGAGGGTGTGGCAGTCGGTTGAAATTAATTTTCGTGCTTTCTTTCCGAAATCACTTTTATTTCTGAGAGTTTTATCCAAATCGGTTAAGTAGTTCGGTTTTTATGGACTACCATCATCTTTACCGTATAAATGGCCCCATTGTGCGCCGTATTAATAACTCGACAAACATATTGACAAAATAACTAGAAATATTAATACCACATGTATTAGGGATGATATTTTTTGTTAAACTTTCTTGTTGTACTGAAATGGAAGATAGTATAATGCCAGTTTTATTCTTTTATTAAAAGTGTTAAGAAGTAATAAAAGAAAGAATGAAGTAATAAAATCATAGGTTGATGGGATTTATAGACAGAGGAAGCATATAAAATAAATATTATTGGAAAACATTTTTTGGGCAGAACGAATTCAAAAATGTATACATACGTATACTTGTTTTTTTTAAGGATCCAATAAATATTATCATTGAAATTATTAAAAATAATATCATTTCACAAGGCATTTGGAATTCAAACGCTGTCTGGAACAGGGGCATTACGTCTTGGAGCAGATTTTTTGGTCCAAAAAATGGATAAAACCGTTTTTTATTATTCAGATCCTACATGGGGTAAAAGAAATGATTTTGTTTTATTAAACAGACTAAGTAATATGAATTATTTCAGAAAATCATAGGAGTGTATTTTTGGCAGCTGGATTTCAAACTGCAATGACATACAGATATTGGAGTCAAGAAAACCGAGGAATTGATTTTGATGGATTTATTTCTGACTTAAAAGCTGCCCCCGAAGGGTCCGTAATAATATTGCATACATGTGCTCACAACCCGACTGGCTGTGATCCATCAAAAAAACAATGGGAACAAATTGCAGAAGTTATGGCCGCTAAAAAGCTTTTCCCATTTTTTGATTCAGCATATCAAGGATTTGCTAGTGGCAATCCCGATGAAGATGCTTGGGCAGTGCGTCATTTCGTTGAAAACGGCTTTGAACTACTGGCTGCGCAATCATTTGCTAAAAATTTTGGATTGTATTGTAAGTATTTTTTTTAGAATTCTAAACTATTGCTGACAGCGATTTTCATGTGATGCAGGTTAATTTAGATTTAGGAAATCCCAGCGACCATGTTGGGAATTATGTTAATATTATTACATACTAGGGAAAGTGTTTTATTTTAAATACAAACATAAAATTTACATTTAACGATCATAAAGTATTAAACAATACTTTACAAGATATTTAGAAAATGCCTTTGTGACATATTTGTTAAGACTTAGCTAAGTTGTGACTTACTAGTCCACAGTTTTTGCTAATCTAGCTAAATAAATTCTAGCTTTTCTTAAACTTATTCCAAGCAGTTTACTCAAACAGGTTTTTTTGTTTCTTTTCTTCTCTGGTTTTGAACCCGATAGGGATGACTTCCAGATGGTGAAAGGAAAATGAATAAATGCAAATAAATACGTTTTTTAAAATACATAAGTTGTTTAACGTGAAACACAAATTGAAAATTTATAAAAATATCATGTGAGTGTGTTGAATTATAAAATTAAAACAATCAGCTGCGTGTTTTTGAGAATTCAATGTTTGCAGTATTCCATGTCTTTGGAAAAACATAGAAAACTTTTCCGAGATGAAGCATGTACCTCGATCAGAAACCCTTTTTTACCGGTGCTCCAAATTCAGATACAAAATCCTTCATCTTACGTACAACGTTTTCAGCACTCAAGTCGAACGTACTCCATAAGCTTGTCCACCAAAATCAAAATATATTTATTCCTCTTTGAAATGGTTCTAAATAGGTCCCAGATGATCAATATGTACAATCCTGAATGATTTTTAGCCGGGGGAATAGGAGTAACTTCTCCGCTGGTATCGAGTATTCGAATGTAGACTTGTTCCAATATGTTGTCTAACATACCGATGCATTCCTAAAAATAATAAAATCGAAATGTACTTGAAAATTGTACCGTCAACTAATTTTCCATTGTTCTTGGTACAACGTACTTAATCATACCAGAAGGTTTTCTTCCAAGAAGTTCTACTATCCGCTACTTTCTAAGAAGTTATACTGCTCACATTATCGCCAACAATTCTAGATTGCTAGAGTGATACCAACGTCCCAGTTCCGTAGTCAATCTACTGATTGCATATACCAAATGCATTTTAAATCTGTAAATTTGTTAAGATCAAAAAGCTGAAGAATCGGTTTTTTTGTTAAAGCACTCTTCAATTCGTCAAACGCTTCATCCGTTTTGTTGTTACACTTGATGTCAATTGTGTCTTCAAAAGTTCGTACAAAGGAGCAGCGCGTAAAGAAAATCACTTAACGAAACGTCGAAATCCAGACAACCCCAAAAATCGTCTCACGTCGTGTACGTTCTTAGGCTTCAGAAAGTCTCCAATCGCACTCAACTTTCTTTCTCCAGGTTCGATTCCCTTATCTGAGATCACAAAACCCAAGTAACTAAGTCGCCGCTTTTCAAAATTCACCATTACTCAGACGTATAGAGAGGCCAGCCTTTCTCAATGCATGCAACAACAAAATAATTTTGTCTTTTAAATCCGTCCAATCACGTCCAGGTATGAGTATATCGTCTAGATAAACGGTTTCGCATTGGCCCAATACTCTTTGCAAAATTTTTGTGAAATAAAATGGTGCATATGTCAAACCAAAAATCATTCGTGTAAACTCACCCGTTTCCTCTGGAGTAATGAACGATGTCTTATGACGATCCTTTGGATGAATTGGAATTGGAAGATATCCTTGTGCTATTTCCAGTACGATGAATACTTTAGCACCAACTAATAACTCAATATGGTCGTGTATGTTTGGTAGTGTGAAATTGACTTTGATCGTTTGATTATTTAAACGACGATAATATACAACTTACCTCCAATCTCCAGTTCTCTTACGCACGAGCAGAACAGGGCTAGAGTATGCAGAATGCGTATTGGTCACAACTCCCAACTTCATCCAATCGTACACGATATTTCGGATCTTCTCCTTTTCCACCTGACTTGCTGGCTATGATTTCGATTGCACTGGCTTACTTCCCTCAACCTCTTCGATTTTCATATTAAAATCAGTTAACACCCAAACTCATTCTTGCTTAATGCTACACAATCTCGAACTCATTAAGAATTTCCTTCAATTCGGTAGCTGGTTGTTGTTACGAGAGCTGCCGTTAAGCTCTATAGGCAGCCAAGAAGGGAAGAACACCGGCTTTTCAGAAAGAAGAAAAAGGAAAAAGGACGATGTTCGCAAGTTTTACCAAAGTGTTAAACGTCAAAGCCAAGGATACAAGGCTCGAACAGAATCCTGTCGCGATGAAGAAGGATGTATCGTAGTTGAGACAAATTCGATGCTGAGGATATAGAAGAACCACTGCACGGCGATGACGAACAACATTCCGCTGTAAGGCAGAACGAACCATTCAATATTGGCGAAGATAGCGAAAACTGCCAACCACCCGACCTATGTGAAGTGAGGATAGCAATATCTAAACTCTTGCTTAATAAGGCTGCTGGAAATCAATGCCTTCCCGATGAGCTTTATAAAGCCGGCGGAGATGACTTGGTAAATAACATCCACCAACTCATAAGCCAAATCTGGTCGGAAGAAAGTATGCATGAAGAATGTAACCCCAGTATCGTTTGCCGGATCCACAAAAAAAGTCTCCTCAACATCGCCTACAATATCCAATCTTCCGAAATATGTGAACGCCTGAAACCGTTTACCAACAACCTGATCGGCCCTTATCAGTGTGGTTTCAGGCCAGGAAAGTCTACAACCGATAAAATGTTCACACTTCGGCAGATCCTAGAAAAAACCCAAGAAGTCCAAATCTATACATGTCTACTTTGGTGTATTGCCCAAACCCGTCCGTTTGTGTAGGATGACAATGGAGAATTCTCCCCGCTCCATCAGGGTCGGAAACGACCTCACCAAAACATTCGGTACCAAAACAGGATTTAGGCAAGGCGATGTGCTGTCATGTGACTTCTTCAATTTGATTCATTAAAGGATTGTGAAAAACTCCCGAGCCAACACCAGAGGCACAATTTTCCAAAAATCGGTGCAATTACTAGCATACGCTAACGATATTGACATCATTGGTAGGACTCAATGTGATGTCTTAGCCACGTTTGCTAGTATAGAGAAGGACGCGGCAAAATGGGCTTAGCAGTAAATGAGAGTATATGCTGTTAATTCGAAAGGACACACAGAATTGGACGAATTGGACAGAACGTCACCATTGACAGATATAACTATCTCGAGTCCGCTATTAACTCTGACAATAACGTCTCGTCAGAAATTAAACGAAGAATTGCTCTTGCAAACCGCTGTTTCTTCGGGCTAAGAAGGCGATCCAGTGTAAAGCCCTCACTCGAACTACTAAGGAGATACTATACAAGGATCAGAATATCGGTTGTGGCTCGCGCAGAGTGTGCCGTTGTTCCGTCCTGTTGGAACCACATGTCCAGTCCTAATTCGTCCAATTGCGGCAAAAAACTCGGTTAACATGGCCCTATAGCGCGCACCGTCAACTGTTGTCGTTTGACCAGCGGCGTTCTCGAAAAAAATGGCTCGATGAATCCTCCAGCCTTAACAGCGCACCTTGCAGTAACTTTGAGCTTGTGCTATCGCTCTTCGTGCATTACTCGGTGCCCCTGAAGTTTTGCTTGTTCACGTACTCGCTGAGGTGTCTAGTCCAAATCAGATTTGACATTGGCGGCCAGTTGCAAAAATAAGAGCATCTTCCAATAGGGTGATCTCTTTTGGCCTGTATAAGACTCTGATCATCCCAATCCTGCTCTACCGCGCCAAAGAAATAATAACATTTTTCTGTAAAACAATGATAGCTATTAGTGATGGGCATAAGCGAATGATTTAAAGATTCGAGACATTAATAATCGAGTGATCTGTATTATCGAATCAACCAAAAATTCAACGTTATCGTACTCGCTCCAATCTATGGACGAAATGTTTATATTACCAATGATCCTATTTACCGAATATAATTCTCCTAGCTCAAAATTTAAGGTGTACAAATCGGTAACATTCAGAGAGACTGACGGATAGACATAGCTCAATCGACTTAGCTAGCGAATCTGAGTCGATCCATATAACTTTCCATATTACTCCATATAACTATCCATATTACTTTGAGATATATCTTCCTTCCTTTCTTAATTGGCGCTACAGTCTGGAATAAACCTGGGCCTCAACCAACATGCCTTTCCAATTAGCCCGGTTCTTACCTAACTGCCTAACTGCACTACTTCAGTTGAGGTATTCATCAACTGCGTCCGACGTCTTGGCTGGGAATCGAAGACTCTGCGAGGCGGAGTATTGGTGTCTTAACTGTCCAATGCGGAGCTTTTTTTTTTACCAGGGGCATGTCTCTGTACAGCTCTATGGACGTTAAATTCCAATTCCATTATGTTTTGTGTTTCAGTGAAGTCGTTCAATAATACCTATAACTGGGCCCTTAAAGCCCTATCATTGAAAACCCTAATTGGGAATTTCGTTTTACATCTTGCGTTTTTTATTAATTCAGTCATTGGCGAGTTGGAGACAAAACAAAGCTAATGAATTTCAACACATGATTATCCAAAATTATTTAAATATTTAATTATAGTTATCGCAGAATTCTTATTTTTCACTGATCAACACTTAATTTTATGAAGTAATTACCGAAATGAAACGATATTTTCACAGGCATGTTGGCTGAGGCCCAGGTTCATTCCCGACTGTAGCCCCACTTCAGTAAGTAGTAAGGTTCGAATAAATTAATGTGTTCTTTTTGCGCAAATGGTTTAAATTCCTCAAGGTGTGCTCTTGAATCACCTAAAACCAGCAGATAAAATTAACAGCGCAGCATCAAACGATCTTGTGCACGTACATCAGGAAATTTAAACTAAAAAATTAAAATTAAATTCAATCTAAAAGGCTCAAAGGACCATTATCACTAAAAATAATTAAAACAACAATTAAATTAACTTCGAGTTTGAAATGCAATATCTTTATTTGCATCTTATATGGTCGATGGTCGGATGAAATGCCCAACTGTCTTCCTCTTGCCATACACTCAAACCAATCCACGCAGTTACTCCATTCCATCCAACAGTAACAGTTAACGTGCGGTCTACATGGAGTTGGATTTCTTATCAAGAAAACTCTAAAAGACAAGATAATAAATATCAGATTTTTTAATGAAAGGATATGCAGCTTGTCCTTAAAAAATTCAGAAAACAAAAATGACCATAATTCAAGTCTATGCCCCGGCCAACAAAGCCACAGACGAAGAAATTTCGAAATTCTACAACCTATTGGACAACGTATATAATGAGACAAAAACTAAGATCGTGTTTATACAGGAGATTTCAACCCCAAGTTAGGAAAACAAATCCACAAGGCTGAAGAAGTAATGGGACCATTTGGGTATGGACAAAGAAATAAAAGAGGAGACCTACTAATAAAGTGGTTAGAGGAGACAAATCTCAGGCTTGGAAACCCTTTCTTCAAGAAAAGAGATAAAAGGAAATGGACTTGGATTTCTCCGGATGGCAAAACGAAGAATGACTTAAATAAAAAATAAAGATAAGGAAGCTTATTATACGAGAGATATAAATGAAACTGCAACAACCTTTTTCGAAGAACTCTTCAAATCGACTAGAGAAATTAATGGCGATTTATCGACGGCAACAGCTACTGAACAAATCTTCAACTCAAACACTGCATTTTTTTTTTACGAAAAAAAGACATTGAACAAGCAACAGACGATTTAAAAAAGAAAAATTTACAGGAATGGACGGCATTGCAGCAGAGGTGCCCAAATATGGAGAACAATCTCTTTTCACAGTAATAACCACGATATTTAATAATGTTCTCACTGCACAACAAACTCCAAAACGATGGAAACAGTATAATTAAACTCATTCAAAAAAAGGAAACAAATATGACATGAACAACTGCAGACCAATAAGCAACATTTCTATGATCTACAAGCTATTTTCCAAAGTAATGTACAAACATATTAAGGACGCTTTGAACAGAAGTCAGCCAAGGGAACAAGCTAGGTTTCGAGAAGATTTCTCAACAATAGACCACACAGACAATAAATTAACTGATCGAAAAATTTAACGAATTCAAAAACCCATTGTATCTTTTGTACATAGACTTCAGTAAAGCATTTGACTCAGCAGAACATGACAAAATATGGAAACGCTGACAAATCAACGAATCCCATCCCATCCTTCATCCTTTTAAACTTCACATGAACCAATCAAAAACGAAAATAATGACCAACCATAGATAGATTAATGTAATATTGGATAACCAAAATATAGAATATGTCGAAGACTATATTTATCTAGGTCAAGTTAAGTCATTCATAAACCAAGTGAAAAAAAGAAGTAAATAGACGCATCACCAATAGTTGGAGACAATTTTGGAGTATGAAACAACTTTTCGAATCAAATTTAAGAGAGATGATACACGAAAATTATTATTTGAATCCGCTATTTTACCAGTAATCCCGTATGGGTTACAAACTATCACTCTGACTTCAAATTTACTCGAAAAATTACGAATATGCCAAACCAAGATGGAAAGAAAATTGCTCTCTAGAATACAGGAACAAAGATGGAAAAAAAATGTAAAATCTTTTGAACAAAACTAGTATAATAAATAATCGTAAACTGTGATATGAATCTATACAACCAATCGAGTTTTACCACACTAATCACACACGGGCTCAGTGGCGCAATGGTTAGTGAGATGAACTGCCGCGCAGAAGGTCTGTGTTCGAATTTAGCCGTAGCAACACCTAAATGATTTTTCACTAGCCCTCCTCTCGTGATGATCTGACAAATCATCCGAGTAGTATCAATTGTCATGAGAAGCTTATATCAACCTAACCTTATATCAACTTCGCACGCGATCGTGCTAAGAAGTACACACGCACACATGAATGGTTGTCAGAAAAAAGCTAGGCCCTGGGTACTAACGAGCCTGTTGCGCCATTAATTTATATACATTTTTTTTAATCACTCCTGGAATTCCTGACTTAATCTTAAAATTAATATGTTTTGGACACGATATTTTTTCTCTCGCTCTACAGACTTCTGCGGCTTCTGCAATTGAACTTGAGGATGTTGTGCCATGCCAATGTAGTAATCATGTCTATTTTGGGAGCTGATATCCTCCTTTCGATTAACAGCGGCTTTTAAAATAGCTGAACCTACATTTGATCTTAAAGGAGCAGCAAGTTCATATCTGATTCAATTGAAAAAATACAAAAGAGCATCCTTCCCCAGGAGAACGTATTGAACTAAACTAAAATAATTAATAATTGTTAACGGTGATATGAATCCAACAGGAAGTACAGAAGTATAGTCTGTTTGCTTTAAATCGCTGTGCACATTTTTTAATACCATATCCCACTCTTTCTTTAAATTAAGCATCCGGAAAACGTGGGAGTGGAATTTTCACAAAATAGTGCTCAGACATTTTACCAAAATATCTTATGGTTCGTCAAACCAACGTTTTTCTAATGCCTTTGCTATGGGGTAGGGGATACAAATCGTTTTTTTTTGTAGTAAAACGCCGCCAGAAAGTGAGCGCGATTCAAAATGATGACGAATTTTGCGATTTTTTTTTTAAATTGATCCAACTTTTTTTTTAATCAATAACGCACCAAAAAACTGGGCGTGGCAAAATACTTAACTTAGCAAACCATAGTTTAATTAAGGTATGAACACACAAATAAAAAAAAATACAAATTCGCAACAGATTCGTTAGTGCCATCGTATTTGTACGATGGAGTGACCTCCTGTTTTATGCCGACTTCGAACGGCGAAGTGGAGAAAAGTTATTCTTGACATTGATACTACTCGGATTATTTGTCAGATTATCAGAACCGGAGAGCCAGTGAAAAATCATTTTATGTGTTGCTACGGCTGAGAATCGAACCCAGAACTTGTAACGAACCCCGAAGGTCCTTCCCGCTGAGACGTGGTATCTGTTAACCAGAAGGTGTAGGGATAAGTCGATAGTCCTTTGCCGGCACTATCACCCGCGCTGGCGAAGACCTAACTATCCTCTAAATGGTTGTCTCACTCATACAGAAAATTCCCTTCGGGGTTAACCCACCCATTAACTTCGTCCACCCTTATGACCCAAGGTCACAAGACCTTCGGGCCAGTCCGGGCAGGTTAATAGGCGGTGTGTTAAGCCATCTTGTGGCACAGGCATGATAATCCGCTTGCTAGCTCAACCGCGGGTATTGGATCTTGCCACAAAACCTGGACTGGGACTGGGGTTACTATATTTGTACACGCCTGTTAAAATTGCAGAAAAAAAGGTGTTATGTATATCATTCCAACCGTAACCAAAAATTCAAAAGAAAAATCCCACAAAAAAAATGCAAGCCCGAGTTCCGCCAACTTCAAAATCTACCTATTAGTTTGATGTTTCTTCATAGTGAAAGGAAGCGGAGAGGTTATGGTGGAAATTCTCTTCGGGCTGGCCCACCCCTGACTGAACCCTAGCTCAGTTTCCATGGCCATCGCTTCGTCATATGTGCGACGACCCCTTACCCGAAAGGGGAAAGTAATCCTCAAAAGGTTGCTTACCCCGGACTACCCTTTAGCCCCACCGGTGATCCGACACCGACCCACACTCTCAATGCTCCTTACAAATTTCCCATGCTCACAAGCACAAATCTAATGGATTTCACGAACATTCCAATATACCGGTACGACTTTCCATCATTACTCAATAAAATACCACAGTTTGGATAACATTATAAAAAGATTCAATGAAAAGGTTTATTCGGAAATTAATAAAAAAAAAGAAAGTTTAAAATGTATTTATGTACAGCTGTGTTTTGGCACGAACTTGCGTCAGTCAATGATATTTGTATCCATGCGATACACTAACTTGAGGAGGTCTTATAAATCCACCGTAATTCCACTTATTTAATAATTTACTTCAAATTTCATTACATTCATTTAATTTAAGTCAAATTTAGGTTTAATGTTATTGTGTAGTACTTTAAATTCTTGTGGTTTCGCTTGTTGTGTCTTTTTGTTCACTTTTTTATTAAATATAATTTGTTCCCTTCTTTTAGATTTACTATAATGGTCAATTTCTACATTTACTTCTACGTTCAAATTATTCCCACCTTTTTTCCACTTCAAACAAAACTTACCCCTACCCCACGGGTTTCTCTGCCTACGGGGAAGACTTATCTCGCCTCACTGGTCTCAGTTGTGCAGATAATTTGTCTGTTGTGACGATCGATCGCGGCGTGGCTGAAGCGCGGCTGATGGTGTGTCTCGTGCAAGCGAATAACGTCGCCGCTCAGACAAAGGCTTTGCGTATGGCACGTTTTTTTTTTTTTTTGCTCAAGCAATGACTTCGGTCACTCTGAAACAATACTTTTTGTTTTTATAAAAAAATTGCGGCAAAAGGGAAATTGGTTTTCCGTTTTCGCATGCCACATCCGCCGGCATCTCGCTCTCGCACATAACAACCATGAGATCGGTTTATAGCAAAACTAAAAAACCCTGCAGTTCACTGAATTTTATTCACAATATTCTGTTTTTAATCTGAAAGTTTAAGTTTACTAACTGACGAGTAAATAATATGATTTTTGTGAATAAAATATTCTGAACCACAGGGATTTATGATTTGACTATAAACCGAGCGAAAATATGCCCATAAACTGGCCGTATCCGGCAAGACATTTGTTGTTTTTGCTGGCCCGTAGGAACAACCACTTAGGCTTGATCACAATCATTTTTTCGGTTTAGTTTTTTTTTATATTTTTATTGTCGTTCCTGTTTGCATTCCTTTTAATTTAAAAAAATATATCTTTTCGTATTATATTATTATCAGATAGGAGTGCTTCAGGAACCCCAAACATGAAAAATATATCATCTCTGAGAAATTTTAAAGCCGTCTCAGAAGTAGCTCTCTTTAGCGGTTTGATGAATACGAATTTTGTCACATGATCTAGCGATACAATGATGTGGGTATTACCTAATTTTGATCTGGGGTAGGGACCTAAGAATTTACGTAAAGGTGTTGAGATGGTCGGTCAACTAAAGGGTGATCCACATCGAGGTTCCCTACTTTTTTAAAGAAAAAAACACAGAAAATTCAAATTTAATGGAGAATGTTTGTTATCATTTGAAAGAACATTCTTTGGCATTTATTTTTTGAAGATTATGTCTATCAAATGTTGGCCGTTGCTACGTCGCAGATGGTCCATCCGTTGAGTCCAATTTTCGATCACTCGTTCGAGCATTTCGACGCGTGATGTTTTCGTCCAAGGCCTGAATCGAAGCGGGTTTGTCGACATAAGCTTTTGACTTTACATATCCCCACAGGAAAAAGTCTAACGGTGTGATATCACACGATCTTGGTGGCCAATCGACCGGCCCAAAACGTGAAATTATGTGCTCACCGAAATGTTCTCTCATAAGTCCATTGATTGATGCGATGTGCACGAAACACATTCCTCACAGAACGTGAATTTTCATAAATAAGTTGGACAATTTGTAAACGTTGTTCACGCGTAAGTCTTTCCAGTATGAAATGCCAAACAGTACTAAACAAACATAACATGACAGCATGACACGACTCACACGTGATCTGTCAAAAAGGCTATTGAAAAAAGTATCTCTACTTGGATCACCCGTTACAAAAGCTCTTCCCATGCCATAAGGGCTTTCAAAACTGCGTTGGGCGACTTAGTAGTTTTGCATACTTCATAGTTTCGAATGAAAAGTTTAACTTGTGTCGTCAAGTTAGGCCAATAAAATTGATGTTTTAACCGTCATAAGGTTTTTGCTATCCCTCCATGCAAAGCTTTTGGTGTAGAATGAGCGAGGAATATAAGGTTTTCGGTTAACTCTGTTGGAACCCATAGCTTCCATGACATATCGTCCTGTATCGGGTTGCCCTTACTATGGCTAACCTTTTTATAAACAAAACCATCTGAAATTATTAGGGCAGGAAGTTGGTTTTTATTTCCTTCTATTGTTTCGATAATTTTACGATATTCCTCTGATTGGAAAGCTAGATCTTTCAGGTCAAAGTGCAACGCGTCGTTGAACTCATTCGAAACATTTGGTTTCAAAGCTTCCACTTCATAAGCCCGAGATAAGGCATCAGGAACTACATTTAAACTCCCTTTCCTATGTTCAATTTCGAAATCGTATCCCTGAAGATCCAGGCTCCAGCGCGCTAACCGACTTTTAAGATCCTTTAGGATTATCATCAACCACATAATGCGCGCAAGATCCGTAATTACCTTAAATTTATACCCTTCGACGTGTGGTCTAAATTTTCGAATGCCCATTACCGCCGCTAAACATTCTCTCTCCGTAACGGAATAATTCCTTTGCGCACTATTCAATTTGTGAGAGTAGAAAAATATTGGTTGTTCCACTCCAGTTTTGTCTTTTCGGCATAAGACAGCTCCAATACCTGTTGCCGCAGCATCGCAGAGAATGATGAACGGCTTCTCGAAATCCGGATTAATGAGAGCTGGGGCGGTCGTCATACATTGCTTAATGGCGTTAAAAGACTCCATTGCAGTAATATTAAAGTTGAACTTAACGCCCTTCATTAAAGTATCTGACATATTTGAGTAAAGTGAGGAGAAACAAACCTGCGATACCAGCCCGCCATGCCCAAAAATCGCCTCACTTGAAGGGCATTTTGTGGTACTGGAAACTCTTTTATCGCCGCCACTTTCCCTGGATCTACTCTAAGCGTACCATCACCTACAACGTGTCCGAGATACTTAAGCTCCCTGTAACAGAACTTGGACTTGTCCACGTTTATAGTAAGGCCGGCCTCTCTCAGTCTGGTCGCTACGAGAACAAGCAATTTAATGTTTTCATTGAAGGTGCTAGAAAAACTGAGCAATTCATCCAGGTACACGAATATTTGTTGACGTAATTCATGCGGTATAACCTTGTCCACTAACGTACAGAGGCGCTGAGGAGCATTACAAAGACCAAATGGCATCACCTTGAATTGGTAAAGTGGCCTACCCGGGACGGTCAAAGCTGTCTTCTCCCTTGATCTTTGATCCTGTGGTATTGCCAAAAGGCGTCTTTCAAATCCCCACTTGAAATGAAGTATGTATTTGAAAGACGTCCTAGCAACCCTTCAATATGAGGCAGGGGATATGCATCCTTTTTGGTAACCGAATTGAGTTTTCGTACGTCCAAACATAGACGGTTCTTCCCATTTCTTCTTACGAGAACAACTGGGGAACTCCACGAACTTGAACTCACTTCGATTACGTCCATATCAAGCATACGATCTAACAGCTCATTGTACCGCTGGAGATACGGGATAATGACGCTGTTTCATTGGCTCAGCGTCACCGGTGTCTATGTAATGTTCCTCTTGCCTGGTTTTCCCTAGTCCAATGTTGGCAAAGGGCGGGAATAAAAGCACTGTATCAGCTAGTATCCTAGACTCCTCGCTCGTCAAATTGCGTGCTAGTGAAAGAACACTTGGTTTCTCATGCTTACCTTCCAGATTCTCTGCCCCTAATCCTTTACTACCAATGTCTGACATTGGAGAAATTTCAGCTATTATATTGGCAGCTATTTTGAAGTTTTTCCAAACATCGACTCCAAGGTATAAGTCTTTCGTTAGCGATGGCACCACATAAAGCATAATGTCTTTGGCTTTCGATTTAAAATTGATTTTACATTTAACTACCCCCACAATATTTTGTTCCTTACCATCTGCTGTAGCAACTGCACCTAGACAACTAATACCAGCCCCGCTATTCAAAAGACCTACCTGCTCTTTGCCGAAAATCTCTACCGAAGCATAAGGACGAGGATAGTCATCAACACATTGAAGAGTAGTTGCCGCAATAGCACGATACATCAGCTTTGAGTTCTAAGTTTCTATACCGGCTTAGATAAGTACGTCTTTTTTCTCTTCTCTTGGATGCGTTGGCGCAAAGTTTTTCGGAGTGGACTAGTAACTTTTTCGGCTGCTTCTTGAATAGGGCTGGTTTTAGTTGAGATATCTAGGGGTAGCGAGGCATCAGCCAGACAAGGGTCAATTAGTTTTTTTGGTTCGCCGGATGCTCATTTTTCGAGCAACCCTCCCGGTTGAAAAACTGCTGGTATCGTTGCTTCTGTGTGCCATTTTCATTAATGAACTTTTCTATATTTCGCTGAGCATAAGATGGTTTGGGCTCAGGATCGAAACGCTTATGTACAGTATAAGAGCTTGGCTGAATGTTTAGCAAAGGGGCTGATGGACTTCCTCATATTGTTTGCAACCGACGGTTGAATTGGGGTAGGAGCTGCCAAAGCCGCTCTTACTAAGGCTCCTATTTCCCGCTGTAGTGCCTCACGATTCTTTTCTATTTCTAAACGAATGAATCTTAAATCGTCTGTGCGATGGATACCAACAGTAGTAGAGACAACGTCTCGAACGTACGGTTGAAATTGTTCCGACTCGTTTGAGTCGATACCATGCACTGGAGTACTTGGTGAAGCATTAGTCGCAGATTCTATGACTGGTTCAAGAGTCGGTGAAACATCTGTCTAGGCAACGTTAATAAGATTTGAAAGTTCAACCATATTGCTCAGTTGAGCTTGAAGCTGTTTTGCCTTCTTGGATAAGCATTACTGCTACTCCTCGTACCATATCGGAGTGCAGAGGGAACTTTGGGTTGATTCGAGCCAGGATGCGACATGTTAATAAAAACTGTGTCGCAGATTTTTAGAAAACAACTAAACTAAATAATTATTTAGTATATTTTGATCAATATAATATTGATGGTATCACTCCGATACCACAAACTTTAATCTTTCAAATACAAAAAGGTATTTCCAAAAGAAAAAAAAACACACAAATTTATTGAATTATATTAAATTAATTTGAGATAAACGATGTTTCAACAAAAAAGTATATTAATTATAATAATTTAACATTGAGGATGGATCGGATAAGAAATAATAGGAACATTTAAAAAGGTAATCATGAGTCCAATACTTCCACAATGGATACTTAGTATATAGACTGTATCCAGATACATGGAGTTAGTTAGGAGATAGTCTATCATTGTGAAGCACCAGACGAAAGCGAGGAAAAATTCAACATACTTCCCGGACTTAACACTAGTGAATTGACTACCTGCGCTCAGGGCGTTAAAAAAATAAGCCCTATATGCATCGGACGTATATGGAAAATATAGCTATTAATATACCGGACATACAGTTTAACTTCTAGCGCCTAAGCAACTGGGAAAAAAATATGTAGAAAGCAGCAATCGCAGTCGTAGACGAGGACAAGACATACGTTCTACCAAAATTGTTTTTTTCCGGTTACATAAATATATTTCTAAAGCAGTGCAACTGTCGTAACTGAAAACTAAAGAAGAAGAATATTCAGGTATTGGACACGCTTAAGATTGATTTTTCTTTTTAGAATATAACCGAAATTTAAAGTTCAAACTTCAAACATCAATAGATACATTCACTAACACTTGAATGGATACAAAATTTTAAGTAGATCCGAATTGTAAAGACCAAACTTCGGGCCCCGCGTTGAGCGCCACCTGTAACGAACCCCGAATTCCCTTCCCGCTGAGACGTGGTATCTGTTTACCAGAAGGTGTAGGGATAAGTCGATAGTCCTTTACCGGCACTGTCACCCGCGCTGGCGAGGGCCTAACTACCCTCTAAATGGTTGTCTAACGCCTACAGAAAATTCCCCTCGGAGTTAACCCACCCTTGGGCAAGTCCGGGCAGGTTAATAGGCGGGGTGTTCAGCCATCTTGTGGCACATGCATGATCATCCGCTCGCTAGCTCAACATGCCTGTTAAAATTGCAGAAAAAAAGGTGTTATGTCATCGCAACCGTAACCGAAAATTTAAAAGAAAAATCCCACAAAAAAAATGCAAGGCCCGAGTTCCGTCAACTTTATAATCTACCTATAAGTTTGATGTTTCTTCATAGTAGAAGGAAGCGGAGAGGTTATGGTGGAAACTCTCTTCGGGCTGACCCACCCCTGACTGAACCCTAGCTCAGTATCCATGGCCATCGCTTCGCCATATGTGCGACGACCCCTTACCCGGAAAGGGGAAAGTAACCCCCGAAAGGTTGCTTACCACGAACTACCCTTTAACCCCACCGGTGATCCGACACCGATCCATCCTCTCAATGCTCCTTACAAATTTCCCATGCTCATAAGCACAAATCTATTGGATTTCGCTAACATTAAAAAATACCGGTACGACTTTCCTACATTACCCCATAAAACACCACAGTTTGGATGACGATATAAAATGATTCAATAAAAAGGTTTATTCGGAAATTAATAAAAGAAAAAAAGTTTTAAATGTATTTATGTACAGCTGTGTTTTGACACGAACTTGCGTCAGCCACGGGTTTCTCTGCCTACGGGGAAGACTTGTCTCACCTCACTGGTCGCAGTTGTGCAGATAATTTTTCTGCTGTGACGATCGAATGCGGCGTGGTTGAAGCGAGGGTGATGGTGTGCTCGGTTATGCAAAGTGCCTCGTGCGAGCAAATAACGTCGCCGCCCAGACAAAGGCTTTGCGTATGGCACGTTTTTTTTTTGCTCATTTAATTTTGCTCGTTTAATTTTTTTTGCCGGAAACAATACTTTTTGTTTTTATAAAAAAAATGGCGCCAGATGGAAATTGGCAATTAGTAAAAAAAAAACACCACCCACGTCCCTATCGTCATTCGTCACTTTCTTCACTCCCGAATGTAGGCGAAAAAAAAGGTTGTGATAAATAAATAAACAGGCTCTGTTACGCAAACAAAACGATCTGTTACCGAATTTCTTTAGTAATATGATTATTGAAACTTTTTCATGGGTAACATTTTCTGTGAAACCTTTGTTAACACATAATTATCCTTCTTTGTAGCATGTTTAAACAGGAAGCTGTAAATGAAATGAATGATGATTATTAATTTTTTTGTCTGTCGATGGTATCCCTTTAATTAAATAGTCACATTGAATCTGCTTAACATCACAAAGTTTAAATCCTTGCATGATATTGAGTATCCGATCTAGATAAATTTAAAAAAGAGTACATATTTATTTATTTTTATAGGTGAACGTGTTGGTAATTTGACAGTGGTTCAGAAAAATAAATCGACAACTGAAGCTATTCATTCACAATTTACATTAATTGTAAGAATGACATATTCCAATCCCCCGGCTTTTGGAAGCCGAATCGTGTCAACTATATTGAATGATGCGATATTGCGACAGGAATGGTAAATATACAAAAAAAAAATTGGCATATAAGAATTGTTTGAAACATGAAACTATTTTATCGAAAGTTTTGTCCACCTAATGTTAAGTTGTAAATCGTTAATTCTATGTTTGTATCGTTATAATCCATTAATAATAATTATTGTGCTTACTTGCTTACATAAGGGACGCTTTATTCCGGAGAGAACCAGGCTTCAACCAGCATGAATCGTCAACAAAACACGCCGAGTTGATTGGGGTCAGTTTTTACTACTAGGAAGCGTCAGCTTAAGGGGTGCTAGATAGTACATTTTGCAAAGTTTGTGATAAAATGTTCAACCAAATTAAAATTCATCAGACCGGAGTTTTAATAATTGCCTTATTGTCAGCATAAGAGTATTTTTGTTTGTTTTATGATTAGGTATCGGTGTCGGCATATTAGCGAGGCTGAGGTCCCTTAATACCTCAAAGCGCAGTCTTCACACTTCAACTGTTTGTTGTAGCTGTAGATGTTTGTCCGCTGAGGCAAAGAAATATATTCCTTTTTCTGACTTTTCGTTTTTTTAATGGCATTTTTTGTTATTCGGTGTTGTAAAAGTTTTTGATGGTTGGGTGTTGTAGAACGAGGTTAGACTCTGATTGGCTTTAACTTGGCAATGCCCAGTGCTTGTAACTCTGACTACACATCAAATGTCCTTATTTTTACCTCCAAGTGGTAACCATCGGGTACAGTATTTTGGATGTCCGAATATTTCGAAATGTTAACATCGAATCGGACCACTAACTTGTTGCAGCCAAGAAACCCAGAAATACTGTGAAAAAATGTTATGTCGAAAGATTGCAATCGCCAGAAACCGTCTTCGTCTTCGCGCAAGATATAATATTGAAGAACAATGACAATATTGAACATTGAAGCACCCTATTACATCAGCCGCAACTGATGTGGGTTGTCATATATAAAAATAGGTAAATTTTATAAAATCCTAGTCTTGTATCTTGAGTGTAGACTCTTCCGTGTAAAACGGCTCTCAACGAGGTTAATTAATGGTCAAAATCGTAGGGGATAGGAATTGAAGATGTGACTACAACCGATAGTTATCTAGTTAAATATGCAATTATTGCAAAGCTTAAACCGGAAACACAGAAAATAAAGCCTAAAAAAGCTCCGGGTTACGACCTGATTACAGGAGAACTTCTAAATATGATGCCTCAGAAAGCATTAACAAAACTCCTTTACATTGTAAAAGCAGCAATTAGATTAGAACACATACCATAACAGTGGAAAGTCGCAGAAGTGATTATGGTTCTCAAATCAGGAAAATCACCGACTTGAATAAAATTTTACAGACCTATTTCACTTCTACAATAATTTCAAAGGTTTTTGAAAAGATATTACTCGGTGGCTTACACCCCATTATTGATCAGAAACGCCTTTTGCCTTACCATCGATTAGGTTTTAGAAGTAAACATTCGACTGTGGGCCAAGTTCATCGAATTACTGATGTAATTGAGGAAAGCTTTCGAAGAAAAGAAAATTTGCTTAGCCGTATATCTTGACGTGTTGCAAGCTTTTGATAAGGTTTGGCATAAGGGCCTTCAATACAAACTAAGACAAGTTCTGTCTGAGAAATTACAGAGGAAACAAATATGAAGTTAAAAAACGGTCTTAACGAGGTTAATGAATGGACAAAATCCTGGCGTATTGCACTTAACTAGAGCAAATCGATTCATGTAGATTTTCAGTATAAACGGACAAACAATTTGCCAGTATTTCTCAATACAGTTCGAGTCCCTTTTGCAAATTAAATGAAATATCTTCGAATGACTCTCGATGCAAATGGAAGTCGCATGTAAAAAAGAAATGCGAAGAACTTAAAAATATATACAGAGAACTGTACTGGTTACTGGAGCCGGTCTGGACATATGGTATACAACTATGGGGTAGTACCAGTGAAACGAATGTTCACATTCTACAAACTTTTGAAAACAAATGTTGAGATCATTCGTCAATGCGCCGTGGTATATAAGGGTTAAAGATGAAACGAAAAATTTACACGCAAACATAAAAAACGTCTATTGGAACACGTTATCACAACGGTCTTCCAAATTCTTGACGAAACAAATTAATTGCGGCGTCTTCAAAGAACTAAGCCCTTAGATTTTGCTTGATAATAACAAACCGCGCTATAAATTGCGGAAATTGCAAGAACTCTCAAAATAAAGTTACATTCATTTGTCATGATCAAAAAAAATTGCTTGATAAGACGCATACTTAGTTGCAATAAAAATAAAAAAGGGTGGTGGTTTTATTGGGTTAGAGTCTCACACAACTTTGGGCACGTGCTCATCGTGTCTATCGAGATTTCCACCAGACCACGAAAAAAAATGTTTTGCCTACACGACAACACGTCTGGCAACGGACTTAGGCTAATTGACTTGGCTACGGAACGAAATGCCACTATAGCCAGCACGGTTGTCTCACCTTCATGTAAATAAATTTTATGTTGAAAGACTGCAATCGCAAGAGACCGCCAAAGTCTTCGCGCAACGCGTATCCCTTAATCTCTCAATTAACACCATACCACCAGCATCGAATGTCGCAGAACAATGCCAAAAATGCCATTAAGCCATTAGATTAGCCACAACTGATGTGCTATTTTTCTCGCGCCCACCAGTAACAAACCCGTGGTTAATGAGAAATGCCGACAAATGCTCATAGTCCAGATTGAGGAACACCGGCTTTTCAGAAAGAAGAAAAAAGAGCAAGAAAAGCTTGCGATCGAGGATATAGAGAGTTGCCACTCCAAGAAACATGGTCGCAAATTTCACCAAAGTATAAAACGTCAAATCCAAAGATACAAGGCTCGAACAGAATCCTGTCAAGATAAACAAGGAAATATCGTAGATGAGGCACAGTTCATGCTGAGGACATATAATAACCACTTCTGCAGACTGTTAAATGGCGATGACGAACAAAATTCTACTGTCATGCAAAACGAACTCAACTCATAAGCAAAATCTGGTCGGATGAAAGTATGCCAGAAAAGAGGAGACCCTCTGCACAGCACGACTACTGAGGCGAACTCTCCAAAACCTCGCCTACAAGATCCTTCTGCCGTTATATGAGAACATCTGAAACCGTTTACCTACAACCTGATCAGCCGATATCAGTGTGGTTTTAAACCCGGAAAGTCCACAACTGATCAAATCTTCACACTTCGGCAGATCCTGGAAAAACCCCAAGAAAAACCCCTAACCATCGTTTTTAACCCATTAGATCCCCGAATTCCCCTATATAATATGTTAAGATTTTTTTTGATAAATAGTGTATAAATAGTGTATTTGTAAAGTTTGTATATATTTTTTAAAACAAAATAAAGGGGCGTGGCAGTAGGGAGGTGGCAACTTTAGTTGCCATCGGGACCTTGGCATTTACATTGACAAATAAAAAAAAAGCGTTATAACTGTACCAATCTTTATTTTTTACGGAGTTATCATAAAATTATAATAAAAGTAATGAAATGGAACGATTTAATTAGAACGATGAAATTCTTCAAAACAATCAGTCGGGTGCAATGGAACATTGCATTTTTTGCAAAGAAAAATAGTCCGTTTTGAACATTTCTTACAGCGCCTGTATTTGGAATCGCCCCTTGTAACAACATGATCCTTCCTGTCTGTTCTGATGAAATTTAAAACTGAGTTTGGTGCCGTGGAAGTGCTAGGTCCATTTCGATTTTTTGGTATAGCGAAGCTCTGCAATATATATAGTGTACACTGTCGTCTGAATTCCAGCAATGGAATGTTGTTACCCAATCTTCTATACAAAAGCCAACCTTGAACACAAGATGTTCTTTTTTGTTCGTATATGTGTTCTGTAAGTTGACAGGAATTGATCACAGATGTCGACACCTCCCATATATTGATTATATGCTGCAATCGGCCCCGGTACGTTAAGTTGCACAATCTTCTTATCAGCTCTTGAATACCTGGTGCTTGTTTTGCCTGGCTCAAGTGGAATGCAATTTGTAAGGACAGTAACAACTGCATTGTCAAGCCATCTGACGGCCAATATATCTTCATGCGAAGTGAACATGTGGGATCCTCTTTTTCCCTTGACAAATCTTTTTTCTTCTTCTAAATTCATACTGCTGTTTACTCTATTTTCCCGCAATGTTCCGGTACCTCCTATGTTACGTTTGGTTAGTTCATCTAGTAAGGCGACCGACGTAAATAGATTGTCAAAAAAAAGTTGAGTCCCTGGCAAACAGGAAGCATATTCAATAAGTCCTAAGACTACGTCCCCGCCATGACCATATCCTTTTTCTTCTATTCTGGTAGCTGAACCGCAACACGGTTCCGCATGAATCATATACCCATTGGAATCGGTTATGCACCAAAGTTTGAAACCAAAACGAATCGGCTTTCCTTTTATAAATTGTTTTGCCCCATGATGTCCATAGTATGGAATCATACTTTCATCTATGGACAAGTATCCGCTGGGTTCTATTATTTTAAATGATTCATTTAGCTTATCAAAAAGTAATCGTACTTTGTAAAGGCGATCGGATGTATCCATAGATGCGTTATCTGAAAAATGCAAATATCGAAGAATGCTATCAAATCTATTTCTACGAATTGCATTTGAAACTAAAGGGCAAAAACAATCGTTATCTGAACTCCAATACATTTTCTTTGAAGGAAGTGTATGGTAGCCGCTGAATAAGGCTATTCCAAGTAATATTTTTATTTCTTCGGATGTGACGCTGAAGTTATTAACCCCCTTCTGGCCAGCATATACATTTGTTTCAACCACAATTTCATTTATAAGCTCTTGCGAAAAAACACGAAGAATGCGTCTGCTGGGCTTTTTACATTTTCTTTCAAAAGGGATTCAGTAGTTGGTTGGTAAGTAGCTTCTTTTGTGTTAACTATTTTGAAGGTTGGTGTTTGTGTCGACCAAATTCTAGGAGTGAGTTTAATTTTTTTGACTTTACTTTGAACGGTAGGTTTGGAGACCGAAATATCCTCAACTTCAGAGACTAATACGCGGGCAGGTAGTCGATCGAGATCACCAATCGCTTGAATATCGGAGCAGTCTGAATCTTCATCGGTTTGTTGATCAGGTCTTTCATCAGGAGGAATTATAGATATTGCCGGAAGCGGCTCGTCGTCATCAGCATATTCCAATTTCGATAGCTCTTCAATGACTTCTCACATTATAATGCACTTGTGTTTCTTTATATATTATAACACCCCAGTGGCCACTAAAGTTGCCAACCAAATTTAACTCTCAAAAACAAAGCACAAATAACTATTGAATTATTGCAAACCACAACCTTTAGAAAACTACAATTCCGAAGAAGCAAATGGCTAAAAAAAATTAATAACTTAGTAATACCAAACACTTTTTCTGATGCAATAACTTGCGACGCAACACAAATGAGAAAAAATGTTTATGACCTGTCACACTGAAAATCACCGTTACAGTACAATTTACCTTCCAACTGGTTTCAATATGAATAAAAGAGTCGGGCATATATGTATTCATGTTAAGAATGAGATAAACAGACAGTATATTTCTCTTAGAAAGAATAAAAATGACTTTTGTGATGTGGCAACCAAAGTTGCCAATAGGACATAATGGGTTTTAAAGTCGCACTCGACAGCATCGATAGAGACGAACTATACAGAGCCGTGTCTAGTTTTGGTACACCGCACAAAATCGTCCGTTTGTGTAGGATGACAATTCTCGCTCCATCAGGGTCGGTGTTAATTCAATTTGATTCCTTAGATTGTGCAAAACTCCCGAGCCAACAATCTTCCAAGAATCGGTGCAACTCCTGGCATACGCCGACGAAATTGACATCATTCGTCAGACTGAAAGTGATGCCAAAGCCACGTTCGCTGGTATAGAAAAGGAAGCGGCAAAAATGGGTTTAGCATTAAATGAGGGTAAGATTAATTACATGCTATCAAACCGAAAGGACACACAACATTAACGAATTGAACCGAACCTCACCATTGACAAAGGTAGTACGGGACTTCGTCTACCTTGGCTCTGCTATAAACTCCAACAAAAACATCTCGTCAGAAATTAAGAATAATTACTCTTGCCAACCGTTGTTTCTTCGGGCTAAGAAGGCAATGTAGTAGTAAAAACTCTTACTCGAACTACTAAGGAGATCATTTAGAATACCCTGATTATCCCAGTCCTGCTCTACGGCGCTGTAGCATGGACCGTATCAAAAGCACATGAAGAAATCCTTGGTCGATTCGAGAGCAAAATTCTTCCAAAAATCTTCGGTCCCTTTTGCATTGACAAGCTATTTTTTTTTCCGGTCTTTAGCGCCACTTAAGTAAGTAGGTGAGGTCGTTTCACTGGCTTATGTATTAAATATATTTTAGACTAAATGCTAAATGGAGAGATACTTATCGGCTTAAACTTGGCAATGTCGAAATGTTGTAACTATTGTGTTTTATTTAGTAACCGTATAAAGTTACACGAAATAAACATTTCTGCAATCCAGGAAATACGCTAATAACCTGAAGCGAATCAAAAAAACCAGAACCACAATGAATAATTTCAACCCCAAGGTATGACATGGGAGAATGACTAACATCGACCCGAACCAGTGCCTAGTTTTTTTTCTGTCCGCTTGGTAAAATAAGTTAACATTTTAAAACTAAAATTTTAAGGAAAAAGAAATGCCATTGATGAAAATCCCCAACCGAGTTTGATCAATAAAACAAGGCAGAAAACCTATACACTCACAAGCACACTTATCACCGTCTTTGGTCTAAACAAATTCTGTCCTAGCGAGGTTTCCAATTTTTAGGCCTTAAATTTTGAGCTAGAATGACGAAATTTTATAAACGTGTTTGTTGTTGCTCCCAGCAGAACAAGTGAAAACATTTTCGAAATCCGCCGACTGCCACGCCCTCTTTTCAGTTTTAGTTGATAGTTTTAGGCCAAACCGTTAGAGATTTTGAAAAAAAGTCTGAATAACATATCTATACAATCCTAATGTCTATATTTTGTTCATAAAATTTTTTTTCTGCCATGCCCACACTTTCAGTAAAAAACGTTTTTCCGTAAATATTTAAACATTTCGAGAAAAAATTTGATGCAAAATCATTGGCTCTGTTAATATAAACTGTTAATATATACATATAACATTTTAACCCTCGCCCACTTCTTGGAAGCGTTTTCATATAAAAACCATTTCTATAACCAAACTCATAGCATAACCTGGCGAAAAATTATGTTTTTTGTCGAACCATAAATGATATTGATAAACTGTCTGAACAATAACGTTTTCTATATTTCATCGCCAAAAAGCCTAGTTTATAGAAAGATCCAAACAGTAGATTGTAGCCTTCTCATATGTAGTAATGAATATTTGGCAGGTAACTTTCCTGCTTTTCCGCAATTTATGGGGCGGTTTGTTATTATCGGGCAAAATATAATGGCTTAGTTCTTTGAAGACGCCGCAATAAATTGTTTCTTCAAGAATTTGGAGGACCGGTGTGTTTACGTGTCCCAATAAATGTTTTTCATGTTTGCGTGCAAAATTTTTCGTTTCATTTTTAACCGCGGGAATACCCATATCTCTGCGTAGATCTTCATTTCTTATATACCACGGGGCATCGACGAATGATCTTAACATTTTGTTTTCAAAAGTTGTAAAATATATAGATTCGTTTCACTGGCACAGCCCCATAGTTGTATACCATATGTCCAGCTCGGCTTTAGCACTTGCTTGTATAATAGCAGTTTGCTATCAAGGCTAAGCTTCGAATATTTTCCGAGTAACCAGTGCAGTGCTCTGTATTTATTTCTAAGTTCTTCGCATTTCTTTTCCACATGCGACTTCCATTTTAATTTGGTGTCGAGCGTCATTCCGAGGTATTTCGCTTGATTCGCAAAAGGAACTGGAACCGTATTGAGAAATACTGGCAAATTGTTTGTCCGTTTATACGAAAAATCTACATGAATCCATTTGCTCTCGTTTAGTGCAATCCGCAGGATTTTGTCCATTCAATAACCTCGTTAAGAGCGTTTTGTAATTTCATATTTGCTTCCTCCATTGCTGTGCCGACTGCTAGTATAGCTGTATCGTCAGCAAACGTGGCAACTATTGTATCGTTTGTTTGTGAGTTATTACGTGTAAATAGGAGGAACAAGAGTGTTCCAGGGACGCTTCCTTGGGGTACTACTGCCAATATTTCTTTGAAATCCGAATATTCGTTTCCAAGTTTCACACGGAAGAGTCTATGCTCAAGATACGACACGATGATTTTATATAATTTTTCAGGCAGAACTTGCCTTAGCTTGCATTGGAGGCCTCTATGCCAAACTTTATCAAAATCTTGCGACACGTCAAGAAATACGGCTGAGCAAATTTTTTTTCTTTGAAAGCTTTTTCAATTCAATCAGTAATTCGATGAACTTGGTCCACAGTCGAAACCCAAATTGTTGATGGTCATGTAAAAGGTCAGGATCAATAATGGGGTGTAAGCGACCGAGTAATATCCTTCCAAATCTTACAGACGTAAGATTTTGTTTCAGTCGGTGATTTTCCTGGTTTGAGAACCATAGTCCATATTCTAATCAAATTGCTGCATTTACAATGTAGAGGAGTTTAGTTAATGCTTTCTGAGGAAACCTTTTTAGAAGTTCTCCTGTAATCAGGTCATAACCCGGAGCTTTTTTAGTCTTTAATTTCTGTATTTCCGGTTGAGGCTCGGCATATTTGCATATCCAACAAGATTACTATCGGTTGTAGTCTCGAATAAATTAATGTTTTCTGGACGTCTTAAGTTTGGCGGCACAGCGTTTCTTGGCCGTTTTATGACTTTAATTGCTTTCCATAGTGAATAATTCGATTCTTTTCCAGCGGGTAGGCTTTGCAGATAAGTTTCTACTGCATGGTTTTTTAAAGTTTTTAATCGAATTCGATAAAATGTTACTCAACCGATTGTTTTATCTTGCGGGGCACTAGTTTGGTGCCACGAGCTTTTTTTTTTTGTCTAACCAACCGGAGAATGATCAGAAAGATAATGCATTCCTCAACTTTGATTCGATTAGACGGCATACCTTTTACGGTGAAAAAAATCGATCAAATCTGGTATTTTTGTAACATGAGTTGGTCAGTAAGTTGGTTTTCCCGTAAAATAAAATTCGGTATTGTTTTTTCTACCATCTGTCTGGGCGCAGTAAATTGAAGATATCTTCAGAAATGATTGTCTGCTTTTGACTTTTATAGAGCAAACTTGCATTGTTTCGTCTTCTAATTTCAAATCAATCGAATGATCGATACACTCTTTTATGTATAGTGATGCTCCACCTCTAGCATTATTTGATGGATGTAGAGCATGATAATCAAGACAACCTTAACTCTTTAAGCGATAATTAATCTTTGCGTGAGTTTCGGATATTAAACAGATGTCGATATTTTTTTCCAATCCAAGTTCTCCAAGTTTCTGCCAAAGACCATTGGCATTCCACGTAAGAATTTTAAGATATTTTTTAATGTTGACGGTAGATTACGTCTGTTGCGAATACTATTTTCAAACTTTGCTAGCCTGTCGAAGATTAGTTTATTCGTTTCGCTTTGTTCCTCAAGTTTTGAAAGAATAATCGAAAAAAAACTTGGAAACGGGGTCTGGTGAAATATTTTAATCGGGTACTGTAGCTTGGGCATAAGTTTGTTCATTTGGTTTTGGATGTACAAGACCCGTCCGTATTTCTTTTAGCCGATGTATTTCTTTAAATTTGTGTGTTTCGATTGTTGCCTGCTTTTGCTTTGAGATAAGTTTAGGCGACATTTTAGGATTTTGCTTGGATAAATTTAATTTCTGTGAAATGTTTTCTTGCAACTCTTCAGCTACTTCGCAGCCGCGGTAATTTGCGGGATGATCGCCTTTTTTCACCGGTCTTTTCTTTATAGTCCAGTCGGTTTCGTGACTGGGTTCTTCTTCGTAGATAGAGTATTCTGAAATAACCGGGAAGTTTGCACTCGGTTTTTAATTTTATTGAACTCTTTAGGGTCATGTTTTCATCCTTAAGGTGGAGAATTTCATTCCGAAGCTGTTTGCAGAGCAACTCGACTTTGTTTAGCCTAGTTCGAAGAACGTCGTTTTCGTCCTCAGGGCTTTTAATTTTCACTGAGTCTCGTTTTTCGTGAGCCGACACTGTTGAGCTCCTGGAGACGCATATACATTTTTGAGAGCCAGATGAAGTTGACCTCGCGTTACCCTATAGCTTTTTTTCGAAAGGGTTACAAAATTGCAATAATTGGCCCTCCCCAGAATCCGTTGAGTCGACCTCCGAAGAAGGTGGATTTTCCAGTGGAACTAGATTGTCACCTGGGGTATTACATCTTTTCGTTTTATCAAAGACTATAGAACTACATAGAGTACGCAACACAGCTAAACATTTTGTAGCCGTTTCTGACGCGGGCGGTAAGTGCGAATTGCAAATTCCGTAGATCGTATGTGTCTTCAAGGCTGTTGTTTGATGCTGGAGTAGCTGGAGACACTGGGGTGTCAGTATCAGTACCTCAAATAGAAAATATTCGTTGTATGAGAGGCGCACTCTATGTAGTTCTATACTCTTTGGTTTTATTCATTGCATTTTTTTTTAGTCGCCTTCTGCGACAGGTATATTCTAACTCCTAACCCGATGGGGGTACATAATTTGTTCGATATTTGAGTTTTTTTGTACCAAAGTAACCGTTCGGATTTCATTTCGAGCAGATCTTCCGACGGCGACGGAAACCACCCCAAAAGTGTGAGTAAAGTAATAAATAAAATTATTTTGTGTATTTTTTTACAAAATCGTGCTCTATAAAAAAATCGAACAGAAATATTTGTTTAAATATTTTTTTTCGCTCACTTTTCACATTTATAAAATTACACAGCTGACTGATTGTCAACCGTAGACGAATGTATGCTTTACTTATTTTGTTACGCAACGGATACCTCGATAGGGCTCTGTATGTCATTTAGCTCTCATACGCGCTTTGTGAGTGAACAGTCAACATCAAAGTTGCATATAACTCTCACACAAGAAATACTCAAGGCAATTTCGATAGAAATACCAACACAACGAAAAAAGTTACATCTACATAATTTTTTCTGCCGGCATAATTCATCCGCAGCACGCTTGGAACACGGTCTTCGTTAAGTGGCCCGCTACAGTCCAAAATTAACCTGGACCTGGAGCCTCTCCAATTAGCACGGTCCGTAGCTAACTGCCTCCAGTTGGGCACTTCAAGTTGGTTTAGGTAGTTTTCTACTTGCGCGCTTTTGCTGGGAATCAAAGACTGCGAGCCGGAGTATTGGTGTCCATTCGTTCTATGTACACGGCCTAGCCATCTTAAACGTCCAATGTATATTGGATCTCCTTAATAGTTCGAGTGAGGGATTTACTACTAAATTGCCTTCTAAGCCCGAAGAAACAGAGGTTGGCATGAGTAATTCTTCTTTTAGCATTAATAGCGGAGCCGCGATAGACAAAGTCCCGTACTAGATTAAAGATATATCTTTCAAGGTCAAGGTGAAGTTCTGTCTAGTTCATCGATGCTAGCATGTGGCCTTTCGTGTTGACAGCGTATAATTAGTCTTACCCTCATTTACTGCTAAACCCATTTTTGACACTTCCTTCTCTATCGTGGCTATAATATCAAGTTGAGTTCGGCCAATGATGTCAATATCGTCGGCGTATGCTAATAGATGCACCGATTTTTGGAAGATTGTACCTTTGGTGTTGGCTCGGTAGTTTTGCACAATCCTTTCGAGACTTAAATTGAAGAAGTCACAGGACAGTCTTCCTAAATCGCCTTTCCTAAATCCTTTTTGGTATCGATTGTGTCGAGGTCGCGTTTCCGACCATAATGTGTCGAGAATTAAAGGGTTTTTCGATAAGAGCGCTACAAAAGTTTTTTTAAATAAAAAATAAACGGTTTTCGATATCAATGAAACTCTTTATTCCTGTGAAAGTACGTTCGATACCATTATATATGGAACTCGATTTATTTTGCATGGCCACCACGGGCACGCTTGCAGAAGTCCAGACGCTGAACCCAATTTTCGACGGTTTTCAAGCATAAATCGGCCGATACTGCTGCAATTTTACGTTCGATATTCGTATCAATCGTCGCTGGCTTGTTGGCATGGACCATAGACTTGACGTAGCCCCACAGGAAAAAGTCTAACGGTGTCAAATCGCACGACCAAGGCGGCCAAGCGACTGGACCATTTCGTGAGATAACACGTTCTCCGAACTTGGTTTCCAATAAATTGATTGTGGCATTCGCTATGTGGCTTGTGGCGCCGTCCTGTTGGAACCACATGTCCTACAAGTCCATATCATCCAATTGGGGCCAAAAATATTTGGTTATCATTGAACGGTAGCGATTCCCATTCACAGTAACGGGCCGGTCTTGGTCATCACGGAAGAAGTACGGCCCAATGACACCCCCGGCCCATAAACCACACCAAACCGTAATTTTTTCGGGATGCAATGATGACTCATGGAGTACATGTGGATTGCTGCCTGACTAATACCGCATATTTTGTTTATTGACGAAGCCATTCAGCCAGAAATGAGTCTCATCGCTGAAGATGATTTTTCGATGAAAATCCGAATCATTTTCAAGTTGTTGCTCAGCCCAATTCACGAACATACGACGCTTCTGGTGGTCAAGCGGCTTCATTTCTTGCGTCAATTTAATCTTGTAAGGATGTAGATGATTAGGTGTTGGGTATCGATTTGGACTTCTTGGGGTTTTTCCAGGATCTGCCGAAATTTGAAGATTTGATCAGTTGTGGACTTTCCAGGTCTAAACGGTTTCAGGCGTTCTCATATTATGGCTGAAGGATCTTGTAGACGATGTTATTACTGCAATACTTTCCTCCGACCAGATTTGGCTAATGGGTTGGTGGATGTTACTTCAAAAGTCATCTCCGCTTCTCTATAAAGCTCGATGCTAGGGCCGTCATTTCCGGCTGCCTTATTAAGCTTGAGTTTAAAAACTGATATTTTCATTTCACTCAGGTCGGGTGGTTTGTAGTTTTCGCTGTCGTTGCCAATATTGAATGTTTCGCTCTGCCCGACAGCGGAATGTTGTTCGTTATCGCCGTTTAACAGTCTGCAGGAGCGGTTCATCAGCATGGACCGTGTCTCATCTACGATATTTCCTTCTTCATTTCGACAGGATTCTGTTCGAGCCTTCTATCTTTGGATTTGACGTTTTATACTTTGGTCAAATTTGCGAACATCGTTCTTGGACTGTCACCGCTCTTTATCCTCGATCGCGCGGTTTTCTTGATTTTTTTTCTTATTTCTGTAAAGCCGGTAAAGCTATCGTCTTCACCTGCAGCTTAGCCTTGTAGGCTTCGTTCTTGGCTATAAGAATTTGTCGGCATTTTCATCAAACCACTGGTGTCTTACTGGTGGGCGCGAGACACCTAGCACATCAGTTGCGGGTTATCTAATGGCTTGCTGGCATCGTTGCCATTGTTCTTCGACATTCGATGCTTGTGGTATGGTGTGAATCGAGGGGTTAAGGGATACGCGTTGAGTGACGGGCTTGGCGGTCTCTTGCGATTGCAGTCTTTCGACAATAAATTTATTCACATCAAGGTGAGGAAACCGGGTGCTGGCTATAGTGGCGTTTCGTTCCGTTACGACGTCAATTAGCCTAAGTCCGTTGCCAGACATGTGTTAAAATATCCTAGCACGATTTTAACATCGTGCTTCGGTTGTCGCTCTTGGGTTTTGTCAAGGAACTCGTAGAAACAATCTTTAGATATCTCGTTTTTTTCTTCCTTCGGGGCGTGAGCACATAAAGGCTAATTAGGCCTTGATGCGAATTGTTACAATGCGTGGCTTATGTCTTGGAAGCATAAGACTTCTTGCGTAAGTCTGGAACTTATAACAAATCCGCATCTGAATAGTCGCTGTTTTTGCTCACTATAACGTGGCCCGTAGTAGATGACAGTTTTCCATCCCATCGTATTTTTTTTAATGTTTTTACATTCCAGGTGAAGATACGAACGTCGTTTTTCTTTTTTTCTTTTAGCAGGGTCCTCAAAAATACAACCAGTCATTTTCGAGGTTTCTTCTTCTTCTTAAATCGCGCCTCTCTAATTATCCCGGTCCTTAGTTAACTGCGTCCAGTTGCGCACTCCAAGTTGGTTAAGGTCGTTTTGTTTTTGTGCACGCCACTTAAGGCGAGGTCTTCCTCGACTGCGTCCGACGTCTGTCTGGGCATCGAAGACTCTGCGAGCCGGAGTATTGGTGTCACTTCGTTCTACATGTCCTAGCCATCTTAAACGTCCAATGTGTTTTTTTTTTGACATTTCGCTGCACAACTCGTATAGTTCTAGGTTGAATGTTCGTCTCCATAGCCCGTCAACGCAAACGGTACCGAAGAGTCTGCGAAAATGTTCCTCTCAATTCGACCAAGGATTTTTTCATAGGCAGTTGATACAGTCCATGCTTCAGCGCCGTATAACAATACTGGGATGATCAGGATCTTATATAGGATCTCCTTAGTAGTACGAGGGAGGGCTTTACTACTAAATTGCCTTCTTAGCCCGAAGAAACAGCGGTTGGCAAGAGTAATTCTATGTTTAATTTCTGACGAGATGTTGTTGTCAGAGTTAATAGCGTAGCCGAGATAGACAAAGCCCGTACTACCTCAAAGTTATATCTTTCCAATTCGTCGATGTTGTTGTGTCCTTTCGTGTTGACAGCATAGTCGGCGTATGCTAGTATTTGTATTTTTGGAAAATTGTGCCTCTGGTGTTGGCCCGTGAGTTTTGCTCAATCCTCTCAATCGCATCTTCTTGCCTAAATCCTTTTTTTTGGTATCGAATGTGTCTGTGAGGTTGTTTCCGAACCTGATGGAGCAGCGAGAATTCTTCATCGTCATCCTACACAAACGGACGAGTTTGGGCGGTATACCTAAACTAGACATGGCTCTGTATAGTTCGTCTCTATAATTGGTGGTGGGTATCGATTTTGATATCTAGGGTTTTTTTTCCAGGATCTGCTGAAGTGAGAAAATTTGATTGGTTGTGGACTTTTCTGGCCAAAAACCACTCTGATAAGGGCCGATCAGATTGTTGGTAAACGGTTTCAGCTGTTCACATATTAGGGCAGATAGGATCTTTAAAGCGATGTTGAGGTGACTTATGCCTCTGTAGTACAGTTCAGAGGTACAGTTCAGAGGGTCTCCATTTTTGTGGATCGGACAAACAATGATGTTCCATTCTTCAGGCATTTGGCTTATGAGCTCGTGGATGTTTCTTACCAAGTCATCTCCGCCGCCTTTATAAAGCTCGGCGGGAAGGCCGTCATATCCGGCAGGCTTGAGTTTAGATATTGCTATCCTTACTTCACTCAGGTCGGTGGTTGGCAGTTTTCGCTGTCGTTGCCAATATTGAATGGTTCGTTCTGCCTGACATCGGAATGTTATTCGTCATCGCCGTTTAATTTTCTGCAGAAGTGGTTCTTCAGTATCCTCAGCATTGACTGTATCTCAACTACGATATTTCCTTGTTCACCTCGACAGAATTCTTTTCGAGCCTTGTATCCTTGGCTTTGACGTTTTACACTTTGGATTGTTGTGGCCTGGTGGATATCCGCATTCTAACCTTGGCTGCAACAAGGTAGTGGTCCGAGTCGATGTTAGCTCCTCGGAATGTTCGGACATCCAAAATACTGGATGCGTGCCTCTTGTCTATCGCAATGTGATGAATTTGGTTGACCGTTTGTTGATCTGGAGACCGCCGTGTCCGCTTATGGATATCGAGGTGAGGAAACCGTGTGCTGGCAATAGTGGCATTCTGTTCCGTAGCGAAGTCAATTTGCCTAAGCCCGTTACCAGACGTGTTGTCGTGTAGGCTATATTTTTCGAAAATACTGCGAAAGATGTCTTCTCTTCCTAACTTTGAAATAAAATCTCCCAGCACGACTTTAACATCGTACTTCGGTAGTCGCTGGGGCGTGAGTGTATTTAAGGCTTATGTTGGCGAATTTGGTCTTGATGCGGATTGTTGCAATGCGTTCGCGAATATTTTGGAAACATAAGACTTCTTGCCTAAGTCTGGCACGTATAAAAAATCCGCATTCGGATAGTCGCTGTTTCTGCTCATTATAAAACGGTCCGTAGTAGATGTCACAGCTTCTCATCCTCTTTTTGCCCGGCCCATCCCATTGTATTTCCGGGATGGCAGTAATGTCTGCTTTGTAGCAGTGTAGGGCTTCCGTAGTTGTTCGCTGGCAACTCCCCTGCTTAATGTTCTCACATTCCAGGTGTACATACGAATAGCCTTTTCGAGGCTATTGGTTGTTCTTGTTTTCCATGGTTCGATAGTAAACCCAAAGCACAACCCACAACCTGGCCCTACAGGTTGTGGGTTATTAGATACCCTAAGTCCAGGGGGCCATCTTTATTGGCTACGATATTGAGAGCTGCCGTTGGCCTTTTGGTTTATCCGCCACCATCTCTGTTCAAGGAGCCTGACTTACCCTTGAGATTCCTAGATAACCTGTTGTTCGAATATGTCGAAGTAGGTTCATCTAGTTTGAACAGGCTGTTATTATGTTGCTGTTTTTCGTCTTTATATCAACACACATGCAACAATTGCATATATTACTATATTATTATCGGTTGTAATCTCGAATACAGTAATCTTTTCATTTTGCGCTCCAATATCAAATGGCTTAAATGTATCCTCAAGGTGTCTGCTTTTTCATCACCTTTTTCCCATGTATCTTGAGTTACCACAATTGGTCGCACAGCGGTGGTTTTCATTTCTAATTAGTGAATCGCTCGTTGTTAGAATGATCGGAGAATGACCAGAGAAAAGATTAAGTTCTCTTCAACTTTGATTTTATTGGATGGCAGACTTTTTACAATGAAAAAATCGATTGAATCAGGTAAATGTAACATCAGTTGGCCAGTAAGTTGGTTTTTCGGTTGAATTTTTAGTTTTATTTCGGTATTGTACTCCCTGCCTACATCGTAAAACATCCCACTCTTATGTGATATTTTTCTTCTTAAAGTTCTTCTCCGCTTCGGGGTTGGACCTCATTGTTTTTAGTGTTTGTTTATTTGTGACACCTCTTATTATTTCTGTGGTGGAAAGATTGAGCCATTCATTTCATATTTGACATCCATGACAGCCTTTGCCTCTCCATAGTTCTTCTCCTATCTATCCTTCCTTGTAGTTGTAGAACAAGTTGGAGAAGTTTGTACTTTTTATTGCGTAAAATATTCCAGTTTTCTTTTTTTAATTTAGTATATACCTAAAAGTTCTCTTTGTCTTCTCATCATTTCTCTCATTTCAATAAGAGCGCTACAAACGTTTTTTTTTAAATAAAAGAAAAACGGTACGTTCGATGCCATTATGTATGGAAGTCGATTTCTTTTGCATGGCCACCACGGGCACGCTTGCAGAAGTCCAGACGCTGAACCCAATTTTCGACGGTTTTCAAGCATAAATCGGCCAATATTGCTGCAATTCCACGTTCGATATTCGTACTATGTTCATCAATCGTCGCTGGCTTGTTGGCATAGACCATATACTTGACGTAGCCCCACAGGAAATAGTCTAACGGTGTCAAATCGCACGACCGAGGCGGCCAAGCGACTGGACCATTTCGTGAGATAACACGTTCTCCAAGCTTGGTTTCCATTCGCTGCGTGGCTTGTGGCGCCGTCCTGTTGGAACCACATGTCCTCCAAGTCCATATCATCCAATTGTGGCCAAAAATATTTGGTTATCATGGAACCGGTCTTGATTATCACGGAAGAAGTACGGCCCAATGACGCCCCCGGCCCATAAACCACACCAAATCGTAATTTTTTCGGGATGCAATGATGACTCATGGAGTACATGTGGATTGCTGTCTGACCAATACCGCATATTTTGTTTATTGACGAAGCCATTCAGCCAGAAATGAGCCTTATCGCTGAAGATGATTTTTCGATTTGAATCCGAATCGTTTTCAAGTTGTTGCTCAGCCCAATTCATGAACATACGACGCTTCTAGTGGTCAAGCGGCTTCAGTTCTTGCGTCAATTTAATCTTGTAAGGATGTAGGCCAAGATCTTTTCACAAAATTCGCCACAACGACGTCATAGAGATGCCCAACGCTTGAGAACGACGTGTGAGAGACACATTTGGACTTTCTTCAACTGAAGCGTCAGCGGCAGCAAAATTCTTCACACTACGGGCACTTCTTTGTCTCACTGGCACGGGGACATTTTGTTCTGTGTCTGTGGACTCAAATGTTTCCACTAGACGCTCAATTGTTGATCTGCTAGTACGATTATGACGACCATAAATTGTACGTAGCGCTCTTAACGTTGAGGCCACTGACTCCGAATTTCGATTGTAAATTTTAATAATTTCGACTCGTAGGCAAACCTTACTGAAGAGAAATGTCAAAATAGCGGCAAGAAATATGGCGTCGTTTGCTCTCTCTGTCGCTTTTGTAGCGTCCCTGTTGAAAGCCTGATCTATCCAAGAAGTGCGCAATATTCTTCAAATTGTCAACATTTCGAAAGCCTCTAATTTCCGCATCATTGTTTTTTTTTAATGTCCAGGTTTCTACTCCCTATAGCAGGACCGACCAGATATAGCAATTAACCTCGTTTTGACTTCAGATTAATTTCTTTGCTGCAAATACCTTCTTCATTTTACAGAATAATGCTCTCACTTGTTCTATTCTACATTCTTTTTCTTTATTGGGGTTAGCATTGTTATTAATTATCGTTCCTAGATATTTGAAACTTCTGACCTATTCGATGTTCTTGTTGTTTATTTATAGCTGAAAGTTCGACATTGTTTTTTTCTTTTTGGCTTTCTTTTTTAAGGGAAGTTACAAGGTAGCCTGGTAATGATAACGATTTTGTCAATATCTCTCTCGGTTTTGTTTCATAAGGTTATATTGATAAACTCTTTAGGGTCATGTTTTCATCCTTGAATACAATTTTTTTGCGCAACAGGCTCGTTAGTTCCCAGGGCCAAGGTTTCTTACAACCATTCATGTGTGCGTGGTAACTTCTTGCACGAGTGCGGGACCTCCGAACTCCGAACGGCTAATTTGAGATAATCTTTTCATGAGAATTGATATATACTACTCGGATGGTTTGTCACAACACCACGAGAGGGGGGCTAGTGAAAAATCATTTAGATGTTGCTTCGGCTGGGAATCGAACCCAGAACTTCGCGCGGCAGTTCATCGCACTAACCATCGCTGCATTGAGTCTTTTATCCTTAAGGTCGAGAATTTATTTACGAAGATCTTTGGAGTCCAGCATTTCGTTCTTAAGGATTTTATTTGTCATTAGTCTCGTTGAGTTTTTGTGGCCGACACTTCTGGCGTTGTCGAGATGTTGGGCGAATTATTCGAATAACTCTATAACAAATAAGCAATAATTATCAAAAAAATGTTTCCTTAATATGTATAATGGCATATGTCAATTTAGGATGAACAACAAGTTGTCGATCATTGTTCTGTAAGAAACCCCAGAAACCGTTTCTAATAACCTTTTCAGCAAATTATAGCCTCAAACAACGCATCTTAATTGGTATATTTCTAAGAACTTAGTTATTTTGCAAAAAGAAATAAAAACAATTATATTGTAAAATAAAAATGTTATTCGTATTTAACATTAATTGGTCTTATGCTCATTTATGAAAATGTCGTTAATATAGTCAAATTACATTTTAAAGATTCTTTACAGTCATCATTAATAACATTCATTTCTAATTATAGGATGGATTGTATACAAATTATGTCCAACCGAATCATTACAATGAGAAAGAAGCTACTTGATAATCTAGTTCAATTGAAGACGCCTGGAAATTGGAATCACATTACTCAGCAAATAGGAATGTTTTCCTATACAGGATTAAATGGTATGAATAACCCGACGTGTCAGACGTGTCACTCATGTATAAAACGCAAGTTTTGAAGAACATATTAGATAAGTTAAAATAGAGTTTAGCAGGTCAACATATTCATAAACTAAATGCCGAACATAATACGATAGTAACAGTCTATTTATTATTAAAGGTGGCAGGTTGACCCCATATGTTTAGCTAAACCGAAATAACAAAGGTCTCCTAAGGTCATTCTTCGTCGAATCTCCGCTGACTAAGGTGTCATTCGTGTTGTTGACTTCGAAGTAGAAAAACTCTTTAAATACCTCAAAATTGTTGTTATGAGCAGCGGCTTTGTATACAAGGTTTGCGTCGTTTATTTTTACTCCTGCCCTACGTATTTACAATCTGTTCCATTACGAGATGATGGCTCATCTCCTAGTCAGACTTCATTACAGACTAAGTTAGATGTTTGAAGTAATCACATATAACGTGCAGTTTGTGTCAAACTTTTTAACTTTCTCTTGCAAAGAGAAATGTATTGTTTTCATAAAAAATGTCGAATCTGATATTTTGTTTGATTCTACCTTTACAATGATGCCGGAACCCAAAAATGGTTTTCGCAATTCTGTCTGCCACGTCGGTACCTCTGTCCGCAATGGCTTCGCTACCCTCAACAACAAGATTTTGATTAAATTTGGAGTACGTTTGAACCGATTCGAAATGCGTCATTTCAGCGATACTCGTTTTCAGCCGTTTGGCTCAAACTCAATTTACAGTCATTTTACTACAAAATTACTATTTTCCCCGATAAATATGACTGCCTCTCATTTATAAACAAAATTATTTCTCTGTGCTACTTATTGTGTTACCGGCTCGCCCACGCACGTGCGTTCAGAGTCTGACCACCAACTGCTCTCTCTGTACTTGTACGAGTACCCGAGACTGTAAGACTAAACCGGTTATTACCATGTCTTGTTCTTACCATAAAGTGCAGTGAAATGACTATGCATTAAATTTCAGTCGAATGCACCACATTTATTCCTTATTTAAATAAATTAAGTTACCAAACTTAAAGATGAGTCGTTTCGATCTAATACTTTTCTTTTAATTCATTTTATAAAGGTTTCATAACAAACAAAACATTTAGCTTTATTCTAGCTCAGGCTCTATTTCCTGTTCTTTTTCTTTTACCCTCTACTTTTCTTAAATATGCTATACATACTATATTTTTCTTATATCTATGACATATTTCAACATTTCTTGCAATTGTATCTCCCCGTATGATTCGATGAGTTAAAGTTTTTCACTCATTTTATTGGGTTTGTCCATAATCTTCAAATAAACTTTATCGCCTTGAGAAATATCCCATTCAACTGCTTTCCTTTTTCTACCCGCGTATTCCTTTCCTTTATCTTTTTGTTCTTTGTCTATATCTCGTACATCCAAATCAGTAATTTGCTTATCAATTTGTTCTAAAGAAGGAATTTTACCCCTATTTTTCCGCTTGAAGAAAAGCTCAGTTGGCGTTTTCCCTGTTGTAGAATGAGGTGTGCTATTGTACATCATACGATATTCACATAAACCAATTTTTTATGTCTTTCTTTTCGGTTTGCAAATTTTGAGGCGTTTGATAATACCTCTGCTTTGTCTTAAGACTTCTCCATTTTGTTGCGGACAGTATAGAATGGTGTTGAATAATCTTATAATACACTCTTTACAATACGATCCGAATTCGTCAAGTGCAAATTGTTTTCCATTATCGATCGTTATAGAAACTGGAAAGCCTAGTCTGCTGAAAATGTCCAAGCGTTTTAATTATGTGGTAGCTAGTAATACTTCTGCAGATTTTTATTTCTTAGTACCGACTAAAATAATCAACAACTAACTACAAGCGAATAATCCCCACTAAGCAGAGGTCCTAAGAGGTCCGTAGCAATATCAACCCATGATGTTATGGGGAGTTCTCGCCTCTCTAAAGGAAGAATGGGATTTGGCATGCTTATCAAGGTGCTGCACCCTTTGCAAGTTTTGATGAGAGTCTCGACGTCTTTATCTATGCGTGGCCACCAAACTTTTGCTCTAAGTCGTCCTTTCATCTATACTATTCCCGGACGACCTTCATGGGCTGCATCTAAAATGTATTTTCTAAATGTATTTGTGGAATAAGAATTTTGATTCTGATAGCAGTATATTTTCGTCAAATCGAAAATCGAAAATCTTATATACTTTCACAGACTGGTTCCACACATCATTAAAAATTCTTTTTCTTACTTTGCCTATGTCAGGGTCATTTTCGGAATACATCCTGCTGTCATTCAAAGAAATGGTGACTGGACGCGAATATCCAACTTCTTGATGCACATGTTTATCTTCTCCGACTGGTATTGTATTTTAATAAATACACAGGCGTGCCAACGAATCAGCTTTATTCATCTTTCCGTGTACATATATGGGCTTGAATTTATATGACTGCAATCTCACTACCCCTTTTTCTATACGAGAACAAGGTTTTGATTTGGGACTGAAAATTATTTCCAAAGGCTTGGGGTCAGTAATTAAGTCGAATTCTTTTCCAAACAGGTATATATTAAAATGTTCAACATGCGCAAGTGCTTCTTTCTCAGTTTGGCTATTCCTTCGTTCCCAGTCTGTCAATGTTCTTTTCCCATATCCGATAATTCTAGGACCTATGGTTATTTTGAATTAATAGAGCCCCAATCCAACTGGACCAGCATATTGTGTTCTCTCCAGAACGTCATTGTATCCTAACGATTGTATTTTCGTATGCTTCGTATGCCTTGCTATTTTGTTTCTTAATATTTGTTTTTATGGCTCTTTAGCAGTTAGGCATCCATTTGCCAATGAAATTAACCAACTCTAAAAAGCATTGTAGTTCTTCAGGTGTTCTGGGAACTCTAAATTTCGTTATGCTGTCATTAATAGCACTACAAACCTATAAAGCGAGATAACTTTTGAAATAGCACTACTTAATTGGTTGTGCTTCCTCCTTTTGCCACAATAACTTCTGCAAGGCGTCTGGGCATTGAGTCTACTAAACCTTGAACTTGAATACTTTTTTATGTTCCAGGCGGTGTGTATCTGCGCATTATCATGATGAAGGATAAAATCGCTCCCGAATCGCTCTGCCTCTACTAATTTTATTTTTTTAGAGAGTTCCGCTGCCGAAACACTTCCCTGGAATTCTGCAACAATGGCTGCTCTGTTTTCAAGTGAAAGCTCAATAGTTTTTGGCATCTGGTACATCTCTTCTCTATTATGGACCTTGCAAAACTGAGCGCAATATTTGGACACCAAGGAAAATATCATTTAACGAAAGAAATTTAGAACCGTTACTTTTCCAGTGCAGTTTTGCACTTGCGTAACTGTATTTTTGAGGTGGTTAATTTTTTTCGTGACCCAAGAACTAAATGGTTTTGACTTTAAATATACATTCTTCTTTATTTAGCAGAACATTATATTCTTTTAAGTTGTAAAAGACTACCCTTATTATTACTTCCAAAAATTAGAATGTAATCTTAAAGCCAAGCAATAATCTTTCGAGAATATTTTGAAATAATTCGGGGACACAACCCTTTCATTGCGATGAATATGGAGGATGTAATTCTATTTGAAATCGTCTTTAATGTCAAGCTTGCTAAAATACAAGGCTTTTTGAATTAGGGCAACATTTGAGTCGTTTGGCAAGGGGTGATTTCTCGCATAATTGCAGCGTTAGGCCATCTCATACCCACACAAAAACGTATGTCGCCATTCTTTTCAGAATCTTGCACTTCTTCGAGGATATCAATTTCTGTTTTTCAATTTTTAATAGATATATTTTTAAGTTTTGGAAAAGCCTTACAATTTATTTGGTTCATGCCGATCCCTATTTTTAAAACATTTAGGGATATCGCTGTGTTTATTCCTCATAGCCTATAAAGTAAAATGTAGCTTGTTCTTTTTCCCCATTTATTTCAATGTTAGCTTCAAGTGGTCCTCTAACTTCTAAAGGAGTTTGGCTTATATATGCCACACAAATTTTGTACGGTTTTTGGACTTGTTAAAGACTCCTATTTATATATTTCCTAGTTTGGTCTGCTAATAGATTGAATTTACACCCCGAATCCACTACCATTTTTGTTTTTACTTTACCTACCGAACAATCGAAGGTCGCATCATCACCTATATGGAAAACATAACTCGATTCAGGTTTTTCATCATCACCATAATCAACAATTTCAGTTGTTCCTTTAAATCTTTTTGAATTCTGACCCTCATCTCGTTTGTGAAAATCTTGAAATTTTCGTTTTTGCATTGAGTGAGACTTGCAGTGTTGTCGAAAATGTCCAATACGAGCACAACTACAGTTTTTAGTCCCACACCTTCTACGTGATCTGACATCACATTTATTGGATTGATTATCGAACCTATCTCTTTTAAAAAAAAACTTATTATTTTTGTTTGTTCCCGTAACCTTCTTATTGATGATTGACAGCCTCTTGTGTATTAGCTTCCAATATTTTCCTTCTATGTTTCTATCTGTCTCTCTCTCTCTGTTGTATTAATGTCTTGCTCTGTCCCAGCCGATGGCCTCAGTCGCCAGTGCTGTTATGTGTCTGTAGTTCGTTGCAATTATGTGCGAAGTACTGTGATGTCAATGTCAATGTCAGCTTCCAATAAGATTGCACGTTATACTATCTCAAGCTATCAAAATGTTCTTCCTGACCCGGGGTTTAGATTTACTTACTTACTTACTTACTTCCATTAGCTAACTGTCTCCAGTTGCGCACTCCGAGTTGGTTGAGGTCGGTTTCTACTTGTGCGTCCGACGTCTGGCTGGGAATCGTAGACTCTGCGATCCGGGGTATTGGTGTCCATTCGTTCTACATGTCCTAGCCATCTTCAACGTCCAATGCGGAGTTTTTTTGACCATGTCGCTGTACAGCTCTTATAGCTCTTGGTTGAATCTTCGTCTCTATAGCTCTTAAATAGGATTTCTTCAGACGGTCTATGCTTCAGCGCCGCAGAGCAGGACTGGGATGATCAGGGTTTTATATAGGATCTACTTAGTAGTTCGAGTAAGGGCTTCACTATTAAACTGCCTTCTTAGCCCGAAGAAACAGCGGTTGACAAGAATAATTCTTCGTTTAATTTCTGACGAGATGTTGTTGTCAGAGTTAGTAGCGGAGCCGAGATAGACGGTCCCGTACTACCTCCAAGTTATATCTGTCAATGGTGACGTTCTGTCCAATTCGTCGATGTTGTGTGTCTTTTCGTGTTGACAGCATATACTTCGTCTTGCCCTCATTTACTTCTAAACCCATTTTTTCCGCTTGTCGCGAGAATTCTTCATCGTCTTCCTACACAAATGGACGAGTTTGGGCGGTATACCGAAACTAGACATGGCTCTGTATAGTTCGTCTCTACAAATGTTGTCGTATGCGGCTTTGAAATCAATGAATGGGTGATGGTTATCGGTTTGGACTTCTTTGGTTTTTTTTCAGGATCTGCCGAAGTGTGAACATTTGATCGGTTGTGGACTTTCCTGGCCTAAAACCACACTGATAAGGGCCGATCAGGTTTCTGGTAAACGGTTTCAGGCGTTCAAATATCATTTTAACCCACGCAGAAGAGATTTTGATAAACTGTCTAAACAATAAGTTGTTGCAATGACATTTTCTATATTTTATCTACATATATCCCACGTTTTGGAAAAATTTATTTTAAGGATGCGATTTGATAAGATACTAAACGATACGCACAGTGGATTGTACCCTTCTCATATGTTTGTTATTGCTGTTGTTCTTTTTATTATTGTTTGGTATTTCATTATGTATGTAAATCCTAACTAATTACTTTCATTCTGCAATTAACGGTCTTAGAGAAATTAACCTAAATGCCATAATGGATAATATGTTGCCAAATAAGGGGTGATTTGTTAGGCGTAGTTTTTGAAAATCGAAAAAAACACTCAAATTTGCATCAAATATTCAAAAATAAATAAATAGGCCTTTGCCTTTTACGTTTTAAAGACAATTTCATGTAAATGTTTTCCGCGGCTCCGTTTAAAATGATCCATTCGAAAGGTCCAATTTCGCGTCACTTTTTCGAGCATTTCGGCCCATATAACAGTAATTATGAGTGTTATGTTATGTGGTAATATATTTATTGGACCACTTAATAAACATCGCCAAGCACCCACTTTTTGCCACTTTAAACAGAATAACAAAGTTGCGACCCAATCTCAACATTTTGTATTTCTCTTCACTGAATTATCTTTAATTCAAAAGTTATCAGAAATTATAAATCCAAATCCTGAAGTTATACATTTTTTTGGATTTGGATTGATAAATTTTGATAACTTTTGATTTAAAGATTCGATAAAAAAATGCATAATTTCAGGATTTGGATTGGTAATTTTTGATAACTTTTGTATTAAAGAGAATTCAGTGAAGAAAAATTAAGAAAAGGTTAAGATCGGGTCGCAACTTTGTTATTCTGTTTAAAGTGGCAAAAAGTGGGTGCTGGGCGATTTTTTTTAAGTGGTCCAATAAATATAATACCACCGGAGTGAGCCAACGTTTTTTGTTTTACCTTTAAAAATCATTTGTTCAATAATTGAGATCAGCTAAAAGCTGAGATTGAGACGCGTTAACCTTTATCCTTGTCTATTTATTATTTATTCTGTATAAAATATTTCATAATCATAATATACTTTTAATTGTATTTTATATTATTTTTTTTCAGAAAAACAAGTAAAATCTCTCGTGGACGATTTTCACATCTATTTACTAAAATCAGGCAGAATAAACATGTGTGGACTCAATGACAACAACATTGAATACGTTGCGAAAGCTATATATGCTGCTGTAACGAAAGTTGACAGTCACATATAAATAAATGCAGCTGTTTTTTTTATTTTAGTAGACAATTGGTGCTAATTATATTGCATGTAGTTTGCAGTGTTGTTTCAGTATTCCTAAAATGCATTTTTATCTACCTTTGTCTTATCATTTGACTAACAGCCAAAGTTGTTGAGAATAAAGAAATGTTTTTAATAAACATATAATGTACTTTTCGTTAGGCTTACTTTAAGTATTATGTATAACAGTATAACAGTGCCTCAACTAACCAGACACTAATTAACACGGTCATTCGTTGTCCTCAAGTCCAGTAGCCGATTACTCCCATCTTAAGTAAAGGGTGATCCAAGTAGAGATACTTTTTTGAACAGCCTTTTTTGACAGATCACGTGTGAGTCGTGTCATGCTGTCTGTTAATTTTGTTTAGTATTGTTTGGCATTTCATAATGGAAAGACTTACGCGTGAACAACGTTTACAATTTGTTAAACTTTATTATGAAAATTCACGTTCTGTGAGGAATGTGTTTCGTGCACTTCGCTCAACTTATGGTCAACATAATCGGCCTATTGAGCGTACTATTCGCAACACCATCACTGGCCGGTCGATTGGAGACCAAGATCGTGTGATATCACACCGTTAGACTTTTTCCTGTGGGGATATGTAAAGTCAAAAGCTTATGCCGACAAACCCGCTTCGATTCAGGCCTTGGAGGAAAACATCACGCGTGTCATTCGCCAGTTACCAGTCGAAATGCTCCACCGAGTGATCGAAAATTGGACTCAACGGATGGACCATCTGCGACGTAGCAACGGCCAACATTTGATAGACATAATCTTCAAAAAATAAATGCCAAAGAATGTTCTTTCAAATGATAATAAACATTCTCCATTAAATTTGAATTTTCTGTGTTTTTTTCTTTAAAAAAGTAGGGAACCTCGAAATAGATCACCCTTTATTAGCGTTCGTTACAGTCGATCCGTTCAGGGTCTCTGCCTGGGAGAAGCAAGCCTTCTCTCTTGGCGGAAGCGGTAACGTTCAATCCCTCACTGTGACCGTGTTAATGTAGTCGGCGTGTTTTACCTCTTTTACTATGTTCACTTCTTGGTACAGATCTTCTCCTACATTCGCCATCCTTGTATACAGAATATGTGGTTCGTACAATTTGAAATAGGCAAAATTATTTTATAAATTATTGTTTAAGAGCGCGTGTATTTTTGTCAACCAGCAGACACAATGTGCAATTTTCGCCATATCCAACTGTGTGTGAATAAATCCATTGGTTCTTTGGACTACTCGGTCACAGAAGACATCACCTCGTTGTGTCGTGAAATTCGCAGGCCCAGATACTTGATCGGAATGGATTCGAGGAATTGGTGTGGAGTCGACCAGCATATTACCTACGGTCCTACGATATATCCAATATGACACATTGCTCAACTAGATGTTGGTTGTTGGCATTCAACACACGAGAAATTCCTCACATTGTCGATGGGTGCTATTCTGAAGATTTAGAATAACTTTCGGCATAACTTTACTTTAGCTGCCACTCACTTTTAGCGAACAAATTTACTTCAACATAAACTCACTTTTTTGGTTTAAACGATTCGGCCTTGCGTGCTGATTATTTGTTAATTTATTTATGTACTCTTCAAGTAAGAGAAAAAATATATTTTTACAAAATTTATAATATAATAATTAATTAAAAAATCCTGGAAAAAACAGTTAATTTATTGTTATGACAAAAAAAAAAACTCTTCAAGTAAAGAGAAAAAATGTACTAAAATTCTTAAAACAAAAAAAAAATAAAAAAAAAACTTAAAAACAACCTAATGTGGAAGAAACAATTTAATAAATTACCATAAGGGAAAAACTTGTACATTTAATAATTACATTCGTAAGTTATTCTAAGCAAAAGTAAAAAAAACCCTATGAGCAATTATAATAATTCATTTAACCCGTTTTAAATGCAATTCTGTTGATAGAAATATCAATACTGGAATCATTTCATTTTAAATTAAGACTCAGAATGCACCTTGTTCAAGGCTTATTCCTTCCATAGCTCGTTGAATGATTAAATTCATAAATCAAGACATGCTCACGCAACGGTATACCCGGTATACGTAAAAAGAGAGATAAAAGAGAGTGGACAGTAAAATTTTGAGCTAAATCCGCCAACTGCAACGCCATTTTAATAAAAAACGTTTTTCGGCAAAGTTTTAAAAATTTCGAAAAAAAATTATGGATTATAATTGGTTTTGGTAATGTTAACATTTCTTCCATATATCATTTTTACCCACCCATACTTTTTGGAGACGTTTTCATACAAAAACCATTTGTATACACTACGCCATACCAAAAAAACGTTTTTTTGGTCGAACCATACAAGTTTTTGATAAACATTGTTGCTACAATTTCAATTTTAATATATTTCTTTGCCATAAAATCCACATTTAAGGGATATTAATTTAAAGGATGGGATGGATAGGGTATAAAACGATCCACTCAGTGGATTGTAGCCTTCTCATATGTTTTATAAACATGATGTCCTGAATATTTCTTCTCGTTGCCAAGGACAATCGGCTACATAATTGACTATACAAAAAAACTTCCAGTCATTTACAAACTACAAGATGAGACTATTGTTCGAAGCCATCGATCTTGCAGCGTGAAACCGAATGAGTTTCACCAGAAAATTGTCTATTCGGTTTATGTTGGCCCCGTTGTATATGACCTGGTTGGAATAGTATTTTGTGTAGTCAGATACTGGTGTTCTGTGAAGTCCAAGGCAGCTCCTCAGACACTGCCTCTCAAACACCCGTATCTTTTCCATTTGAGATGGGGCAACGTTGAACCACACCGGGCACCCATAGGCAATCATCGGCCTAACGAGGGCCATGTAGCAAATCACCTTCACCCTGCTGTCAAGACGACTGCTATAAAACAATCGTCTTGTCAGGGCAAATGCTCCCCTAGCTCTAGCTAGAGCAGCATCTACATGTCTTCCGAAATATAGATACTGATCTAACCAGATGCCAAGGTACTTTACTACACTTTTACTCGCCAGTGGCTGTCCGTTTGGTCCAACGATCACCAGCTTTCGCCAGTTCTTTCTCGTATCCCTAGAGGCCCTAGAACCCATACGGTGTCAAAAGCCTTCTCTTAATCAACCAGACATGCACCGGTGCACTGTTTTTTGGCTTTGTTCCATTGTATATCAGAAACTAGTTTGGAGGCGGCATGAATGCAGTCATGTCCAGCCTTGAAGCCAAACTGGTTCTCTGGTATAATATTATTGTCCTCAGACCACTTGAACAGTGCTCGATTGAGAATCTTTTCGAAAACCTTACTGATACTCGGAAGGAGACTTATCGATCGGAAATTCGCCGGATTGGAGTTATCCTTTCCCTTTTTCGGGAGAGGATGAACCACCGCCGTCTTCCAATGCATTATTCAGCGCGTTGTTGAACAGTGTGGCGTAAATGTCCACAGCTTCAGGGGGTAAGTGTCGCAGTACAATGTTGGATATACCATCGACTCCCGCTGACTTCTTTTTCTTTATGGAATCGAAGATGATCTGGAGTTCCACCTTCGACATTAACAGGGGCTAAACCCACTTCGCTCGGCGACTATGGCGTTTGCCAAGTTTTCGTCATCAAACCGGGTGAAACCACGGTTCTCAGATCGCCATTGCGTTATGTCGTTTCGGAGATAGACATGATGGAGCAGGGCATTGTTTTCCAGGACGCGGTTCGGGCGAATGCTATCATTCACCTTATACACTTCCTGAAAGACAGCCTCCACTTTCTCCTGAGGATCTTCAATAACATAGAAATCGTCGTCGAAGACGGCTTCCCTCGGATCAATTCCTGCTGTCAAAAGTATGTTTGTATTGTCAGTTGTTCGTTGGAGCTTAATACACGGAAGGTCGTTATGACCTTTCCTCCTAAAGATCTTATTAATTTGTGGAAACATACTCGGGTCGCTGGAATTTACGGCCCGAATTCTGTTATTCCAAGACAAATTAATGGACAACCGATAGTTCTCCTTGATCAATTGGTTGATGTTTTTGATCGACGCCTTCAGTGTTCTAATCTCCGGGTCGCGTGGGTTTGTCAGTCGTCTGTACAAGAGTTTAAGTCTTGTCAGAAGTCCGCTTTTTTGTCTGTGTAGTGCGTCAATGGTCGCGTTTCTGTACGTAGACGTTATGTCATGTTCTTTGTATTTCGGTATCGTCCTGTTTATTGTTCGTTGAATCGCTTCGTCCATTTGGTGTAAGTATTCGTCGATTTCGTTGTTTGTAAGGTTTCTGTTGTTTGGTGGGTAAATGGCCCTCGAACGTAGTTCTCTTGATAAGGCGTTGGTGAAGCGAGGCCAGCGCATCTTACCGTAGTTGTAAGAATGCACAGGCACATACTCCTCCAGCGCCACAAGCTCGTTCGGAAGCTGTATTACGGCGGCGAGTCCGCAGTGATCACTGTCGTACTCAATCGTCCGTAAACAGTTTCGCGGGTGTTGACCTACTCTGTTAGTAACTGTCAGTCTTGTGTCTCGCAGTAAAAGATCCAGGAAAGCACCGCTTCTCGGAAACGATGGCCTATCTGTGGCGAGAATGTCAATCCTATATTCAACATTGTAGTGGACCATCCAATTGTAAAGATGGTTACCCCGAGGATTTTGTAATTGATTTCCCCAATATTCGTGTTTGGCATTTAAATCTCCGGCCAAAAGATAAAAGTTCTCCACAGTCTTAGAGATTCGAAAAGTTTTCCGAGCTCTGTTGTAAAAAGTGTGGGCTGAGGTGCTTCCGGTGCGTAGGCCGCTATCACATACAGTCGCTTCCCTTGTTGGAGAGGAATGCATATGACGCAGGCTTCCAGCAGCCGGAATCGGCGCACTTCACCACTATATATCACCTTATAACTAATGCCTTTTCGTATAAAGATAGCGACCCCGCCTCCTTGAGAGGAGTTGGGTCGGTCCCTTCTTACGATATTGTAATTATTATTAGTCAATTTATGCTTCTGGTTTAGCTTAGTTTCGCTAGCCATAAGCACATCGGGACTTTGGTCTGTAAGCAACTGGAATAGATTAGCTCTACGTTCGATCCTAATCAGTGAATTTACATTCACAGCCAGGATCTTTAAGGGTCTCTCTGACAGCGCGCCCATTACGATCTAATTTGCGTTAAGCTCGGCAACAAGGAGAAGATATAGTCTACTCCTGAGGCCTGCTCCCGTAACTGGTTTTGAAGACCGGTTAGCTGACCTTGAATGGCCCGCAACGCAGTCAACAAATCCGCATCCACTGCTGGAGCCTGAGGCACGGGGGCCTGTCTGGCTTCCTTAGGTGGATGCTGTACCGTTTTTCCCTTTCCTGACGCCATTTGGGCGTAGGAAATTGGGGGATTGACGGACATTGAGGGAGGGCGAACGGCTGGTTGATTCGACACAGCCGTTTGCTTCGCTTTTTTATTAATTTTCATTTGCTGAAACTTTGGACAGCCTCGATAGTTTGCGGGGTGCCCGCCGCCACCGCAAAGTGCACATTTAAGTAGGGTCATGTCATCGACCCGCTCCTTTCCTAAACTACACTCTCCTATGTTGTGGTTCTCTCCACACTTAACACAGCGTGACCGCATTTCGCAGTTTGCTGAGGCGTGGCCGAACCTTTGGCAACGCATGCATTGAAGCATGCTATCACCTCTTTTTAATTTTTCCCATCGTACAACCTGGAAGTTGAGAACTGAGATACTCTTCAACTTTTCCATCTTGCTTTGGGGCGATAGCTGTACTAGGAAGATCGGTAGTTTCCGATTCTCCCGTCTTGCCTTCACTGTGGTGAATGGCTTTACCCCTACGAATTCGAGCTCGTCAGTCGCTACTTGGCGAAGCTCACTTAAAAGCGCCTGCGGGTCCGTCAAGGAATCTATGCCCTTTAAGACAACATTCTGGCATTTTTCTACTTTCGGAGTATATGTAAAAAACTCCGTTGTTGTGTCTGCTAGTAATTGCTTTATAATTTTGTACTGCTCCACTGTTAAGCAGTGGATAGCATGCCTATCTTCACTTAATCGTTTTATTGTGAAATTGTTGCCAATGGCCGACTTACATATTTCAATGGTTTCCTTAAGGTCCATTTTATACGTGTAGATGGGTGGCACTTTTTCTTTTTTCGGCGGCTGTGGCTGCTGCTGTTGCTGCTGCCGCTGTTCCTGTTGTTGTTGCCGCTTCTTCTGCTGCTGTTGTTGTTGTTGTTGTTGTTGAAGGTGCTTCTTTTGTTGCTGGTTTATTGCTTGCTATTGCTGCTGTTGTTTCGGTGGCTGTTGTTGTTTGGCCTGCGGTTGCTGCTGTTGCATATTGTGTGGCTGTCGCCGTGGCTGTGGTTGCTGTTGTTGCATTTTTTGTTGCTTCTTTGGCTGTTGCTGTATTTGTTTTTGTTTATCTGTAAGCTGTGGTTCCTGGGCATTGGGCTGTGTCTCGGTCCTACTGCTTTTGTGTGTCAATACCTTTTGTGGTTGTTGTTGTTGTTGTATTTTTTCGTCGCGGCATTTTTCTTCGTTCTCGCGACGCTCCTGTTGTTTTTGTCTGAGGGCTCTAACCAGCGGTTCTAATTGGGATTTTATAGTGTTAATTTGATCCTTAAATGAACTTATTTGCTTGGTTAGAAGCTCCTCCTCCTCCTCTACAACATCATCATCATCCGTTGACAGCACCGCAAACCTGTTGCTATCCTCGGTAGTGTACCGTCCTTCCCCTTCATCGGAAATGTACGATACCTCTGCATCATCTGATGGAGAGGCAAGTTGTTGTTGTAATTTTGCTGCCGTTGATGTCGAAGACGTCATCGCTTCAGCAGACAGCGTGGCTGAAGCGGTTTTTGTACGCTGCTTGACCAAATTAGGCGTACAAATTATTTTCTTTTTTCTCTTTGCTATCGTCGGTCCCGTATTTGCAGGGATATCCCCCGTTAGCCTTTCCTGCTCCATTTGGCAGTTTTCCCACTCGATGAAATTTGTAATTTCTCGATTGTGGACTCGTCCGGGATTTGAACCCGCCCTCTTGCGCTTGCCCGCCTGTCGACACTACTAGTTTGGCCGCGGACCACTTAACAAAACACGTGTTATTTATTTAGATTTTTTTTTGTAAAAAAAAAAAAAATTAAATAAAAAAATGCATACGCCTGGTTGGGAATCGAACCAGGGTAGCTCGGAATGCCAGTCGAGTGCTTTAGCACCGCACCAAATGCCTTATACAATTTAAGTAGGCCAACTTGCCTTTTGGATATACTTATGTTTATTTTAGGATATTAAAAATCACTTCCGCTAACTTAGTCGACTAACCACTTCGGGAGTTGGAGAGCGACTCGTGAGTCAACACCTGTTGTAATTTAAATGCATAAATTTGAATTCGATTTTTATTTCTCAAAAACTTACGGGTTGAGGTGGTAACGGCAATTCAGGTTCTTTCTCCTTAAAAACTGCAATCCGGGATAGGGTTTTTAAAAACATTTTTTTCATGTTCGAAACGAAGGCGTCAACTTTCGGGTAGTGACTTCGTATATTTTACGTGAGCAACGCAAGTTACATGTATCATTTTTGGATACAAGGTTTTTAGCGTCTTAGGTTTATTTGGCCACAACAACCGCAGGGCAATGGTTGTTGAATTTCTTTTCTCCAGAACTTCAGACGTTAAAAGATATCCTCGACCATCTTCTCGCAAAGGTCTGACAATTACGTTTGTTACACAGCGGGCAAAAATTTTGTCGTCCCCTACATCAACTCGGATTTTTTGGAGCACTTCTAGGTAGCAATCTGCGACGTAATTTTTTCTGATTGTCGACTCGTCTGGCAATATCAATTGGGTGTATTTCTCCATAAAAGACTTGAACTCTGGACCGATGACATTGTGTTAACGGAATATTACGTGCCAGGAACATTTTCGTCACATCGGAGAAAAATTCGTTTCGTTCCAGCAACGAAAGACGTTATATTCTGTGATTTTGGTGTTTTATTTAATGTCAATAAGGATCTTAGTTACCCTATCTACTTGCTTTAGTTTTCGTTACATGTATATGTACATATGTCAAGAGCAAGAAACCCTGTTTTGTGTCAGAATGACAAACATTTTTGTGTAGTTTTGATTTCAAGAATTTTTTTATGAGACTTTTTTCGATCTTAAAAATAACGAATTTCGATGTAAAAAGGAAAAAAAGCGCTAACGGGTGAAAAAGGCAAAATAAAATTCATACATTTGGAATCAGGGAGACATGAAACGGATTTTTATAAAGTCGATAGCTTCTTACAATTACGCAAAAAAAAGCCATGTTAGAATAATTCTATCCCTGGTAATAAGTGTTGACGACTTTAGTAACTCCGTTCTTTCCACAAAATACTTCATAAAATCAAAATTTACATCTTGGCCGAGATAACTATAACTAGGTCAACGAAACTCGAAACGACCTTGAATCAATTAAATACATCAATAAAAGATCTGAAACCAAGCTGTTCCCATCAAAAAATGTGAAGACTTTGACGTCCTTCTCCAGTCCAAATAAAAAAAACCAGCCTTTCCACAAGCAGCCCGATACCATGCTCGAAATTATTTTCGATACAATCAATGGGGTTGGAGATGAATTCATATCGACACGCTCGATTTTAGTTGATATTGAAAATCTAACTGGAACGATCAGCAACAAAATTGACGACCTACCCATAATAAACCAAGAAAATCATAATTTTAACTACAATACAATACTTGAAACTGAAGTTGACTCAGACCCATTTCCCAGTCACAATCAGACTGTCAGAAGCTGTACACCAGCCCGTCATACATTTTGGAACAACATGGACACCTTCCGACTGGCAGCAAAGGCAGGACAAACATATGTCAGGTGCCCCTCGAACGCAAATGCTTATTGGATTAAGAAATTCTTCAAAAAAAATACGGTATCTCCATCAGTCAGTGCTCAATGTTCCCGGCACCCCCCTCTTCAAAGGTAACCCCATCTTTAAATTTGACCCCCTGTCAAATTGCTATTCAGCAATCCGTCAAGTAATTATTTCAACATTGGAAAGATGCGTTTCTGCAAATGTACTTACAGTCATAACAACAAGCCGGATAAAAATGAATTTGATATTAAGAAAAATAATATAAGCTTTATGAAATCTAATTATAAGACTAAGTCTAAGCCTGCCGCCATCCAACCCCATCCCAACGGTAAAAATACTCCGTTCTCTAACTCGAATTGGCAATTTAAAACGGGACAACTTCCTAACTTCAATACAGCTCCCAATTTCCCCAATTTTACACGATCGCAAAAACCTAAGGCCAAACGTGTGTCTTTCAATCTATCGCCTAGTGAAACACCCCCAGTCAACCCACCTAACTACCCTAATTTCATTCATTCTCACACTCTCAACCCAGCTTCCAACCCTTCACCTGTCACAAGTGACCTTACAGCTGCCTTTTTAGATCCTTTGCTTCCTCCCACTGTTAAACTTATGAAACAAATTACAGATTCCGGTGAGAGAGATCGAAAAATCTACGATAATGACTGTATATTACCAGAATGTGAGAGGCCTCCGAACTAAAACATCGTCCGTATTTCTTAACTCTCAAAAGCTCCCCTATGACATAAGTATTTGCACTTAACGAAAACAATTTGTCTTCCGAGTTCCATAGCAGCGAACTATTTGCCCCGGACTTCGTTGTTTTTCGGAAAGATGGCAGTGAGAAAGAAGACGATTCCTCTAGTATTAGTGTTGCTATATTAGACCTTCCCAGCCCACCCAATCATATCAGATTGCCATAGACGCGATTGATCATCTGCTCAATGTTGTAAAAACTACTGATGTTTTCTTAATTTTACGAGACTTTAACATTCCTAATCTTCGATGGACTCTATCAGACGATACGTCCCACTTTGTCGCTTCAAATACCTCCTCAGACAAGGAGACACATTTCACTGATTGTCTTTCCGATTCTGGCCAACAATTACCAACAATTTAGGTAGACAGCTTTACTTAATTTCTCATCTTACTTTGACAACTGTGTTGTCTTTGACAGCAATCACCTTCTATCCAAACTAGACCGTTTTCACTCACCTCTTTCCCTCCCTTTTTTATGGCAATATTAATAATACTCCACGCACTTATAAATCTTGTAGTTTTAACTTCCATAAAACCGAGTTCGATAAATTAAACAACCTACTCAGCAATGTCAACTTCAACGATGTTTTTGAAAACCCGAGAATTAATATTGATACTGCTGTAACGATGTTCTTCTCCAAAATGTTTAACTCCTTATCACCAATATATAGACCAAACACAATATAGCATAGTTTCCAACCCCAAACGATTTTTCCAATTTATTAACTCAAAAGAAATCAGATAACTATTCATTTACTTTAAATTCTGCTAATACATCCTCAACCCATCTTAAAAGCATCGCAAATATATTTGCAAACTATTTCAGCCAATCGTTTACCAACGAAAGGTTTGATGTTGATTATTTTTCCTACATGAGAAATTATCCACAACCTTCATTAAACTCATTTGAAGTATCCGTGTCTCTCGTAGAAGAAACTAAATAGTGAATATACTTCCGGTCCCGACGGAATACTTTCTGTAGTTCTGACAAATTGTATCAATTTAGAGTAGATGTAAGTAATATTTGTGAGTTAAGAACAAATCTCTCTTCGGCATACATATCCAAATACAAACCAGCTGTTTTGGTACTTTGTGAAACACAGGTGGGCGCTGGTTCTGAAATTTCAGAACTAAGCCTACCTAGATATAACTTGGTGCCATTATTCTTCTCTCCCGGCAGTCTCGCCATTTACATTCGTAGTGATACGGCCAATATTCCAATCCGGAATTTAATTTTATATGGCTGAAATTCCATGTCCGTATGCAAATAATCCACTACTGTTTTATTTATAGAAGCCCAAATATGGACAGCAACTCGACTTTTAATGAGTTTGTTGAGCTGTCTGACTCCATCTCAAGAATTGTATCCCTGTATCCTCACACTGAAATCGACATTGCGGTCGATTTCAATGTACACAATTAATCGTGGCTTCGACATTCTGGAAAGTCCGAAGGAAGGTATGTTGAGATCTTTGTTGAGGTAAACAACTTAACCCAGCTTGTAAATGAGCCAACGTGAATTCCGGACATTCACAGTCAATCCGCTAATACTCTGGACTTGTTTCTGACCTCTAATCCTAATAAATACACTATCAATGTGCTATCACCTCTAGGCTCTTCAGAAAACTGTATCGTATCGGCTAATTTCTCGTACTCCGACCACGTAGTTAAAGAACAAATTCCAAAAAGAACCGTATGGCAATACGAGAAAGCCAGCTGGGAAACTCTTAACGGTTTCTTTAAGAATTTTAACTGGTCATTATTTTTCCTCGATAATGACGTGGATGCTGCTGCTGATATGATTTCAAATATCATTCTCTTTGGTATGAGATCTTTTATTCCCAACAGAATTAAGAGTATCAGACCAAAGGCAAAAGGGTGGTATGACTTGAGCTGCAAAGAAGCTATCAGGTTGAGAGAGACAAACTTTCGGTTGTACAAGATCAACCCAACAGAGGAAAACCGAGCAAAATTCAAACAAGCCAGAAATGACTGTAATGCCCATTTAAAGCGTGTCAAATTTCTCTATGACCGAACGTTGAGGCAACAAATTCTACAATGTCCCAGAGGTAGTAAAAACTTTTGGTCATTTGTTAAAAACATAAAAAATTCGGCATCAACATCAATTCCGACGCTCATTCACAATGACATTCCAGCTGTCAGCTCTTTAGACAAAGCCAATCTGCTTGCTGCCCATTTCGCAGCCAACTCTACATTGCCAGATTGTGTTCAGTCTCCTCCTGTACTTGAGAACGTAGATCATTCTATGGGACAAATTCACTTTCGTACTCGTACAGTTGCAAGAGTTTTATCTGATCTTGACATACATAAATCCGCTGGTCCAGATGGTATATCCCCCATCATTCTGAAGAGGTGTTCTTCTACGCTAGCAAAACCACTGCGTAAGCTTTTCTATCTATCCTACTCATCAGGACTCTTTCCGAGTAGATGGAAAACAGCATTTGTCCAGCCTGTACCAAAAAAAGGCGAATCTTCTTCTCTCTCCAACTACCGTCCAATTGCACTTACGTCCCTTCTTTCCAAGGTCATGGAAACGCTGATAAATCGTCAGCTTATGAAATATCTCGAAACACGAAAACTTCTCAATGACCGGCAGTATGGTTTTCGCAGCAACAGGTCTACTGGTGATTTGATGACATATCTCACCGAAAAGTGGAACCAATCAATTCACCATGGTGGCGAAAGCAAGATTGTTGCGCTTGATATTTCAAAGGCATTTGACAGGGTTTGGCATCAAGCCCTTTTGTCGAAAATGCGTGCATTTGGAATCGACGAAAAACTTCTTCTATGGATTAGACATTATCTTTCGAAACGTTCAATTCAAGTTGTTTTGGATGGTTTCAAGTCTGTAACTCACCAAATAAATGCTGGTGTCCCTCAAGGCTCAGTTTTGTCTCCGACTCTCTTTCTCATTTTTATAAATGATCTCCTGTCTGTAACTTCTAATCCAATTCATTCCTTCGCTGATGACAGTACCCTCAGCTTCTCATATTCGTTTACAGGTCCTCGTCCCTCACCTTCGAACGTGGACTCTAAACGTCAAAATATGTTAAGCTCATTGAATTCCGACCTTGACAGCATTATCAAATGGGGTAAATCTAATAGAGTGGAATTCAATGCTTCCAAAACACAATGCTGTCTTCTGTCATTAAAGCGTAACCAAAATCTAGAGCCATTATCCATGAATGGCACTTACGTCGAAGAAACCGAAAAGCTTTCCATGCTAGGTATGTGTGTTAGTAACGACTTACGTTGGAACGATCACATATTCGAAGTCGCTAAAAACGCAGCGAAATGTCTAGGTTTCCTAAATCGATGTAAGAAATATTTCACCCCCTCTGATCTGGCCACAATATATAAAGCGTTTATACGCCCAAACCTTGAATTCAACGCCCATGTCTGGTCAGGTGCACCAAAATCAACATTGCACCTACTAAATAGGATTCAAACACGTGCGAAAAAACTTATAGGAGACATAAGAATAGCGAACTCCTTAGTTTCGCTTGAACACCGTCGAAACATCTCCTGCCTTACCTTGTTTTATCGCTATTTTAACAACCAATGTTCAAATGAAATAGCCAGCTGCATTCCTCCCATTCAACAATTCAGCCGCAATACTCGTTACGCAATGAATGCAAAGCAGTTTACCCTCAAGCCTATCTTCGGACGTACGCTGAAATATAGAGATTCATATATAAACCGAACAACACGAATGTGGAATGCTCTACCAAACTCTGTTTTTCCTCTCCATTATAACTTACAGACATTTAAAACCAATGTGCATCGGTATCTCCTTTCTTCTTATCCCTAATTTCCTTAACGCCCGCACTGTGCTAAAACATATAAAGGGTATTCATAACCCCTTGAGTGCGCGCAAATTATAAAAAAAAAAAAAAGAATTCGAACTCATCATCCATCCCTATGCTCATTTACAATGACATTCCAGTTGTCACCTCTATAGACAAAGCCAATCTGCTTGCTGCCCATTTTGCAGCCAGTTCCACATTACCAGATTGTGCCCAGTCTCCTCCTGTACTTGAGAACGTAGAACATTCTATGGCACCAATCCACTTCCGTACTCGTACAGTCGCAAGAGTATTATTAGATCTTAACATTCACAAATCGTCTGGTCCAGATGGTATCTCCCCCATAATTCTGAAGAGGTGTTCTTCCACGCTGGCAAAACCACTGCGTAAGCTTTTCTATCTGTCATATTCATCAGGACTCTTCCTGAGTTGATGGAAAACAGCATTTGTCCAGCCCGTCCCAAAAAAAGGCGAATCTTCTTCTCTCTCCAACTACCGACCAATTGCACATAGGTCCCTTCTTTCTAAGGTCATGGAAACGCTGATAAACCGTCAGCTTATGAAATATCTTGAATCACGAAAACTTTTAAATGACCGACAATACGGTTTTCGTTGCAACAGGTCCACTTGTGATTTGATGACATATCTCACCGAAAAGTGGAACCAATCTATCCACCTCGGTGGCCAAAACAAGATCGCTGCACTTGATATTTCAGAGGCATTTGACAGGGTTTGGCATCAAGCCCTTTTGTCGAAAATGCGTGCTTTTGGAATCGATCTTCTTCTATGGATTCGAAACTATCTCCGAAACGTTCAATTCAAGTTGTTTTGGACGGTTTCAAGTCTGCTTCTCACGAAATAAATGCTGGTGTTTACCAGGGCTCTGTTCTGTCTCCGACACTCTTTCTCATTTTTATTAATGACCTCTTGTCTGCAACTTCCATTCATTCCTTGCATTCCTTTGCTGATGACAACACTCTCAGCTTTTCATAGTCATTCTCTAATCCACGCCCTTCATCTTCGGACGTGGAACAGAAACGGCAAAATATGTTAGGCTCATTAAATTACGATCTTGACAGCATAATTAAATGGGGTAGATCAAATAGAGTGGAATTTAATGCTTAGAAAACACAATGCTGTCTTCTGTCATCCAAACGAAACTAAAATTTACAGCCATTATCCATGAATGGCACTTGCATCGCCGAAACCGAAAAACATTCCATGCTCGGTATGTGTGTTAGTAACGACCTTCGTTGGAACGACCACGTATTCGAAATCGCTAAAAACGCAGCAAAATGTCTTGGTTTCCTTAATCGATGCAAACATTTTTCACCCCTTCTGATCTGGCCACGATATATAAAGCGTATATACGCCCCAAACTTGAGTTCAACGCCCACATCTGGTCAGGTGCAGCAAAAACATCATTGCACCTACTGGATAGGATACAAAAGCGAACTCTATAGTCTCGCTTGAACATCGTAGGAATATCTCCTGCCTAACACTTTTTTACCGCTATTTTAACAGGAAATGCTCAATCGAAATAGCTAGCTGCATTCCGCCCCTTCAACCATTCAACCGTGATTCTCGCCATGCCATGAATGCTAATCAATTCACCCTCAAGCCTACCTTCGGGCGTAATATGAGATATAGAGATTCATTCCTTACCCGAACAACACAAATGTGGAATGCTTTACCAAACTCAGTCTATCCTCCCCATTACATCTAGTTGTTGGTCACAATATTGCTCGTACTTCTTCACAAAAACCTTCAACCACAGGTAATTTCTTGATCTGTTAAATAGTGCAGACAAAATCAAAACTCATGTAATTCCCTTATTGCAGATTGCACTCTAACATTTTGTGTTACCTGAGCTGTATTTAGCATTCAATTCCTGAACGAGTATCCATCAAAATATATACTCTCTCTATTTAAATTCTCCACTTAAAATCTTCACTTCTACTTTACTTATGATATCACTAATTATTTCTTTTCCACTTTTCCACTCGCTATTTAAATTTATTTCCCGGCGAACTTCACACTTCTGATTATATCTTAATACTCAGTCCATGTCAATATCACTCCTACAAGAAACCTCGTATCGTACCATTTTGCGGGTTCTTTTCCCACTAAGTTAACAGCTAACACACGATCGTACCATAATCCAGCTAGTGGATTCGAACCTACACCCCTCCGAATGCCGATCTCACGAATTTTACTACTTATCTACACTAACAACTTAATTCTACTGCCTTTCGGCATATTATCTAATAGATAATTTAAAATGAGTACATATCTTTGCTTTTTTTTTAACAAGAAAAGTTTGTTTTTAAAAAAACTTGGAATATTATTTTTTTAAGATTACATCCTAAAGAAAACTATTTATAAACTAAAAAACAAATTAAAACTACTTAAAACCTAATTAAAATTACGTAAAAATAACAGCCACAGCATGTTTTTTTTGATTTTTTTTTTGTGTTACCCTGACTGTTGTACCTACCTAGACCTAAAAACCTTTAACTATGTAAGTCGGCCATATAATTTGTAAGTAAACAATCTGTATCTATTTTAGCCACCACAACAGGTTCTCCTGTTGTAACCTTCTCCGTCGGTCAGAAACTGGTGTTCTTTGAAATCCAAGGCAGCTCCTCAGACACTGCCTCTCAAACCCCTGTATCTTTTCCATTTAAAATGGGGCAACGTTGAACCACACCGGGCACTCATAGGCAATCATCGGCCTAATGAGGGCCATGTAGCAAATCACCTTCACCCAGCTGTCAAGACGACTGCTATAAAACAATCGTCTTGTCAAGGCAAATGCTCCCCTAGCTCTCGCCAGAGCAGCATCTACATGTCTTCCGAAATATAGATACTGATCTTACCAGATGCCAAAGTACTTTACTACACTTTTACTCGCCAGTGGCTCCGTTTGGTCCAACGATCACCAGCTTTCGCCAGTTCTTTCTCGTATCCCTAGAGGCCCTAGACAACTGTGTCCTAAACAGGATAGTTTCTGATTTCTGAAAGTTGATTTTTAACTTCAAGTCATCACAATATCTCTGGATCTTGTCGAAGTCCTGCTGCAAAAGAGTTCAAATGACTTCGACAGTAGGAGCTGTTCTGTACGCGATAAGATCGTCCGCATACGCAATTGCCTGAGTAAGACTACCTATCATATCACTGGTGTAAATGCTAAAGAGAATGGGCTAGTTTACCGCTCCCCGTGGCAGACCATTATTAAAGAAAAATTCGGTGGTAGAAGTTACATTGCCGCTTTTGACATCAAACGTTCTACCAGTCAGCGTGTCATGAAGCATATATAGCGGTGGTTTATTTATGCCAAGTCTGGTCAGCTTTAGATAGAGGTAATCTAACCATACGGTGTCGAAAGCCTTTTCTAAATCAACCAGACACTGTTGTGCACCCGTGCACCCGTGCACTGTTTTTTGGCTTTGTTCCATTGTATATCAGAGACGAGTTTGGAGGCAGCATGAATACAGTCATGTCCTGCATTGAAACCAAACTGGTTCTCTGGTATCATATTATTGCCCTCAGACCAATTGGACAGAGCTCGATTGAGAATCTTTTCGAAAACCTTGCTGATACTCGGAAGGAAACTTATCGACCGGAAATTCGCCGAACTGGAATTGTCCTTTCCCTTTTTCGGGAGATGATGAACCACCGCTGTCTTCCAACGCACTGGATAATATGCATTATTCGTAAATGTCCATGCATGTGGCGTAAATGTCCACATCTTCAGGGGGTAAGTGTCGCAGTACAATGTTGGATATTCCATCGACTCCCGCTGACTTCTTTTTCTTTATGGAATCGAAGATTATCTGGAGTTCCAACTTCGAGATTAACAGGATACTAGACCCACTTCGCTCGGCGACTATGGCGTTTGCCAAGTTTTCGTCATCAAACCAGGTGAAACCACGGTTTTCAAATCGCCATTGCGTTATGTCGTTTCGGATATAGAAATGATGGAGCAGTGCCTTATACACTTCCTGAAAGACAGCCCGCACTGCCTTCACTTTCTCCTGAGGATCTTCAATAATATAGAATCAATTCCTACTATCAAAAGTATGTTTGTATTGTCAGTTGTTCATCGGAGCTTAATACACGGAAGGTCGTTATGACCCTTCCTACTACAGATCTTATTAATTTGTGGAAACATACTCGGGTCGCTGGAATTTTGCGGCCCGAATTCTGTTATTCCGAAACAAATTAATGGACAACCGATAGTTCTCCTTGATCAATCGGTTGATGTTTTTGATCGACGCCTTCAGTGTACTATTTTCCGGGGCGCGTGAGTTTATTAGTCTTCTGTACAGTCCGCTTTTTTGTCTGTGTAGTGCGTCAATGATCGCGTTTCTGTACGTAGACGTTATGTCACATTCTTTGTATTTCGGTATTGTCCTGTTCATTGTTCGCTGAATCGTTCCGTCCATTTTCGTCCAGGTTTCTGTTGTTTGTTGGTGAAATGGCCCACGAAAGTAGTTCTCTTGATAAGGCGTTGTTGAAGCGAGGACAGCGCGGTGGGTCCGCAGTGATCACTGTCGTACTCGATCGTCCGTAAACAGTTTCGCGGGTGTTGACCTACTCTGTTAGTAACTGTCAGTCTTGTGACTCGCACTAAAAGATCCAGGAAAGCACCGCTTCTCGGAAACGATGACCTATCTGTGGCGAGAATGTCGATCCTATATTCAACATTGTAATGGATCATCCAATTGATGGTTACCCCGAGGATCTTGTAATGGATTTCCCCAATCTTCGTGTTTGGCATTTAAATCTCCGGGCAAAAGATAAAAGTTCTCCACGGAGTTCAGTCTTAGAGATTCGAAAAGTTTTCCGAGCTCCGTTGTAAAAAGTGTAGGCTGAGGTAGGCCGCTATCACATACAGTCGCTTCCCTTGTTGGAGAGGAATGCAAATGACGTGGGCTTACAACGTGTTTGTTGTTGCTCCCAGCAGAACAAGTGTAAAACCTTCTGAAATGCGCCCACTGCACGCCCCCTTTTCAGGAAAACATAGTTTTAGGCCAAACCCTTAGAGATACTGAAAAATTGTCTGAACGACATATCTAGACAGTCATAATGTCTATATTTTGTTCATACAAATTTTTGGGGGCGTTTTTAGTAAAAAACGTTCTTCGGAAAAATTTTAAATATTTCGAAAAAAATTTTGATGCAAAATTATAGGTTTTGTTAATATAAACATTTCTTCCATATATAATTTTAAGCCACGTCAAAAAGTCGACATTTTAAGGATATTTGTTATAAGGAAGGAATGGGATAGGGTATAAAACGATCCACACAGTGGATTGTAGCCTTCTCATATGTTTTTATATTAATTTTTTGTTACAAAAAAAAATAAAAAAGTCACCGATTTTTGGGCCCTAATTTTGAGCTAGAGCTTTGAAATTTCTATCCGACGAAGTGTAAAAATTTTTGATATCCGAAGAAAAACGTAGATTTGGGCCAAACCATTAGAAACGTCTAAAAAAGCTATCTAGACAATTCTAATGTCTATATTTCGTCTTTTTGGGGCGTTATCAGTGAAAAACTGTTTTCGGTAAAATTTTAAACAGTTCGAAAAACTTTTTGATGCAAAATCATTGGTTATGATGATATTAATATTTCTTCTATATATCATTTTAACCCACGCTCAATTTTTAACCTTCTCATATCATGTGGCTGCTGCTGGTGTTCCCGCTGCTGCTGCTGCCGCTGCTCTTGTTTTACTTTCATTTTAGCTGGCCAATGGTTGGACTTGAGAATGTCCTCTGCATTGTCCGAAACAATGTTTACTTTAAAATTGGCAAATCGTTATTTCGGGATATCAGCATATAATTTTTTTACATAATTGCGTATTCATCCGTTTTTGAAAATTGTCACTCACATTTAGTTAAAAAGTTATTGTTAAAAGAAAAATTAATTTTTTTGGTTAAATTTCCATTCCAATTGTTGTTGATTGACACCTCTTTTTTTTTGTGTTCTATAGCAGTGGCGTACGCAGCATTGTCATGTTCAAGTTTGCATGGCAATGCTGCTTACGCCACCATATTACAATCACAATTTTTTGGTGCAACAGGCTCGTTAGTAACCAGGGCCGACCTTTTTCAAAGTCATTCATGTGTGCGTGTGTACTTTCTTGCAAGATGGGGGGACCTCGTGCTTTATGCCGACACCGAATGGTGAATTTGGGATAAGCTTTTCTTGGTAATTGATACTACTCGGATGATTTGTCAGATCATCACGAGATCACTGTCAGTGAAAAATCATTTTAGGTGTTGCTAAGGCTGGGAATCGAACCAATAAAAAACAGAAATGTTTTTCTTAAATTGATTTTTATTTTACATCTTAAAACTAAATTACATGCTGGACAAAAATTCATGACAAACTAACCTACTTATCAACTACTTAACTAACTTATTTGCCCTATGCGGGCGCCATAAATTAAACACTTACAGCATAATTCTACTGCCGCCTATCCACAACATGCGTCTGCGATAAGTGATGTCAGCCAAACATCTAACAGTAATATGTATATGGAAAGAAGAAAAAAATGACGTCGTGTACAAAGAAGTTCAAATACCACTAAGTGAAGTTGGATGATGCATCTTTAGTTGCTGCCAGAAATGAGGGTGAGGTCAAAATGTTTTTTGTTTTGTTCTGTAATTCATTTTGAAATACTCCATCTCTATACAGTTGTTCACGACACTAGCTACCTTACAAGTGGCGTTTTATCTATTTGGAGGAAAACAATGAGAATTTAATATGGTTCATGAGACTTCTCCCTCACAAGTGCGTTGTCTCTTTCATTAAAACGTCAAAATCGCTTGGAGGGAAACAATGTGAAAACAATTATGTTGTTATAATTTCATATTGTAGTGTACGAACGTACCCTGATGTGTGAAAACCGAACAGATCCATTTAGTGACGATTTGTGGTAGTGGATGGGCTGGAATAATAGGAATGAATGACTGCAATTATGGTATCTGTCAAAACCACTTCTCGAACCATCTAGTAACTGTGGGAATCTCCGATAATATGACATCTGTATGTGGAATGGTATAAATAGAGATGAAGCGACAACCAGCGAGTTAGTCTAAATTGTGACCTGAACCTGATTTGAATAATGTAAACGGAGTGAATTACCTAAGTGATTTTTGGAAAGAGATAATAGAGCGCCCACTAAAATCAGTTCATGTTGAATATTCTTCCAAAACTAAAAATTGCTAGGGAAATATAGATAAAAAAGTTATAAGCGAAACTCAAAATGTGGTACATTAAGAGTTAAGGTTGGTAGGATTTCCAGCATTGTCAAAAGTGGATAGATATACCACTTAAGTGACAAAAGGCCCATCACTATTGGCAGTAGCTTGCCAGTCTTGTTATTGTCCTGGTAAATTTCGCGTCTTTCGCGTAGATCATCAATGTAGTCATCTTCAATGGTCGGTTCTACCGTTAAGGATCTGAACATTACTTCACTAGGAAACCTAAATTCTCGGCCTACCTTGGAGAGGTGTTCTTTCAAGGTTCGGTTGTTCCACCATTCCGCCCGACTGTGGATGCAGCTTTCGTTCTGGTCTTTTAATACGAAACCGCTGGAAAATATCCTGGAATACTCTGGACTCAAAGTTTCTACCTTGATCAGAATGTAGTTCCAACGGTCCCCGAATCTGAAATGTAATGTCCGCAGTTCGTTTCAGGAAACGGACCAGCAAAATCTATTGCTGTTCTTTCGAACGGTGCCCCAACCTTGTACTGATGCACGTTTCCTTGCGTCTTTCGTTTTGGTCCTTTATAGGCGGCACATGTAATGCATTTTCGGCTCCACTAGCCAATGTCTTCTCTGGCAGACAGCCAGTAGAATCGCTCCCTCAATTTGTCTAAAGTCTTATTGATTCCAAATGTCTTCCCAATACTCCACCATGTAGCTCCCGCAGTACATCTCTGACGATGTACCGTGGAACGACCAGCTGTGATACAAAGGATTTTCTGTCGGAGGACCCCCATTTTCTTCTCAAGGCACCATCCTGGACGTGAAGAGAATCCCATTGTGCCAAATACGCCTCCCGAGTTGGACTACGATTCTAACTTTCTTGCCAATCTGGTTTCTCCATGTGTTCTTTCCCGAAAGAATCGGTTCAGTTCCTGGGTCTTCCATCTGCGCTTCTCTGATCTTTTCAGTCGTCCATCCGTTGTTGGGCTCGGCTCTTATTCGCCGGATTATAATGCGCTCCTTCTTTTCTTAGCGGGTACAGTGCTTGCAGTTCATTCCGTACAGTCGACGAGACAATGCGTCAGCGTTAGAGTGCAGAGTGCCCTTGCGTTGCTGAATGTGAAAATCGTAGCTCTGCAGCCGCTCAATCCATCTAGCAACTTGACCCTCTGGATTTTGAAATTAGAGCAACCACTTTAGAGCAGCATGGTCTGTACGAAGAAGGAACTTTCTGCCATAGAGGTATTTATGGAAATGCTTCGTCACCAGAATTAACGCTAAGATTTCCCTCCTAGTCACACAATCGTTTCTTTCTGGTCTGCACAAAATATTGCTGAAGTAGGCCACCACTCTTTCCTGCCCCTCGTGTAGTTGCGTTAAACCGGCATCGACAATGAAGGTCTTTTCACCGTCGGGAGATGCTAGTATCGGCGCTTGACACAGGTGGTGTTTAAGTCTTTGCTAAAGTGAAATAAAAAATAAGTATAAATAATTTACAAAGATATATAGATGAAGATTCCTAACTAATTGGTATTCTTAAGAAAAATATAACGATAATAAAAAAAAACATTTAACAAACACCCAAACGTGCGAAGTTAGATGACATTCGAATAAAGATACCTAACTGCTTTTAAATTTGGACCCCGAGAAATGTACCGTTGAATTGATTCATACATATTGTATCCCTCAACACGGCTCCTATGAGAACAACAAGCGCTGTTGAGGGATACAATAGTGGACTAAGCCGGAAGTTGGTAAAATTTGGAAATTTTTTCAACGCACTGGATAATATGCATTATTCAGCGCGTTGTTGAACAGCGTGGCGTAAATGTCCACATCTTCAGGAGGTAAGTGTCGCAGTACAATGTTGGATATACCATCGACTCCCGCTGACTTCTTTTTCTTTATGGAATCGAAGATGATCTGAAGTTCCACCTTCGAGATTAACAGGGAACTAGAGCCACTTCGCTCGGCGACTATGGAGTTTGCCAAGTTTTCGTCATCAAACCGGGTGAAACCACGGTTCTCAGATCGCCATTGCGTTATGTCGTTTCGGAGATAGAAATGATGGAGCAGGGCATTGTTTTCCAGGACGCGGTTCTGCCGAATGCTATCATTAACCTTTTACACTTCCTGAAAGACAGCCCCCACTGCCTCCACTTTCTCCTGAGGATCTTCAATAACATAGAAATCGTCGTCGAAGATGGCTTCCCCCTGATCAATTCCTGCTGTCAAAAGTATGTTTGTATTGTCAGTTGTTCGTTGGAGCTCAATACACGGAAGGTCGTTATGACCTTTCCTCCTAAAGATCTTATTAATTTGTGGAATTCTGTTATTCCAAAACAAATTAATGGACAACCGATAGTTTTCCTTAATCAATTGGTTGATGTTTTTGATCGACGCCTTCAGTGTACTAATCTCCGGGTCGCGTGGGTTTGTCAGTCGTCTGTACAAGAGTTTAAGTCTTGTCAGAAGTCCGCTTTTTTGTCTGTGTAGTGCGTCAATGGTCGCGTTTTTGTACGTCGACGTTATGTCATGTTCTTTGTATTTCGGTATCGTCCTGTTCATTCGTTGAATCGTTTCGTCCATTTGTTGTTAGTATTCGTCGATTTCGTTGTTTGTTAGGTTTCTGTTGTTTGGTGGTAAAATGGCCCTCGAACGTAGTTTTCTTGATAAGGCGTTGGTGAAGCGAGGCCAGCGCATCTTACCGTAGTTGTAAGAATTCACAGGCACATACTCCTCCAGCGCCACAAGCTCGTTCGGAAGCTGTATTACGGCGGCGAGTCCGCAGTGATCACTGTCGTACTCAATCATCCGTAAACAGTTTCGCGGGTGTTGACCTACTCTGTTAGTAACTGTCAGTCTTGTGTCTCGCAGTAAAAGATCCAAGAAAGCACCGCTTCTCGGAAACGATGACCTATCTGTGGCGAGAATGTCGATCCTATATTCAACATTGTAGTGGACCATCCAATTGTAAAGATGGTTACCCCGAGGATTTTGTAATTGATTTCCCCAATCTTCGTGTTTGGCATTTAAATCTCCGGCGAAAAGATAAAAGTTCTCCACTGAGTCCAGTTTTAGATATTCGAAAAGTTTTCCAAACTCTGTTGTAAAAAGTGTAGGCTGAGGTGCTTCCGGTGCGTAGGCCGCTATCACATACAGTCGCTTCCCTTGTTGGAGAGGAATGCATATGACGCAGGCTTCCAGCAGCTGGAATCGGCGCACTTCACCACTATATATGACCTTATAACTAATGCCTTTTCGTATGAAGATAGCAACTCCGCCTCCTTGAGTGGAGTTGGGTCGGTCCCTTCTTACGATATTGTAATTACTATTAGTCAATTTAAGCTTCTGGTTTAGCTTAGTTTCGCTAGCCATAAGCACATCGGGACTTTGGTCTGTAAGCAACTGGAATAGATTAGCTCTACGTTCGATCCTAATCAGTGAATTTACATTCACAGCCAGGATCTTTAAGGGTCTCTCTGACAGCGCGCCCATTACGATCTAAGTTGCGTTAAGCTCGGCAACAAGGAGTAGATATAGTCTACCCTTGACGCCTGCTCCCGTAGCTGGTTTTGAAGACCGGTTAGCTGACCTTGAATGGCCCTCAACGCAGTCAACAAATCCGCATCCACTGCTGGAGCCTGAGGCACGGGGGCCTGTCTGGCTTCCTTAAGTGGATGCTGTACCGTTTTTCCCTTTCCCGACGCCATTTGGGCGTAGGAAATTTGGGGATTGACGGACATCGAGGGAGGACGAACGGCTGGTTGATTTGCCACTACCGTTTGCTTCGCTTTTTTATTTATTTTAAGTTGCTGAAACTTTGGACAGCCCCGATAGTTTGCGGGGTGCCCGCCGCCACCGCATAGTGCACTTTTAAGAAGGGTCATGTCATCGACCCGCTCCTTCCCTAACCTACACTCTCCTATGTTGTGGTTCTCTCCACACTTAACACATCGTGACTGCATTTCGCAGTTGGCTGAGGCGTGGCCGAACCTTTGGCAACGCATGCATTGAAGCATGCTGTCACCTCTTTCTAATTTTTCCCAACGTACAACCTGGAAGTTGAGGACTGAGATACTCCTCAACTTTTCCATTTTGCTTTGGGGCGATAGCTGTACTAGGTGGTTTCCGATTCTCCCGTCTGGCCTTCACTGTGGTGAATGGCTTTACACCTACGACTTCGAGCTCGTCCGTCGCTACTTGGCGGAGCTCACTTAACAGCGCCTGTGGATCCGTTGAGGAATCTAGGCCCTTTAAGACAACCGTCTGGCACTTTTCTACTTTCGGAGTAAGTGTGAAGAACTCCATTCTGGTGTCTGCAAGCAATTACTTAACTATTTTATACTGCTCCACTGTTAGGCAGTGGATAGCATGCCTATCTTGACTCAATCGTTTAATTGTAAAATTGGAGCATATGGCCGACTTACATATTTCAATAGTCTCCTTGAGGTCCATTTTGAAGGTATTTATTGGTGGCAATTTTTCTTTTTTATTTTGAGGCGGCTGTGGCTGCTGCTGGTGTCCTCGCTGCTGCTGCTGCCGCTGTTCCTGTTGTTGTTGCTGCTTCTGCTGCTGCTGTTTCTTCTTCTGCTGTTGTTGTTGCTGCTGCTCATCTTGATGTTTTTGTTGTTGTTTTAGCTGGGTTTGCGGTAGCTGTGGTTGCTTTGATGGCATTGGCTGTTTTTATAAGTACCTCACGGACCAGGACATATTTTTCTACAACATCTGTTGCAATTCTTGCCATAATGGAATAGTATTTTGTATAGTCAGATACTGGTGTTCTGTGAAGTCCAAGGCAGCTCCTCAGACACTGCCTCTCAAACACCCGTATCTTTTCGATTTGAGATGGGGCAACGTTGAACCACACCGGGCCATGTGGCAAATCACCTTCACCCTGCTGTCAAGACGACTGCTATAAAACAAACGTCTCGTCAGGGCAAATGCTCCCCTAGCTCTAGCTAGAGCAGCATCTACATGTCTTCCGAAATATATATACTGATCTAACCAGATGCCAAGGTACTTTACTACACTTTTACTCGCCAGTGGCTGTCCGTTTGGTCCAACGATCACCATCTTTCGCCAGTTCTTTTTCGTATCCCTAGAGCCCTAGACTACGGTGTCCTAAACAGGATAGTTTCTGATTTCTGAAAGTTAATTTTCAACTTCCAGTCATCACAATATCTCTGGATCTTGTCGAAGTCCCGCTGCAAAAGAGTTCGAATGACTTCGACAGTAGAGGCTGTTCTGTACGCGATAAGATCGTCCGCATATGCAATTGCCTGAGTAAAACTACCTATCATATCACTGGTGTATATCTGAAGAGAATCGGCGAGTTTACCGCTCCCTGTTGCAGACCATTCTTAATGAAAAATTCTCTGGTAGAAGTTACGTTGCCACTTTTGACAACAAACGTTCTACCAGTCAGCATGTCATGAAGCATATATAGCAGTTGTTTACTAATGCCAAGTCTAGTCAGCTTTAGATAGAGGCCCTCTAACCATACGGTGTCAAAAGCCTTCTCTAAATCAACCAGAAATGCACCCATGCACTTTTTTTTGGCTTTGTCCCATGGTATATCAGAGACGAATACAGTCATGTCCAGCCTTGAAACCAAACTGGTTCTCTGGTATAATATTATTGTCCTCAGACCACTTAAACAGTGCTCGATTGAGAATCTTTTCGAAAACCTTGCTGATGCTCGGAAGGAGACTTATCGACCGGAAATTCGCCGGATTGGAGTTGTCCCTTCCCCTTTTCGGGAGGGGATGAACCACCGCCGTCTTCCAACGCACTGGATAATATGCATTATTCAGCGCGTTGTTGAACAGTGTGGCGTAAATGTCCACATCTTCAGGAGGTAAGTGTCGCAGTACAATGTTGGATATACCATCGACTCCCGCTGACTTCTTTTTCTTTATGGAATCGAAGATGATCTGAAGTTCCACCTTCGAGATTAACAGGGAACTAGAGCCACTTCGCTCGGCGACTATGGAGTTTGCCAAGTTTTCGTCATCAAACCGGGTGAAACCACGGTTCTCAGACCGCCATTGCGTTATGTCGTTTCGGAGATAGAAATGATGCAGCAGGGCATTGTTTTCCAGGACGCGGTTCTGCCGAATGCTATCATTAACCTTTTACACTTCCTGAAAGACAGCCCCCACTGCCTCCACTTTCTCCTGAGGATCTTCAATAACATAGAAATCGTCGTCGAAGATGGCTTCCCCCTGATCAATTCCTGCTGTCAAAAGTATGTTTGTATTGTCAGTTGTTCGTTGGAGCTCAATACACGGAAGGTCGTTATGACCTTTCCTCCTAAAGATCTTATTAATTTGTGGAATTCTGTTATTCCAAAACAAATTAATGGACAACCGATAGTTTTCCTTGATCAATTGGTTGATGTTTTTGATCGACGCCTTCAGTGTACTAATCTCCGGGTCGCATGGGTTTGTCAGTCGTCTGTACAAGAGTTTAAGTCTTGTCAGAAGTCCGCTTTTTTGTCTGTGTAGTGCGTCAATGGTCGCGTTTCTGTACGTCGACGTTATGTCATGTTCTTTGTATTTCGGTATCGTCCTGTTCATTCGTTGAATCGTTTCGTCCATTTGTTGTTAGTATTCGTCGATTTCGTTGTTTGTTAGGTTTCTGTTGTTTGGTGGTAAAATGGCCCTCGAACGTAGTTTTCTTGATAAGGCGTTGGTGAAGCGAGGCCAGCGCATCTTACCGTAGTTGTAAGAATTCACAGGCACATACTCCTCCAGCGCCACAAGCTCGTTCGGAAGCTGTATTACGGCGGCGAGTCCGCAGTGATCACTGTCGTACTCAATCATCCGTAAACAGTTTCGCGGGTGTTGACCTACTCTGTTAGTAACTGTCAGTCTTGTGTCTCGCAGTAAAAGATCCAGGAAAGCACCGCTTCTCGGAAACGATGACCTATCTGTGGCGAGAATGTCGATCCTATATTCAACATTGTAGTGGACCATCCAATTGTAAAGATGGTTACCCCGAGGATTTTGTAATTGATTTCCCCAATCTTCGTGTTTGGCATTTAAATCGCCGGCGAAAAGATAAAAGTTCTCCACTGAGTCCAGTTTTAGAGATTCGAAAAGTTTTCCAAACTCTGTTGTAAAAAGTGTAGGCTGAGGTGCTTCCGGTGCGTAGGCCGCTATCACATACAGTCGCTTCCCTTGTTGGAGAGGAATGCATATGACGCAGGCTTCCAGCAGCTGGAATCGGCGCACTTCACCACTATATATGACCTTATAACTAATGCCTTTTCGTATGAAGATAGCAACTCCGCCTCCTTGAGTGGAGTTGGGTCGGTCCCTTCTTACGATATTGTAATTACTATTAGTCAATTTAAGCTTCTGGTTTAGCTTAGTTTCGCTAGCCATAAGCACATCGGGACTTTGGTCTGTAAGCAACTGGAATAGATTAGCTCTACGTTCGATCCTAATCAGTGAATTTACATTCACAGCCAGGATCTTTAAGGGTCTCTCTGACAGCGCGCCCATTACGATCTAAGTTGCGTTAAGCTCGGCAACAAGGAGTAGATATAGTCTACCCTTGACGCCTGCTCCCGTAGCTGGGTTTGAAGACCGGTTAGCTGACCTTGAATGGCCCTCAACGCAGTCTACAAATCCGCATCCACTGCTGGAGCCTGAGGCACGGGGGCCTGTCTGGCTTCCTTAAGTGGATGCTGTACCGTTTTTCCCTTTCCCGACGCCATTTGGGCGTAGGAAATTTGGGGATTGACGGACATCGAGGGAGGACGAACGGCTGGTTGATTTGCCACTACCGTTTGCTTCGCTTTTTTATTTATTTTAAGTTGCTGAAACTTTGGACAGCCCCGATAGTTTGCGGGGTGCCCGCCGCCACCGCATAGTGCACATTTAAGTAGGGTCATGTCATCGACCCGCTCCTTCCCTAACCTACACTCTCCTATGTTGTGGTTCTCTCCGCACTTAACACAGCGTGACTGCATTTCGCAGTTGGCTGAGGCGTGGCCGAACCTTTGGCAACGCATGCATTGAAGCATGCTGTCACCTCTTTCTAATTTTTCCCAACGTACAACCTGGAAGTTGAGGACTGAGATACTCCTCAACTTTTCCATTTTGCTTTGGGGCGATAGCTGTACTAGGTAGTTTCCGATTCTCCCGTCTGGCCTTCACTGTGGTGAATGGCTTTACACCTACGACTTCGAGCTCGTCCGTCGCTACTTGGCGGAGCTCACTTAACAGCGCCTGTGGATCCGTTGAGGAATCTAGGCCCTTTAAGACAACCGTCTGGCACTTTTCTACTTTCGGAGTAAGTGTGAAGAACTCCATTCTGGTGTCTGCAAGCAATTACTTAACTATTTTATACTGCTCCACTGTTAGGCAGTGGATAGCATGCCTATCTTGACTCAATCGTTTAATTGTAAAGTTGGAGCATATGGCCGACTTACATATTTCAATAGTCTCCTTGAGGTCCATTTTGAAGGTATTTATTGGTGGCAATTTTTCTTTTTTATTTTGAGGCGGCTGTGGCTGCTGCTGGTGTCCTCGCTGCTGCTGCTGCCGCTGTTCCTGTTGTTGTTGCTGCTTCTGCTGCTGCTGTTTCTTCTTCTGCTGTTGTTGTTGCTGCTGCTCATCTTGATGTTTTTGTTGTTGTTTTAGCTGGGTTTGCGGTAGCTGTGGTTGCTTTGATGGCATTGTAAGGACATATTTTTCTACAACATCTGTTGCAATTCTTGCCATAATCAAAGTGGAATTCAATCCGTATTAATTAATATTTATTATTGATTCATTCGTGATAACTCATGTTATTAGATATTCAATTGGTTCAAAGTAATTTACTGAGTTCGGGAATAAATTCTGGTATGATTTAAAAATTTTGGATGATATTGTTGAATGAAGACGGGCCTCGATAAATAAAACGCTTTTCTGTTTTATGTTCAACAAATAGTTATTAAAACACACTCTTATTTCTAGGACTATATTATTAACTAAACGGTTATGTTTATACCCTATCCCATAGGCGTATATTCGTTTTTACGTTAAGTTTGTAACATAGTGAAATAATTTCGCTGGATATACCTCAAAGTATATGGATCTAATCAGAATGGCTAGCTGAGTCGATTTAGACATGTCTGTCCGTCCGTTCGTCCATCTGTGTGTCACCGATTTTTGGGTATTAAATTTAGAGGTAGAGTTTTGAAATTTGGTATACAGACTCTCTATCTGGAGAAGCAGAACAAATTTAAAAAAAATTTATTTGAAATAATGTACCAACGATTAAACTCGCGCACTATTATCACTTTCTAAAATTCACTTAGGTTCGCGTTCAGGTCACAATTTAGACTAGCCCGCCTCACCTCTGTTTATGGCATATTATCGGAGGTTTTTACAGTTTATTAATTGTTCGTGAAAAGGGGTTTTGACAAATATCACTATTCAATTCATTCATTCCAGTGGGCTCATCCAGTACCACTAATGGGCACTAAATGGATCTGTTCGATTTTCACACATCAGGGTATGTTCCAACACTGCAATCTGAATTTATAACATTGCCCTCCTCATAAACTTGTTCTGTGTGTCCTCAGTTTCACGATGTAACCGATCCAAATGCAATACTTTTAATTTTCCTCGAAGTCCTTTCTGTATTCGGCAGACAACGTCGTTTTGTGCTTCACAATTTTGTAAGGGCCTTCAAAATTTGGAGGGGCCTTCCCAATTCAGCAGTAGCTTCGGCGATATTCCTTGTTTACTTTGGGGATTATATAGCCGTACCGAATCTCCTTCCTGAAATAAAGTTCCAGTTGCTCTGATATCCTACCTGGTTTTCATGTAGTCATCTTCAGTTGTTGGCTCTACCTTTCGGGATCCGAACATTACTTCACTAAGCAACCTTACTGCTCGGCCAAATAAGACTTTACATCGGGAGTGTCCAGTCGTGCTATGGACCGCGCTTCTACCACCTACCACCTTGGAGAGGTGTTCCTTCAAGGTTCGATTGAATCTTTCCACCATTCCGTCTGACTTTGGATGATACGGTGTCGTTTTGGTTTCCGCTGTTCGTTTCTGGAAACGGGCCAGCAATATCTGTTATTATTCTTTCGAACGGTGCTCCGACGTTGTACCACAAACAATAATACCCAGATGAAGCCACTCATATAAAATTTTGCCGACACATTTTCACTTCGGATTTGAGCTCCTTCTCTTTTTGGCGGGTGGAGTGCTTGCAGTTCATTCCGCATGGTCGACGAGACAGTTCGTCAGCGTTAGAATGCAGGGTGCCCTTACGATGCTGAATATCGAAATCGTAGCATCTTAATCTATCTAGCGACTTGACCCTCTGGATTTTTAAATTGAAGCAACTACTTTAGAGTAGCATGGCCTGTACGAAGAAGGAACTTCCTGTCGTAGGCAGAATTAACGCTAAGAGTTCACTCCTGGTCACACAATAGTTTCTTTCAGGTGTGGACATAACCTTGCTGAAGTAGGCCACCACTCTTTCCTGTCCCTCGTGTACTTGCGATAAAACGGCTCCAACCCCAAATTTACTTGCAACTACATGGACAAAGAAGGTCTTTTCACCGTCGGGATATGCTAGTATCGGCGCTTGACATAGGTGGTGTTTAAGTCTTTGAAAAAAGAGGATAACTGTACTTCTTGGTGATATCGTTGAGCCACCGATTGCCACGGACTATATGAGTTTCCCATCAATCCGTCCCTTTCCATCGTCCAAACCATTTCTGCAACTTCAGCCTGCTTGGCTAATGGCAGCCCCCTTGCGGGCTGACGAATTGGTCTAGCATCTCCAAGTGTCGATTGGGTGTTGCACTTAGTATGTGCGGCCATATTTCACATCCCCTGCAGCAAATATATAAGCAAATTCTTGAATCAGGTTTTCGGCACAAATACGTTGCTCCTGATTCAGCTTGCATGAGTTGAGAATCGATCTCGTTATGACCGTCCGTTTAGTTGGTAGCACTGTCTTAGCAGTCTCTCCTTCGGTTATGTTTGATATTGCGGTAACCGCAACACGTTCACCAAACACTTTTCCTTTTCCTCGTGTGATCTGGTATTTAAGACGCTTATTGGAAGCATGTTGTTCTTTGGTTCCACCAATATTTTTCTAACGACGTAGCTTTGAAAATTATCGCCTGCTTCTGTTTCAACAATTAGGAATCGATGGCTCACAGAATCACCCCCAGCTTTACCCATATAACAGTTTCTGAGGAAGGTGGTGTCACTTGGTCCTTCCCGACGACTGTTCACAGAATTGTTTTTGGTAGACCGTATTCCAGTGGGATCTCCACATTGATATATCTCAAGACCTGCTTTCCAATATCCAAAATTATTTCATGAGCCTTCATGGAGTCCACTCCAATAATGCATTCCAGGAGAGTCCAGCCAAGTATATCGTCAGTCGTACATATACTAGAGCTCTTTCTCCAGTTGCAGTCGTCAGGCAATAGCTGCTGGTGTTATGCAGCCACGACTCACGGACGATATCTTTTCGGATAATGGAAGCAGTAGGTCCAGTATCCATTGTAGCTGCAAGTTCTTTCCCGCCGATGGTCGCGTTTACTATCAGACTCATGTTGTCTCTCTTAGTTTGGGACTCTTGGATTGTGGTCCTGGGGGCGTCGGTTCTTCAGCATTTCCCCGACTGCTCGAACTAGGAATTCATAACTCCAGGTCGATTGTTGTCGCTGCCAGAAGCTTCCCTTTGCTGTTCCCGACTATTGCAATGTGGACAATTGCTACGTTTTGATGAGTTTCTGCATTCACGCATTAGATGTCCACTTTTGTTGCTGGAAGTGCAAAGCTTTTGAACTCGGTGAAATGTACATTCTCTCACAAATGCGTTCAATGATGGCCAATTCTCTGACTCGATAAGCTCCTTGGGATGCTTGATCAGCTGCCTCTAATGTCAGAGCATAAGCTGCGGCTTCAACAATTGTGCGTTTTCCAGCAATTCCTACTGCTAGTTGAAGTTTTGAGTCAGTCATAGCACGAGTGAAGGCGTCCTTTGCAATCTGTTTGATGATCTCTTTACCAGTGTTAGGATATGACAAATGTGCTAGGCGTTCAATATCTGCTTGCAGTTATTGAAGAGTTTCGCCTCTCTTCTGGACTCTGCTGCACAGCTGCACTCAATACACTTCGAACGTGTGGTCATCACCGAATTGCATATCGATTGCTTTCCCTTTGCGTTGTAGTTGCGTTCATTGCCAATGGAGATGGTTTGCAAAAGCTCCGCAGCTTGACCACGTCCTCCCAGCAGATGGTCATGGCAGCAGCTTCGAACTGTTTCTTATAATTTGACCATTGCGTCTGACCGTAGAAAGTTGCAGGCTTCATTTCCTTCATTCGTGAACAATCTCCAGAAATTTCTCGAACATTTTGTTTCCTAACTTTAAGCTCTTTAGCTAGATCTTCAACTTTCTGCTCAAATGATCAACCTTCTTTTCAAATTTTCTACTTTCGTAACAAAGAGAAATAATTTAGCTAGATATAGCTTAAAATATATGGATCGACTCAGAATCGATAGCTGAGTCGATTTAAATATGTCTGTCCGTTGTTCCGCCCGTAAGTCACCAGTTTTTGGGCCTAACATTTTGAGATTGATAAAATTTGGAGCATGTGTTCGTTGTTGCTTCCAGCAGAACAAGTGTACAAATTTTTCAAATCCGCCCACTTCCACGCCCCTTTTAAAAGAAAAGTAGTTTTAAGATAAACCTTAAGAGATTTTGAAAAAAATGTCTGAACAACATACAGTGCGGTTCACATGGTTAGCCACACCCTTTTTCTCTCAATAAATTACAGTTTTTCTGTTTGCCTTTTTCATGAACTGCCAAACAATGCATTTATTGGAAATGTTATTAAATTCTCTTCGAAAAAAAACTAAATTCAAGATTAGTGAGAGACACTTTACGGTTGTTTTGATCTCTTTCTTCCTATTAGTGCAAAAAAAGCTCAAAAAAATCGGTTCACTTGGTTAGACGCACGAATTTATACAGTTATTTCTTAATGCTGGGTAATGCAAATTAAATTTTGTTAATGAGTAAACGTTATTAAAGTTTTTTCGAGTGTTTAAAGTGAATATGGGTAAAAACAAATGTTCACGGTGGTGGCAAAGGCAAAAATTGAGGCCTACCACTCAGAAGGTTTTTCTATGCGGAAAATTGCAAGCAAAATAGGAAGAAGTGATAAAGCAGTTCGAAATTGTTTATCAAACCCTGCTACCTATGGAAAAAATAACAAAGGAAGGACAAAAAAACAGCCTAAACACCGCACGAGAAGCGAAAGATAATAAGAATTGCCTCAAATTCAGCACACTTCACGATGAAAATCAGACAATTAGCGGGGGTAAGTGCCAGCAAATCAACGGTTCGTCGAGCTATTTTAGGTTCTCCACACTTGAAATTCAAAAAGTTACAAAAATAAAACCACCACTAAACGCTGCAAGAAAGGAACTTCGGTTGGAGTTCGCGCGTCTTCATATGGCATGGGATACTCAGGTTGGGAGTGTTTCAAATTGGAGAACTGTGATGTTTTCTGATGAGAAAAAGTTTATCCTAGTTGGTCCTGATGGGTATAATTTTTATTTTCATGATATCCGCAAAGACGAATGCTTTTTGAATCGCAACCATTCCAAGAAAGGAGGAGTAATGGTATGGGTGGCTATTTCATACTATGGTACCTTTGAGTTGGTTTTTGTGTCTCACAAAATGACAGAAATGTCTTATAAAGCTCTTTTGCAAGCAGCTTTTCCAGCCATAAGATAGCTTATTGGACCAATCCAATGGATCTTACAACAAGATAATGCTCCGACCCACAACGCGCACGTTGTAAAAGCATTTCTCGCTAGTGAGAATGTGGAATTGTTGCCGTGGCCACCATACTCACCTGATCTAAACAGTATTGAAAACCTTAGGAGATGGCTGACCCCTCAAATTTATGAAGGAGGCAAGCAGTATGAAAGCTGTGAGGAGCTTATTGCAGCAATTAAAGAAGGCTGGTCTAAGATTTCATTAGACTATTTAAAAATATTGTATGAATCGCTTAAAAGTAGAGTTTTTGATGTCATTTCAAGTCGCGGAGGTTGTACAAAGTATTGAAATTGTGCAAAATAATTAAAATAAAAACAAAAAAGTAAAAAAAATGATGGCAATCGATAAACTTCTTTTTTTTCAAACTTTTAACAGGTGCGTCTAACTAAGTCAACCTATTTTTTGAGCTTTTTTTGCACTAGTGGGAAGAAAGAGATCAAAACAACCGTTAAGTGTCTTTCACTAATCTTGAATTTAGTTTTTTTTTCGAAGAGAATTTAATAACCTTTCCAATAAATGCATTGTTTGGTAGTTCATGAAAAAAACAAACAGAAAAACTGCAATTTATTGAGAGAAAAATGGTGCGGCTAACCATGTGAACCGCACTGTATCTAGACAATCCTAATATCTATATTTCGTCTATACAAAGTTTTTTTTCAAGGACTACTTTCTTCAGTAAAACACATTTGTCGGTAAAATTTTAAACATTGCGAAAAAATGTAAACTGCAAAATCATTGGTTATGCCAATATAAACATTTCTTCGATATGTCATTTTAACCCACGCCCACTTTTTAGAGGCGTTTGCATACAAAACCCATTTGTATACACTTCCTCATAGCATAACCAGGCGACAACGTTGTATTTGGTCGATCCATAAAATACTTTGATAAACTATCTGAAAAAAATTTTGTGACATACAGAGGTTTTTGCCACGCCCACTTTGTTGGGCATTTTCAGTAAAAAACATCTCTTGGGAAAATTTTAAACATTTCGAAAAAATGTTTGATGCAAAATCATTGGCTGTAATAATATGAACATTTCGTATATACATCATTTTAAACCACGTCTACTTTTGGGAGGCGTTTTCATTCAAAAACCATTTGTATACCCTACGCCACACCATATGCAGGAGAAAAACGTGTTTTTTGTCGAACCATACAAGGTTCTGAACAATATTTTGCGACATTGTCAATTTTAATATTTCTTTGCCATAAAGCAAACATTTTTTTATTTTAAGGGTGGGATGCGATAGGGTATAAAACGATCAACACAGCGGATCATAGCCTTCTCATATGTTTATACCCTATCCCATAGGGTATATTTGTTTTGAAATTAAGTTTTTAACATAACGAAAAAATTTCACTAGATATATCGTAAAGTATATGGATATCTAGGCAATCTATGTCTATATTTCGGCTATACAAAGTTCTTGGCCACGCCAACTTTTTGGGGGCGTTTTCAGTAAAAAAAACGTATTTCGGTAAAATTTTAAACATTTCCAAAAATTCTTTGATACAAAATCATTAGTTATGTTAACATAAATATTTCTTTTATATATCATTTTAACCCAAGCCCACTTTTTGGGGACGTTTTTATACAAAAACCGCATATCTTGTTGTTGTTGTTGCTACTCCTGCTTCTTCTGCTGTTACTGTGTTTTCGATTGCTGTTTCGTTTGCTGTGGCTGTGTATTATCTTGTTTTTGTTGCTGCGAGATTGGTAGTTTCTCTGCATGCTTTTGTTGTTGTTGCTGCTTTGAAGGCAGTGGCTGGGCTTTATGTTTTGCCGCATTTTTATCTCTCTTTTGTGCCGGTCAGAGATTATTAAATATTAGGAAGTAAAGTACAGAAATAAAGTAGGTATTTAGTTAATGTTTGGTGCCAGTGCCGGTGCTTGTGGTTGTTGTTGTTGTGTTGCTGTATTTTTTAGTGACGGTCTTTTTTTCTTTTGCGCTACGTTGCTGTTTTTTTAAAGCCATTACTAGCGGCTCCAGTTGGGATTTTAGATTTTTCAATCTTCTCCGCCACTGTGCTGATTTGTTTAGTAAGAGCCTCCTCCTTCTCCTTGTCATCATCATCATCAGTTGACAGCATCGCAAACCTGTTACTGTCGTCCGTTGTGTACCGACCTTCCCCTTCGTCGGATACATATCATACATCAGCATCTTTCGATGGTAAGGCAAATTATTGTCGTACTGCTTCTGCTGCCTCTGTCGTCTTAGGCTCTGACGTCCCCCTTTATTTCAGCAGGCAGCTTGACTGAAGCAGTGTTTGTACGCCGTTTCACTAGATTCGGCGTACAAATCATTTTTATACGCTATCCCATAGAGGTATATTAGTGAAATAATTTCGCTAGATATACCTCAAAGTATACATCATTTTAACCAACGCCCACTTTTTGGGGTCCTTTTCATACAAAAACCTTTGGTATACACTAACCAGGCGAAAATCATTGTTTTTTGTTGAACCATGAAAGATTTTGATAAACTGTCTGAACAACATGCAACTAAACTTTCGGCCACGGATCACTTAAAAAATCCCTTTTATTTTTTCAAATTTTTTTTAAATAAACAATAAGGGAAAAAACATACACTTGGTTGGGAATCGAACCAGTGAATCTTCGAATACGTACTGCACCAAATGGTTTAAACAATTTTGATAGGCTAACTTGCCTGTTGATAGGATTCCCTTTAGGATTTTGTAAATTACTTACGTACACTAAGCCGTCTAACCAGCTCGGGAGTTGCGAGTGCGACGAGTCCAAGACGCTATCCACTAGGCTGTACTCTGGAACATGAAAGAACAGTAAGTACAACGAAGTACTTGTAAGAAAAACTCATGACAGTTTTTAATCAATCGTAACGCGCGTCGGTAGATAGTACATTTTATTGCAATCATGATGTGGCGGTTCTGATAACGATGAATTCGTTGACTGCGGCTGTAGCAGTTGCAGTGTCGTAGCTTTTAATCCTTCATTCGTAAGCTATATACATGTTATGCGTTGGATTAACTTCGTGCCTACCGAAAAATCTTAACAACAACTTTACAGGAGTTATAACATCATAATTTCGGTTATGCTTCTGAATTTCCCTGCTCAATGCTCAACCTCTGTGCACAAGTACTATATAAATCTTACAGAAATAATTGCTTGTGGAAATTAAATTGTATTGTCTATAGAGGAATAATTCTAAATTGGGCATACGAACGTCTATTCCGGAATCGGAAGCGATCGGTGTCTATGTATGTGAATAATAATGATTTTCCGTTATTAGCTAAAACTGGAAATTCCATTAAGGGGTAGTTGGGCCAAACCTAATTATTAGATATTGTTGCACACAGTAATTGTAGTATATCCATTAAATTTAATGTAATTTGACAAAATAGTTTGCAAGAAATTGACAACTTTCTTTATATGGCCTCAATTAAAAAAACGTTTTATGGATTTTCTCGAAAAAAAATAATAGATACGCAGTTTTTTTGATATGCTTACAACGGGTAATGAAAGTGTTGGTTTAAAAAAAAATCTAATAAAACGCTTAAATTTTCATCAAATATTCAAATATTTTATTGTAAACAGGGCTTTGACATTTACGTTTTAAGGACCAATTCATACAAATGGTCGATTCGGAAGGTCTAATTTTGCGTATCTTTTTCGAGCATTTCGGCCTGTATTTCACGAAATTCACGTGTTATGTAAGGCTTCAATCGTGTTCGGCTTGTCCACATAGGCTAACGACTTTACATAACCCCACAAGAAGTAATCAAGATGCGTTAAATCGCAGGATCTTGGCTCCATTTCGAGAGATAAGCTGCTCATCAAATTCATCCTTCAACATTTCCATTGTGGCACCGTCTTGATGAATCCAGATGTCAACCAAGTTCAACTCAGTCAACTGGGCACAAAAAAAAGTCGCGTATCATAGCTCGATATCGTTCGCAATTGACGGTAACGTTTCTTCCACGGTCGTCTTTGAATAAAAATAGACCGTTGATGCCACCAGCTCATTAACCACACCAAACTTGCAATCGTTACTCGTTTGTAAGTCTTTCCAAGATTAAGTGGCAGAGTGTACGGAAAACTTTTCACTTTGACAGATGATGTTTGGACGCTATTACTAACCGGTGCTGCCAACCTGAAAAACGTAACTCTTAAAAATTCACCCGTTAGTATATATAAAGATTAATCACAATCGTTCGAGCCGTTTTCGGGAAAATTGAGGCTATGTATAATTTTTATATTACAGGTACCCTTAATAACATGGCTAAAAGCAAATCGGTAAAACCGTTTAGGCTAGGGATACCATTACCGAAAGACGAAAAATTTTACGAAAACAATATCCAATCCACACCAACGCCGTAATTGAAAAGAACAAATATTCAAGAACGACAAATTAATTAATTCATTACATGTAATTAATTCATTACACGGAAAATAAACGTGTTTAATTGGGACAAGCTAAATCTTTTTGTACCCTATCTCGTAGGGGTATATTAGTTTTGATACATAGTTTGTAACAAAGATAAATAATTTAGCTAGCTATAGCTGCATATATATATAGTATGGATATATGGATCGACTCAGAATTGATGGCTGAGCCGATCCGTTAGATAACCGTTATAGATTTCGAATAAGTGTCTAGACAATCCTCATGTCTATATTTCGTCCATAAAACTTTGTTTGTCACGCCCACTATTTGGGGGCGTTTCATTACGTTTCACTATTACTGTTTTCATGAATTCCACATAATTTGTATTGGCCCAATTTCACCTAAACGGATTTTTCAGTTTTGGCAAATAACGGGAAATTAGTATCATTCACAAGGACACCGATTCCTTTCAATTATGGAATAAGCGTTCGTATAATCACATTTCGACATTATTTATATCATTTTAAGCATCATTAATCAAAATAAATGTTATTGTTTACTTTGCCCAAATTATTAAAAACGTCAAATGAACTCGTTGTGAAAGGGAAAGTTGCGTACGACCCAGTCCAAAATACTTAACAGTGGGAAGGCATGCTGCCCCTTTTTTTTTTTTTTTTTTTTTTTTTTTTCTTCCGTGGGCTGGTGGAAATCTTCATAGACACGATGAGCACGTGCCCAAAGTAGTGTGAGATTTTTACTCACTAAAACCACCACCCATTTGGTATTTCTATTGCAACTAAGTATTCGACTTATCCAGCAATTTTTTTTTATCACGATTATATAATATGTTTGGCAGGTAACTTTCCTTTGAGAGTTCCTGCTTTTCCGCAATTATAGCGCGGTTTGCCATTATCGGGCCAAATCCAAGGGTTTAGTTCTTTGAAGACGTCGCAATATATTTGTTTCGTCAAGAATTTGGAGGACTGTTGTGTTAACGTGTCCTAATAAACGTTTTTTATGTTTTCGTGCAAAATTTTTTGTTTCATCTTTAACCGCGGGAATACCCAGATCTCTGCGTATATCTTCGTTCCTTACGTACCACGGCGCATTGACGAATGATCTTAACATTTTGTTTTCAAAAGTTTGTAAAATGTTTAGATTCGTTTCACTGGTACAACCCCATAGTTGTATACCATATGTCCAAACCGGTTTTAGCACTTGCTTGTATAATAGCAGCTTGTTATCAAGGTTAAGCTTCGAATATTTTCCGAGCAACCAGTACAGTTCTCTGTATTTATTCTTAAGTTCTTCGCATTTCTTTTTTACATGCGACTTCCATTTTAATTTTGCATCGAGTGTCATACCGAGATATTTCGCTTCATTTGCAAACGGGACTCGAACCGTATTTAGAAATACAGGCAAATTGTTTGTCCGTTTATACGAAAAATCTACATGGATCGATTTGCTCTCATTAAGTGCAATCCGCCAGGATTTAGTCCATTCATTAACCTCGTTAAGAGCGTTTTGTAATTTAATATTTGTTTCCTCTATTGTTGTGGCAACTGCTAGTATAGCAGTATCGTCAGCAAACGTTGCAACTATTGTATCGTTTGTTTGTGGGATATCACGAGTGAATATGAGGTACAGGATTGGTCCAAGGACGCTTCCTTGCGGTACACCTGCCATTATTTCTTTGAACTCGGAATATTCGCTTCCAAGTTTCACACGGAAGAGTCTATGCTCAAGATACGATACGAGGATTTTATATAATTGTTCTGGCAAAACTTGACTTAGTTTATAAGTAAGGCCTTTGTGCCACACCTTGTCAAAAGCTTGCGACACGTCAAGAAATACGGCTGAACAAATTTTCTTTTCTTCGAAAGCTTTCTCAATTACATCTGTAATTCGATGTACTTGGTCCACCGTTGAATGTTTACTTCTAAACCCAAATTGATGGTCAGGTAAAAGACGTTTCTGTTCAATTATGGGGTGTAAGCGACCGAGTAATATCCGTTCAAAAACTTTTGAAATTATTGGAAGAAGTGAAATAGGCCTGTAAGATTTTATTTCATTCGGTGATTTTCCTGGTTTTAGAACCATAATCACTTCCGCGACTTTCCACTGTCTTGGTATGTATTCTAATCTGATTGCTGCATTTATAATAAAAAGAAGCTTAGTTAATGCTTTCCGAGGCAACATTTTAAGAAGTTCTCCTGTAATCAGGTCATAACCCGGAGCTTTTTTAGGCTTTAGTTTCTGTATTTCCCGTTTTAGCTCGGCAATACTTGCATATCTTACTATGTTATTATCGGTTGTACTCTCGAATATATTAATGTTTTCATTTTGAGCCGGACCATCAAATGGCTTAAATGTTTCCTCAAGATGTGAGGCAAAAACGTAAGCTTTTTCCTTATCGCTCTTTGCCCAAACGTCTTGAGTTACCCTAATGGGCGGCACAGCGATTTTTGGCCGTTTTATGACTCTAATTGCTTTCCAGAGCGAATAATTCGATTCCTTTCCAGCGGTTAGGCTTTGCAGATAAGTTTCTACTGAATGGTTTTTAAAGTATTTAATCGAATTTGATAGCAAATTACTCAACCGATTGAGATGTGTTTTATCTTGCGGGGCACGAGTTTGGTGCCATCTTTTACGAGCTTTTCTTTTTTGTCTTACTAAATCTTGTATTTCACGGGGGTACTTAATTTTACTATAGCTCACTATTTTGTTCTGTTGAGGAGTATTATTCCATGCTGCTTTTTGGATGGTATTGATAAATGAGTCAACAGCGACTTCGAGTTCCAATGGGGTTCTAAGCGATACACCCAGTCGGATATTATTTTCAATATCGTTTTTGAAACCTTCCCAGTTGGTTTTCGCGTTTGTTAATCTGGGTGGTTTTTCATTTATAATCAGTGACTCGCTCATTGTTAAAATGACTGGAGAATGATCAGAGGAAAGATCAAAGCATTCTTCAACTTTGATTCGATTGGACGGCAGACCTTTTACAATAAAAAAAATCGATCAAATCCGGTATTTTTCTAGCATCAGTTGGCCAGTAAGTTGGTTTTCCCGTAGAATGAAATTCGGTATTGTACTTTCTACCTATATCATAAAGCATCCTACCTTTCTGTGATATGCATCTAGATCCCCAGAATGTATGTTTTGCATTAAAGTCCCCTCCGATGACAAAACGTTGTCCAAGGGAATTAAGCAAGTTTTCAAAGTCAATTTTCTCAACCTTGCATCGTGGTGGGCAGTAAATAGACGATATCTTCAGAAAGGATTGTCTGCTTTTGACTTGTATAGAGCTAACTTGCATTGTTTCGATTTCTAGTTTAAGATCAATCGAATGTTCGATACACTCTTTTATATATAGTGAGGCTCCACCTCTAGCCTTATTCGATGGATGTAGAGCATGATAGTCGAGGTAACCTTTTATTTTTAAGTTCGAATTACTCTTTGCGTGAGTTTCGGATATTAAACAGATGTCTATATCTTTTTCCTGCATAAATAATTCAAGTTCTCCAAGTTTTTGCCAAAGGCCATTGGCATTCCACGTAAGAATTTTAAGCAATCTATTCATGTTAAAGGTGGGGTACTTCTATTGCGAATACTATTTTCGAGCCTAACGAGCCTGTCAAAAATAAGTTTATTCGTTTTGCTTTGTTCCTCAAGTTTTGAAAGAATAATCGAAAATACATTTGAAACTGGGTCAGGTGAGATATTTTTTTGGGCGTTATTGGATACTGTGGCTTGAGCATACGTTTGTACATTTGGTTTTGGATGTACAAGATCCGAACGGATATCTGATGGCCGCGTAGTTTGTGGACATTTAGGTTCTTCGATTATGGCCTGCTTTTTCTTCGACATATTTTTAATCGGAATTTTAGGCTGTTGCTTGTTTAAATTTAATTTCTGTGAATTAATACTATTAAATTTCGTCCGTCTTTTTTGCAACTCTTTAGCTACTTCGCAGCCGCGATAATTTGCCGGATGATTGCCTTTACAGTTAATGCAGATAGCAAGAGCTTTCTTATCTGGCATACAATCTACCGTCAGGTGATTGCCGGCACATTTTACACACCGCGGTTCTTTTTGACAATAGCTTTGCGTATGATTGTATCCTTGGCAGCGCTTGCACTGGGGAACTAGTTTGGAATCCTTACGCATAGGCTCTATTTTTACAACAATATTAAGTATTGTTTTTATTTCATAAATTTTGTTCAAACTTTCTGTTTTATCGAAAGTGAGTATAAATAAAGGAAGGCCGCGTTTTATTACAGTCAGTTTCGCGACTGAGTTCTTCTTCATCCGTGTGGTATTCCGAATTCACGGGGCCGTTTGAACTTGTTTTTGGTATTTTAAATGAACTCTTCAGAGTCATATTTTCTTCCTTTAGATGGAGAATTTCTTTACGAAGCTCTTCGCAGAGCAGTTCGACATTGTAAAGCCTTGTTCGAAGAACGTCGTTTTCTTCCTTTAGGCTCTTATTTTTCACTGAGTCTCGTTTTTCGTGGGCTGACACTTCTGGTGTTGTCGAGCTCCTTGAGACACATATATTTTTTTGAGATCCTGATGTAGGTGACCTCGTTACCCTTGAACTTTTCCCGAAAGGGTTACACATTTGCAATAATTGGCTCTCCCCAGAATCCGTAGAGCCGACCTCCGTAGAGGGTGGATTTTCCAGTGAAACTGAATTGCCACCTGGGGTAGTAAATCTTTTCGTTGTACTCATTGCATTTTTGTTGTTTGTATACGCTTTACACTCGGTATACGGGGAGTGGATTTTAGTCGCCTTCTACGACAGGCATGCCTTACCTCGGGTATATTCTGACCCCTAACCCGAAGGGGGCTGCCCCTGCAATCCCCCTTCTTGGGCTCACTGTAGGATTTGGTTTGGGTGCAAAATTTCTTTATATTCATGTTTCGGAACTTCAAATCCAATATTCTTAAAAGTTTTTTTTTTTTAATTTGTTCTGTTAAAATATCTTTATTAAGTATGTTTTTTTTCAACATGACAATGCTGCGTGCACCACAGCAGAAAAGAAAATGTGTCAAACTACACACAATTTGTATGAAATTATAACCAAAAATGTGCAATTTTATTTTATCAATAACCTTTAAACTAAAAGTGAGCGACAATTTTCAAAAACGAATAAATGATCAGCACGCGGAGAAGAATCGATTAAAATAAAAAAAAGTGCAAAAAGTGAATGGCAGCTAAAGTAAATTTATGCCGAAAATTGTCAATTTCTCGCAAACTATTTTGTCAAGTTGAATAATTTAATGTGAATGCTACTATTATTGTTTTCATGATTTCTACATAATTGAAAAAAAAACGTTTGTATAATCACACTTGGACATTAAGCATCATTAATCAAAATAAATATTATTGTGTATTTTGGCCAAATATGTAAAAATGTCAAATTAACTCGCTGTGAAAGAGAAAGTTGCGTACGACCCAGTCGTGCACCCACCACTCGTTGTATTTGTATTGCAACAAAATATGCTAATTATCTAGCAATTTTTTTATCACGAATAATGAATGTTTGGCAGGTATCTTTCCTTTGAGAGTTCCTGCTCTTTCCGCAATTTTTAGCGCTGTTTGTTATTACCGGGCCACAATTACTGTGTGCAATAATTCCTCATGATTAGTTTTGTTCCAACTATCCCTAAACTGAAATTTTAGTTTTGGCAAGTAACGGAAAAATTATTATTATTTACACAGAAACCAATTCCTTCAAAATGTTGAATAAACGTTGGTCTAATCACATTTCGACATTATTTACCTCAATTTTAGCATTAATAATCAAAATGAATATGTGTAGCTTGCCCAAATTATCAAATTCTCTCATGTTCGATGTGAAAGAGAAATTTGTGTACGACCCAGTCGTGTACCCACCATTTGTCTATTTCTACGTTATTGACAATTTGTTTTTAGTATTAATGCGGCCTGTCTTTTTAGGCATGTAATTTCAGTATATTTTGTTTGGATTTATCTTTTGTATTCCTCTTTTTCCTTCATTAGTGTTTGTAATAATGTATTGTTTTTTGCGAGTGAAGTGTTGTGTTGATTTTATTGTATTAAGTGTTGGTGAACTCCCCTGCTTTAGCATAATCTTTTAATAATGATTTTATTTCTTTAAGTTCTTTATTTATTGAACTGTTATCGGATTGTACATCAGGCGTTGATTTTGAATTTGGAGATTCTACTGGCCTCGTTCTCTTCGCTCTTGGGATATTTTTCTGTCGTTCAACCTTCACGATGTACATGTCCAGTTCTAAGACCTTTAAGACAACCGTCTGGCATTTTTCTTTTTTCGGAGTAAAGGGCCGCCCAAAATGTACCTGTAGCTGGTTTTCATACAAAAAACATTTGTATCCACTACCTCATAGCATAACTATGAGAAAAATTTTTTTTTTGTAGAACCATAACCAAAAATTGCGTTTTTCTCAAAAAAAGGCTCTGCAGGGGGCGGGTTTCTAAAATCTGTATACCTGTTCTGCTGGGGGCAACATCGAGCACGTGTACAAATTTCATCATCCTAGCTCAAAATTTAAGGCTTAAAACTGGTGACGTACGGACGGACGAACGGACATGGATAAATCGACTAAGCTATCGATTCTGAGTCGATCCATATACTTTAAGCTGTATCTAGCTAAATTATTTATATATATTACAAACTATGCATCAAAACTAACATACCCCTAAAAGATAGGGTATACAAATAAATTTTGTATAAATTATATATAATTTATAATGGTATATAAATTATACCAACGATTAAATTCGCTTAATACTATAACTTACCCAAATTCATTTAGGTAATTTACTCAAACAACACTATTTAAATCACGTTCAGGTCACAATTTAGACCAACTAGTTTAGGTGTCGCTTCGTCTCTATTTATACCACTCCACATTCTGATCTGGAAAGAGAATTCATATTCTCGGAGGTTCTTGCGGTTTCTTGATTGTTCGCGCCTCCAATACGACTAATGGACACTAATTGGATGTGTTGAATTTTCAAAAGTCAGAGTATGTTCGCAAACTGCAATCTGAATTTATAACATTATGTCATCCAGGTTTTTCGGCTTTTTCCCTAAAATTAAATTTACAACCTTCCAAATCTCCTTCGGGTAACTTTTGTAGTTTTGAAACTTATGTTTATATAGCATTGCTATTTTCTTGTTCAACTCGTTTCGGTATAATTTGTATTCTCTGGGATAATTTTCGTTTAGTCAGTTGTTTTTGTATCGGCTATATAGTTCCTAACAGTCATTTTCCAATTCATTCGTAATTCAACTATGTTCAGTGCTCTTTTTCTTTCTTAAGACCGTTGACATTGCAACTAATGTATTAATCGTTTGTTTTTAATGTAGGTACAATTGCTTTACATTTGTAAACATATGAGAAGGTGACAATCCGCTGCACGGATCGTTGAATACCCTATCCCATTCCATCCTTAAAATGAATGTCCCAAAAATTAGGCGTGGCTTAAAGCTGAATGGGAAACATATGTGAATGCTACAATCTGCTGTGCAGATCGCTCAATACACTATACTATCCAATCGTTAAAATTAGTATTAAATTAGAATGTGAGCTTTCTAAGCGTGCAAACAAATTTGTATGGACGAAATATAGACATAAGGATTGTCTAGACACTTTTTCAAAATCTCTAACGGTTACCTCAACCTAGGTTTTTTTAAGGAGGGGGCGTGGCAGGGGCGGATTTCAAAAATTGTAACACTTGCTCCGTTGGGAGCAACAACAGACACGTGTACAAAATTGCATCTCAAAAGTTAAGGAGCAAAAACTGTTGGCGTACGGACGAATAGCATATATCTGTAAAGAGTGAACAACGCAAGACTCTGGATCATAAAAATTACTTTATTAGTTATCTTACTTTAAGCTTAACATCTAGTCGCCGTCACCGCCCGGTATCGAAAGAGAAAGACCCACGGCCAGGTGTCAGTTCGAAGCCATGCTCGCAGTTTGGTAGCCATCGTTTCAGCAGTCGTCATGTTCGCAGTAGGAGGTTTAATTGAAACTGGGCTCTGTTCACAAGGCCTGGTTCCTTAAGTGGAGAGATTTATTGTGGGGTCGGCACAGTACTCCCCCTCTTAAGACGTAAAGCGAACAGGAGCTCTAATGATCCGTCAGGAGCGCTTGGTGATGACTAGGGCATCTCGGGCAGGACTGCTTGCTGCTGGATCTGGCACATGCGGCAATGAAGATGTTTCCAGGTCCGAAAGCTGATAGGCTGGTATCAAGCGTTGTATGGAAACGTAAGCCTCCTTACTTGGCATGGCCAGTTTGTATGCATGTTTTCTGGTAGGTGAGTGATGAGAGCTGTCTTCAATGTTCGATGCCACCGCTCTACAAGTCCGTTTGCCTGCGGATGGTAAGCGGTTGTGTGAATGCGTTTGCACCCTAGGAGTTGTGCAAATCTTTCAAACAAGGCCGACTCAAATTGCCGCCCCTGGTCGGTTGTCAGGCGAAGTGGGCAGCCAAAACGTGTAACCCATTGCTTGAAAAATGCGTCAGCGACTGTGGTAGCGGTGATGTCTTCAACTGGAATGGCTTCCGGCCATCGTGTTGCGCGATCAATACACGTCAGCAAGTACCCGAAACCAGAGCAGTTCGGAAGTGGGCCGACGATGTCTATATGGACATGTTCGAACCTTTCTGCGGCCGGAAACGTTCCCAGGGTCGGACTAGTGTGCTTGTTGATTTTGCTTCTCTAACAGGCAGGGCAGGCGCGCACCCAGTTTCCAATGTCCGAATTCATCGATGGCCAGAAAAAGCGTAGTGCCACTGATCTTCGCGAGGCTCGTGTACCGGGGTGACTGAGGTTGTGCACCGACTCATAGGCAGCGCGCCTAAATGCCGGTGGAATGTATGGTCGAGCTCGACCACTGGATGTTTCGCAAGTGACAGCTGTTTTCGACTCAGGAAGAACAAGATTAATGAACGTAAGTTTCTAACTCACCGATCTTAGTTTCTGCAGCTCTGAGTCCTGGTCTTGCTCCTTTGCGATGATATTGTAGTCCAAGACTGCAGGATTCGCGATTGCTGAAATCCGTGATAGGGCGTCAGCAGCAGCGTTGTCCTCGCCCTTGACATAGCGGATATCGGAAGAGAATTGAGCTATGAAGTCCATATGGCGTCGCCGACGAGGTGTTTCTGTTTGCGACGGTGGATTGCAGAAGGCAAACGTCAGCGGCTTGTGGTCTGTGTAGATCGCAAACGGTCGACCTTCAACGAAGCGGCGGAAGTGTTCGATCGCTAGCTTAATAGCCAGCAGTTCCCTGTCATAGGTGCTATAATGTTGCTGCGTAGGTGACAAGGTACGAGAAAAATATCCAAGTGGTTCTGCTTTGCCTTGGAATACCTGCAGCAGCACTGCACCAACCGCAGTATTTGATGCATCGCACATGAGGCGAAGTTCTGCGTCGGGCAGAGGATGTCCCAATGAAGCTGCCTCCGCAAGTGCATTGCGGCAACGTTGGAAGGCGGCTTGTGCTGTTGAATTCCACGAGAGAGGCGAGCGGTCCTTCTTTGTGGTACCCTTTAGCATCTGCGCAAGTGGGGCTTGGTCGGCAGCTGCATGTGATAAGCACGGACGGAAAAAATTGAGTGCTCCCAGAAATCGTCGAAGCTCACAAATTGTGGTTGGTTGTGGAAACTCCGAGATTGCCTTGATTGTGTCGTGTGGTGGGCGGATGAAGGTACTGTCGACATGGTATCCCAGGAACACTAACGAGTTTTTACCAAATTCGCACTTTTCCATGTTGAGTGTGATGCCGTTGGACTGCAGGCGAATACAAATTTCTTCTAGATGTTTTTGATGTTGTTCTGCGGAGCTTGATGCGATGAGCATATCGTCGATATATGTGAAAGCGCAGTCCAAATCCCCGAACACAGAATTGACAAACCGTTGTTGTGTTTGCGCTGCGTTGCGCAAGCCGAACGTCATGCGGGTGAACTCATATAACCCAAATGGCGTAATAATAGCCGTTTTTGGGATGTCCTCTGGCGCCATCGGAATCTGGTGGTATGCACGTGCGAGATCTATCCTGCTAAAAATGGTCTTGCCCGGCATGATGAGCTGAAAATCCGTCAAGCGAGGCAGCGGGTATCGGTCCGGCAGCGTGACGGAGTTGAGACGGCGATAATCGCCACATGGACGAATGTCTCCGTTTTTCTTCACCACAATGTGGAGCGGACTGGCCCACGGGCTCCGTGACGGTCTACAAATACCTGCGTCCAGCATACGGTGAAACTCAATCTTGGCCAGTGCATAGAATTTTGGCGGAATTGGCCTCGCACGGCAAGACAGTGGTGGTCCTGAGGTTTCAAGATGATGGCGCACATTGTGTGAAGGTACGCACTGGGATGAGAATGGGAGCGTAATCGCCCTGTAGCGTGTGAGGAGCTCAGCGTATGGATGAGAGTGGTCAATGGAGTCTAACACGGTGTAGTCTGTGGAGATGAGCGCCGCCGGTGTGCCAAGGTTGGTGATTTGGTCAATGAGACGGCGACCGTGGATGTCCAACAATAGGCGGAGGAATGCTGGAGGAAGTCCGCCCCTAAAATAGACTTTGGAACAGCTGCGCGAACAAACGTCCAACGAAAGGGTCGTCGTAAGCCCAGATCTAGTTCTAACGTGGTTGTCCCATATGTATTTATTTTTGTCCGGTTGACAGCATACAGTACGTAGGGTTGTTGTTGAAGGTTATCGGTTTTTTTGACGGCTAAAACTGAGATAGCAGCTCCGCTGTCAATTAAAAAAGGATGGCCAGTAACTTTATCAGAGATGAAGAGGCGGTAAGACTTACCAGTAACCGTAGACGCCTTCACTAGCGTTACTGGTTGCCGTTTCCCTGCGTGAATGTGCAAGGAGGTGAGCATTTGCGAGCCTGCGGGCCGTAGCGTTAATGATACCAGCAGCACCCGTTGTTTCTTGACTGGTGCTGACGGTCACGACTAGCTGGACGTGAGCGGCCGTTCGAGCTTTCACTTCTGGAAAAACGGCGTTGTCTCCGACTTCCTTCTAGTGCGTCCAGTCTGCGTTGGATGGCTTGCAACACATCTTCACTAGCCGTTGACATTTGGTTTGACCTTGAAGGTGGCTGATACATCGCTGCTAATGTAGCCGTTGGATGACAGTGGCTAATAAACTTGTTGGCTATTTGAGCGAGGGCATTTAGGTCACCCGTGACTGCGGACAATACAGCTCGCACGTGGGATGGCCATTTTGACAGCCACAGGACTTAAAGTACTACATCTGGCGTGCCTGAGAGGTCCCTAATACGCCGAAGTAGCTGTGAGGGTTGTGCATCGCCTAGCTCAATACCTTCGACTAGCCGCTGAAGACGGAGTTCCTCACTCTCCTCGTACACTTGCATGAGTCTTACTTTAACTGCACTATATTTCTCCGTAGCTGGCGGCGACAAAAGAATATCCGAAACATGCTCGAGGTCACGCCGCTCCAGGTTGGCGACGACGTATTGGTACTTCATGTCGTCCGAAGGCCTGGATGGAGCGAGAATAGCTTCGACCTGTGCGAACCACAGTGACGGGCGATCGCGCCAAAATTGTGGTAGCCGCGCTGCTATGGAGAGCCCTAAGACATTTGGTGAAGTTGTTGGACGTAAGTCTGGTTTCTAGCCTTGGATCGTTTGTTGGTTCGTCCTCTTGTTTGTCAGGCATTCTTCCTCTTTTTTTTTGTTAAATGCGATGACAACGAATAGAGAACAGAGTGGTGCTGTGCGAAGCTGTGTGCGATATATGTATGTGTGCACTTGTGCAGAGTGTGCTATCGACGGCGACAATGCTATAATTTTTTTTTGACGAAGCGCAACTGTTTTTTTTTTTTATCGGGGTCACCAATGTAAAGAGTGAACAACGCAAGACTCTGGATCATAAAAATGACTTTATTAGTTATCTTATTTTAAGCTTAACATCTAGTCGCCGTCACCGCCCGGTATCGAAAGAGAAAGACCCACGGCCAGGTGTCAGTTCGAAGCCATGCTCGCAGTGGGGTAGCCATCGTTTCAGCAGTCGTCATGTTCGCAGTAGGAGGTTTAATTGAAACTGGGCTCTGTTCACAAGGCCTGGTTCCTTAAGTGGAGAGATTTATTGTGGGGTCGCCACATATCCATACTAAACTATAGCTAGCTTTATTATTTCTCTTTGTTCCCTACGGGAAAGGCTAAAAAGATTTAGCTCGTCCCATTTAAACTCGTTTATTTCCCGTGTAACTACATGACTTAAAATTTGTCGTTCTTTAATATTTTTCTTTTCAATTACGGTGTTGGTATTTTAACCTTCGCTTAGTTAACTTCCGCATCCTTTGCCCTTCGATGAATCAAAGTTTTTGTGTTATGGATTGGATAGTTTTCGTAAAAATTTTCGACCTCGAGATTTTGATTGATTCTGACATTACGATGATAGCGGAACCCGAAAAAGTGGGTTGGTTGGTCCGCCCGTCTGTCGGTATTGGTATCCCTTGCTAAAACGGTTTTACCGATTTGCTTTTGGCCATGTTATTAAGGGTACCTATAATATAAAAATTATACATACCCTCAATTTTACCGAAAACGGCTCGAACGATTGTGATTAAACTTTATATATACTAACGGGTGATTTTTTAAGAGTTAGGTTTTTCAGGTTGGAAGCACCGGTTGGTAATGGCGTCCAAACGTCATCTGTCAAAGTGAAACGTTTTCAGTACACTGCCATTTAATCATGGAAAGACTTACAAACGAGCAACGATTGCAAATTATTGAAATTTATTATCAAAATTCGTGCTCCGTGAAAAATGTTCACATTTTGTTAAGACCATATTATGACGACCAGCGATTCTAATGGCTCAACGGAAAGGTAAATAAGCAAAACTGTCGCATCTGTAGTAATGTACAGCCTCATGCCATACAAGAATTACCGATGTATCCCGAAAAAATGACAGTTTGGTGTGGTTAATGAGCTGGTGGCATCAAGGGTCTATTTTTCTTCAAAGACGACCGTGGAAGAAACGTAACCGTCAACTGCGAACGATATCGAGCCATGACTTTTTTTTGTGCCCCAGTTGACTGAGTTGAACTTGGTTGGCATGTGGATTTGACGGTGCCACATGGCACACAGATCGTAAAACAATGGAAATGTTGAATTTGATGAGCAGCTTATCTCTCGAAATGGAGCTGTGAGTTGGCCGCCAAGATCCTGCGCATCTTGATTACTTCTTGTGGGTTTATGTAAAGTCGTTAGCCTATGTGGACAAGCCGAACAAGATTGAAGCCTTACATAACACGCGAATTTCGTGAAATACATGCCGAAATGCTTGAAAACGTGACGCAAAATTGGACCTGCCGAGGACCATTTCAAACGGATCCGCGGACAACATTTAGATGAAGTTGTCCTTAATACGTAAATTTCAAAGCACTAGTTATACTTTACAATAACAATTTTGAATATTTGATAAAAATTTGAGTGTTTTATTCGATTTAAAAAAACAGCACTTAAAAAATCACCCGTTATTAGCATATTAGTTTTAAAAAAACTGCGTACCCAGTTTTTTTCGAGAAAATCCATTAAACATAAAAAATTGTCAATTTCTTGCAAACTATTTTGTCATACTACAAGAAATTTAATGCATATACTACAATTACCGTGTGCAACAATATCTTATAATAAGTTTTGGCCCAACTATCCTTTAATGGAATTTCCAGTTTTGGCCAATAACGGAAAATCATTATTATTCACATAGACACCGGATTTATTCCGGAATAAACGCTCGTATACCCATCTAACAGTTATTCCTCTATACTCACTTAACTGGCGCTACTTTCCGGAATGAACCTGGGCCTCAACCAACATACCTCTCCAATTAGCCCGGTCCTGGTTGAGGTCGGTTTCTACTTATAGGCAATAGAATTTAATCTTCACATGCAATTATTTCTGTAAGATATATAGGACTGTTCACAAGTACATAACCGAAATTATGATGGTTTAAGTGCCTGCTGAAGTACAGCCTACGACGACGTCAGAGGTAGCAGAAGCAGTACAACAATTCGCCTTACCATCGAAAGATGCTGATGTATCCGACGAAGGGGAAGGTCGATACACAACGGGCGACAGCAACAGGTTTGCGGTACTGTCAACTGATGATGATGAAGATGGAGACTCTCTTACTAAACAAATCAGCACAGTGATTGAAAGATCAGCACAGAAGATTGAAAGATCTAAAATCCCAACTGGAGCGGCTGATAATGGCTTTACAAAAAGAACAAAGTCGCGCAAAAGACCGTGACGAAAAATACAAGCAACACAACAACAACAACGATTACAAGCACCGGCACCAAAGATTAAATAAGTACCTACTTTATCTCTGGACCTAACTTTACTTCCTTTATCTCTGACCAGCCCAGCCACTGCCTTCGAAGCAGCAACAACAACAAAAGCATGCAGAGAAACTACCTATCTCGCAGCAAAAAAAACAATATAATACACAGCCACAGCAAACGAAACAACAACCGAAAACACAGCAAAAACAGCAACAGCAGAAACAGCAGCAACAACATCACCAACAACAAGAGCAGCGGCAGCAGCATAATCAGCGGGAACACCAGCAGCAGCATCATGATATGAGAAGGTTACAGTCCGTTGAGCGGATAGTTGAATATCCTATCCCATCCAATCCTGCAAATTAATGTCCCCAATAATAATATGCGTGACTTAAAACTGAATGGGAATCAAATAAATTAAGACAAATAAAACTATTTTTGTATGATTTTTGTTATCTTACTTTGAGGATTAATGTTCATCACACAAAAAAAAAACTCGCACCCATCCCAAATCCTACAGTGAGCCCAAGCTGGGGGGTTGCAGGGGGGCAGCAAGTTCCCCCATACGCATCTCACTGTTTACACACCGAATTAATATATTAATACTATATTATATATTAAAACTATTTTTGTATGATTTTTGTATTTCACTTGGAGGATTAATGTACAGCAAATCATTTAGCGTTACCCAGAATGCACCACGAGGAGGTAGACTTGCATTGCATTCCAGGTCCTAGTCAGTCAGTTTATGAGTTAGTCAGGAATTAGTTACAAATAGTCAAGTCAATTTTTTATATATTAAAAAGGTATGTTAGTCTCGTCAGTGAAATCATCGTCTATACTGGTGTTACTGTTGAGTTCATTGAGTTCGTCGTTAATGGTGAGGAGCCGAGGTTTTTTTTCGGTAAAACACCGTGTAGTTACAAACCTACACTTTCTTCACAATCGATAAATTCTGGGTACACTTTTTTTTAAATCTAATAAAAATTCCATGATTTGGGAGCCAAAGCCATCCTTATATTTTTTTCAAGGCAGTATTTTCTATAAAAGAAAAGCGTCATAAGCTTGTTCTGATTCTCCAGATCATTGATTGTGCTGGTTTCATCGGTCTTGTTTACATATTCCCCTTTGCTGTGGTTCGTAACTTCATGAGTCGTAGAACTAGGGAACGTTTACTCAACACCTATGTACTGGCGTGCGCTGTCGGTACAAATGCGACTGGTGTTGTGGTGGACGTATTTATTTATGTACGGCCAAAGATCTTCCTTACATTTAAAGTTTTAAAGAAGCGCCTGACCTTATGTTCTTTGCAAAGCAACCTCAGCACCTCGATTGTCATCTGTTCGATTACACGACCTCTGTGGTATTTCCTTCTTGTCAGAAAAGTCTCGTCGATTTGAACAGTTTTATCTTCGCCGCCAATGGTAAAATCAACGATATGATTTCGGCTATTTCACGACAATAGTTAAAGTAATCTATTGTAGTAGATTTACTAATTTATTTTTATTGTCGTGATGACGCCATGCGATTAATTACGTACAATAATGTTTTTAATAAAAGTTGTAGCTTAAGATTAAATTAATTTACCTGAAAAACGGTGTTCACAGGCATTTTGATGACAAAAGATATAGTTAACGCAAGCACCTCGCGAAATGAGGGCAAGACGAAGTATATGCTGTCAACACGAAAGGACACACAACATCGACGAATTGGACAGAACGTCACCATTGACAGATATAACTTTGAGGTAGTACGGGACTTTATCTATCTCGGCTCCGCTATTAACTCTGACAACAACATATCGTCAGAAATTTAACGGTCGGGCTAAGAAGGCAATTCAGTAGTAAAGCCCTCAATCGAGCTACTAAGGAGATCTTCCATGATCATCCCAGTCATGCCCAACGGCGCTGAAGCATGGACCGTCTCACTTTTCACCTTTTTACAGCCTTTTATTGAGCATCGTCATATCCAACCGATCTTCGTTTTTTTATTTATTTCCACTTTCATCGGTAAGTCGCAACATAATGGGGCAGTTCACGTTTTAGTGGGAATTAGACCAATTTCTTCTAAAAATGTGATGCTTTGTTCGTTGGTCGACACCAAATCCCCGAGCGAACAAAATAACGAAAAATATTTATTGACAAAAAAGAACACACAGAATGCTCTTTGTGAATAATTATAACTACACGCTTTGCATGTGCATGAAAAAAAATAAACGGTTATATTTTTGCGTCATTATCAAGTGCATTACATTTTACAACATCAGGAAAAAAAAACATGCACCCATCCCAAATACTACCGTGAGTCCAAGCATGGTAATTGCATCTCACTGTTTATGTATACGCCGAATTAGTTTTAGTAATTTTCATTTTTCTCAAAAACTAGAAGACATAAAATCATCTAGTTTTCAGTTTTTGATTCAAAATTTATTGAGGCAACGAACTTTAAAAAAAAAGTAAACATAATTATACAGTTTTGAAAAATTACACTTACAATTTTTTTTTAATAATTCGTTTCCTTATTTTGAGTTTAAAACGCGTTTTTTGAAAAACTATGCATATTTTTTTGATTTAAAAATTAGCTAATAGAAGAAAGTATTGACTTTAAAAAAAACTACTACTTGTAAGTACTACTTAATTACTTATTACTTAATTGTAAGTATTACCGTTATTTTTCAATAACGATTTCATTTCCAACAGGCTAAAGATACTTTTTGAGTTCTGTCACTAATTCGACATAACGGGTGATCCAAGTAGAGATACTTTTTTCGATAGCCTTTTTTGACAGATCACGTGTGAGTCGTGTCATGCTGTCATGTTATTTTTGTTTAGTATTGTTTGGCATTTCATAATGGAAAGACTTACGCGTGAACAGCGTTTACAAATTGTTCAACTTTATTATGAAAATTCACGTTCTGTGAGGAATGTGTTTCGTGCACTTCGCTCAACTTATGGTCAACATAATCGGCCTACTGAGCGTACTATTCGCAACACCATCACCCATTTTGAGACCCAGCATTCATTATTGGATAATATTCGACCGAATAGACCACGTCCAGCACGCTGTGAAGAAAATATAGCGGCCGTAGCTGAGAGTGTACACGAAGACCGTAGAGAGTCGATTCGGCGCCGTTCGCAGCAACTCGGACTGACGTATGGAACGACTTGGCGCATTTTACGTCAAGATCTTAAATTGAAAGCGTACAAAATACAGCTTGTGCAACAACTGAAGCCGCTCGACCTTCCCAAGCGACATCGCTTTGCTCTATGGGCTCTCGAAAAGTTCCAAGAAGATCCGACGTTTTCGAGGCAAATTTTGTTTAACGATGAGGCCCATTTCTGGCTCAATGGGTATGTAAACAAACAAAATTGCCGCATTTGGGACGAAGAGCAACCTGAAGAGATTGAAGAACTGCCACTTCATCTAGAAAAAACAACGGTTTGGTGTAGTTTGTGGGCCGGTGGAATCATCGGTCCATATTTCTTAAAAAATTATGCCGGTGCGAACGTAACCGTCAAAGGCGACCGTTATCGTGCCATGATAACCGACTATTTGATGCCTGAAATTGAAGCTCGTGATCTCGGCGAGCAAGACGGCGCCACTTCCCACACATCGCATGGACTTATTGAGAGAACATTTCGGTGAGCACAAATTTTTTCACGTTCTGGGCCGGTCGATTGGCCACCAAGATCGTGTGATATCGCACCGTTAGACTTTTTCCTGTGGGGATATGTAAAGTCAAAAGCTTATGCCGACAAACCCGCTTCGATTCAGGCCTTGGAGGAAAACATCACGCGTGTCATTCGCCAGTTACACCAGTCGAAATGCTCGAACGAGTGATCGAAAATTGGACTCAACGGATGGACCATCTGCGACGTAGCAACGGCCAACATTTGATAGACATAATCTTCAAAAAATAAATGCCAAAGAATGTTCTTTCAAATGATAATAAACATTCTCCATTAAATTTTCTGTGTTTTTTTCTTTAAAAAAGTAGGGAACCTCGAAATGGATCACCCTTTATGTCTTACTACTTTGGTCTTCGGGTGAAAACAACTTCCTAAGAATAGAGTGAGCATCCGCTCCAATACACGAATTGTTGTAACCACATTTCATACTCCACGAATTCATTTTCCATCACAAATGGATCCATGTGGCCAATCTTTGCGTATTTGGTTATGGTACACTGGTACAGCCTTCGAATTTAAATGAAAAGATATCTTCAATTGACATAAGAGAATTTATTTCGAACTTTAACCAATTCTACTTTTAATTATGAAATACGATTTAATAATCGTATGTGATGTTCTTAGCATATCAAGTCTTACCCGTTGGAAGTACAATTTGTCAAAGAGACTGATTGCTCTCCCACACTTTATTCATTGCTTAAAGCTACTTATCACTAAACCGGTAAAAATGCTTCCAGAATTTCTTCACTGCGGTGGGCCTTGAACGAAGCCTCTGTCGCTTGCCCGTCAGACGTGAGTTTTTCATTTTTTATCATCTTAAAACTATCTTCAATGCCTGACAAAAATTTATGAAAAACTAAAACTAACATACATAAATTAAACAATGACACCTTACTTCTAATGCCTTTCGGAATAAAATCCTATAATCTATGCATAAGCAATATTATAATGTATTTTAAATAAGTATTATCAATAAAGATTTAGAAAAACTTTTAAGTTGACTCAACTATAACTAATTTTTAAGCCACCACAACAGGTTCTCCTGTTGTAACCTACTCCGATAGTCCCCACCGGAAAACTCCTGCTGAACCGCAGGCGCTCTTCTCCGCCCTGAACGACGACGTCTCGGTCGTATAGGAGCCACCTATCCATACTTCGTCGGAAGACGTGATAGATAAGCGGAACCGCCGCTTATCCCCATTTGAGATGGGGCAACGTTGAACAACACAGGGCATCTATAGGCAATCATCGGCCTAATGAGGGCCATGTAGCAAATCACCTTCACCCAGCAGTCAAGACGACTGCTATAAAACAATCTTCTTGTCAGGGCAAACATTCCACTAGCTCTCGATAGAGTAGCATCTACATGTCTTCCAAAACATAAAAATACTTATCCAACCATATGCCAAGGTACTTTACTACACGTTAACTCGCCAGTGGGTCTCCGTTTGGTCCACGATCATCAGCTTGCGCCAGTTCTTTCTCGTATCCCTACAACGGCGTCCTAAACAGGATAGTTTCCGATTTCTGAAAGTTGATTTTCAAATTCAAAGAGTTCGAATGACCTCGACAATAGCGGCTGTCCTGTATGCCATAAGATCGTCCACGCAATTGCTTGAGTAAGACTACCTACCCTGTCACTGGTGTAAATGCTGACGAGAATCGGCGAGTTTACCGCTCCCCGTTGCAGGCCATTTTGAATGAAAAATTCTGTGGTAAAAGTTACATTGCCACTTTTGACGACAAACGTTCTACCAGTCAACTTGTCATGACTGGTAGAAGTAGTGGTTTACTTTTGCCAAGTCTGGTCAGCTTTAGATAGAGGCCCTCCAACCATGCGGTGTCAGAAGCCTTCTCTAAATTAACCAGGCATGACCCCGTGCACTGCTTTTTGGTTTTGTTCCATTTTATATCAGAGACGAGTTTGGAGGCGGCATGAATACAGTCACGCCCAGCATTGAAACTAAACTGGTTCTCTGGTATAATATTATCGTCCTCAGACCACTTGAACAGAGCTCGATTGAGAATCTTTTCGAAAACCTTTCTGATACTGGGAAGGAGTTTTATTGACCGGAAATTTGCCGGGTTAAAGTAGTCCTTTCCCCTTTTTGGGAGAAAATGAATCACCGTCGTCTTCCACCGCACTTGATAATATGCATTATTCAGCGCGTTGTTGAACAGCGTGGCGTAATTATCCAGAGCTTCAGGGGGTAAGTGTCGCAATATAATGTTGGATATACCATCGACTCCCGCTGACTTCTTATACTCTATCCTATAGGGGTATATTAGTTTTGATACAAAGTTTGTAACATAGTGAAACAATTTAGCAAGGTAAACCTCAAAGTATATTGATCTTTTAGGTATACCTAGCTCTGTAGGTAACCGGTTTTTGGGCTAGGATAATAATAAAGTTTGTGATGTGATGTGTGTGATCCTTGTACCTTCTGTTCGAACAAGTGTTAACATTTTTGAAATCCGTCCACTGCCAAAAGATATCAAGACAATCCTAATGTCAATATTTCATACATACAAAGTTTTTGCCACGCCTATTTTTTGAGGGCGTTTTTAGTAAAAAAACGTTTTTCGGTAAAATTTTAAAAATTACGTACAAAAAATTTGATGCAAAATAATTGGTTTTGGTAATGTAAACAATTCTTATATATATCATTTTTACCCACCGCCTACTTTTTGTAGACGTTTTCATACAAAAACCATTCGTATACCCCACGCCATACCATAGAGAAAAACGTTGCCATTGCGTTATTTCGTTTCGGAGATAGAAATGATGGAGCAGGGCATTGTTTTGCAGGACGCGGTTATGGCGAATGCTTTCTTTCTTACTTAATTAAGTGGCGCTACAGTCCGGAATTACCATGGGCCTCAACCGACATGCCTCTCCAATTAGCCCGGTCCTTAGCTTACTGCCTCCAGTTGCGCACTCCAAGTTGGTTGAGGTCGGTTTCTACTTCTGCGCGCCACTTAAGCGAGGTCTTTCTCTACTGCGTCCGACTTCTGGCTGAGAATCGAAGACTTTGCGAGCCGGAGTATTGGTGCCCATTCGTTCTACATGCCCTAGCCATCTTAAACGTCCAATGCGGTTTTTTGACCAGGGGCATGTCACTGTACAGCACGTACAGTGGCTCTGGTGTTGGCTCTCAAGTTTTCCACATGACAGCGCATCGCCTTGCCTAAATCCTTTTTAGGTATCGAATGTGTCGGTGACGTCGTTACCGACCCCGATGGAGCAGCGAGAATTCTCCATCGTATTCCTACACAAACGCACGAGTTTGGGCGGTATATCAACACTAAGCTCTGTATAGTTAGTCTCTGTAGATGCTGTCGTATGCGGCTTTGAAATCGATGAATAGGTGGTGGGTATCGATGTACTTCTTTTTTCCAGGATCTGCCGAAGTGTGAAAATTTGATCGGTTGTGGACTTTCCTGGATTAAAACCATACTAATAAGCGCCTATCAGGTTGTTGGTAAACGGTTTCAGGCGTTCACATATTACGGCAGATAGGATCTTGTAGGCGATGTTGAAGAGCCTTATGACTCTGTAGTTGTCGCTGTTTGGAGGGTCTCCTTTTTTGTGGATGGGCCAAACGATCCTGAGGTTCCATTTTTCAGGCATATGAGTTGGTGGATGTTAATATTAAGCTTGAGTTTAGATACTGCTATCCTCCCATCACTCAGTTTGGGTGGTTGGCAGTTTTCGTTATCCTTGTCAATATTGAATGGTTCGTTCTGCCTGACAGCGGAATGTTGTTCGTCATCGCAGGTTAACAGTCTGCAGAAGTGGTTCTTCCATATCCTCAGCATCGACTGTGTCTCAAATTCGATATTTCCATCTTCATGTCGACAGGATCCTGTTCGAGCCTTGTATCCTTGGCGTTAACTTGTTGGTAAAACTTGCGAACATCTTTCCTGGAGTGGCACCTCTCTTTATTCTCGATCGTGCGCTTTTCAGCATAGCCTTGTAAGCCTCGTTCTTGGCTGCGAGCATCTTGTGGCAATCCTCATCAAACCAGTGGTTTCTTGTTGGTGGGCGCGAGAAACCTAGCACATCAGTTGCAGCTGATCTAATGGCTTGTTGGTATCGTAGCCATAGTTCTTCGATATTCGATGCTGGTGGTATTTTGTTAATCAAGAGGTTAAGGGATACGCGTTGCGCGAAGGCGCATATAAGGCTTATGTTGGCGAATTTGGCCTTGATGAGGATAGTTACAATGCTTTCGCTAATGTCTTTGAAACATAAGACTTCTTGCCTAAGGCTGGTACTTATAACAAATCCGCATCCGAATAGTCACTTTTTCTGCTCACTATAACACGGTCCGTAGTAGATGTCCCAGTTGTTCATCCTCTTTTTGCCCGGCCCATCCCATCGTACTTCCTGTATGGCAGTAATGTCTGCTTTGTAGCAGTTGTTCGCTTGTACCTATCCTGCTTAATGTTCCCACATTCAAGGTGCAGATACGAACGTCGTTGTCCTTTTTTCGTTTAGCCGTGTCGTCAGCAATAAGATCAGTACTAGTCGAGGCTATTGGTTGCTTCGTAAGAATTTATTTTTCCCATGATTGGGTAGTTAACCCAAACCTAGAGGCCAGTTCCAATTTACGGAATTGAGCGCTGCCGTTGGCCTTTCGGTTCATCTGTTCAAGGGACCTGACAAACCCTTGAAATTCCTAGACAAAACTCACGCTTATCGTTTAGCAAGTCAAATCCGGTTGGATGGGACCAGTAAACGATGGTTACCACTTGGAGGTTAAAAAGAGCACTTGATCTGTAGTCAGTCAGTCAGTCGATAGTATAACCACTGGAAATTGCCAATTCAAAGCCGATCAGAGTCTACCCTCGTTCTAGAACACCCAACGATTGCTTTCAATCTTCTTATACACTTCCTGAAAGACAGCCCGCTCATTCTCCTGAGGATCTTCAATTACATAGAAATCTTCATCGACTTCGGCTTCCACGAGATCAATTCCTGCTGTCTAAAGTATGTTTGTATTGCCAGTTCTTCGGTGGAGCTTAACACACGGAAGGTCCTTATGACCTTTCCTCCTAAAGATCTTATTAGTTTGTGGAAACATATTCGGGTCGCTGGAATTAACGGCAAGAATTCTGTCATTTCAAACGAAATTAATAGACAACCGATAGTTCTCCTTGATCATTTGTTCGATGTGTTTGATCGACGCCTTCAGTGCACTAATCTCCGGGGCGCGTGGGTTTGTCAGTCGTCTGTACAAGAGTTAAAGACTTGTCAGATGTCCGCTTGTATTTCTGTGTAGTGTGTCAATGGTCGCGTTTTTGTACGTAGACATTATGTCATGCTCTTTGTATTTCGGTATCGTCCTGCTCATTGTTCGTTGAATCGTTTCGTCCATTTGTTGTAATCGTTATTCGTTATGTTTCTGTGTTTGGTGGTAAAATGGACCTCAAACGTAGTTCTCTTGACAAGGCGTTGGGGAAGCGAGGCCAGCGCATCTTACCGTAGTAGTAAGAATGCACAGGCACATACTCCTCCAATATCACAAGCTCGTTCGTAAGCTTTATTACGGCGGCGAGAACGAAGTGATCGTTGTCGTACTCGATCGTCCGTTAACAGTTTCGCGGGTGTTGATCTACTATGTTAGTAACTCTCAGTCTTGTGTCTCGCAGTAAAAGATCCAGGAAAGCACCGCTTCTCGGAAACGATGGCCTATCTGTGGCGAGAATGTCGATCCTATATTCAACATTGTAGTGGACCATCCAATTGTAAAGATGGTTAACCCGAAGATTTTGTAATTTATTTCCCCAATCTTCGTGTTTGTCATTTAAAACTCCGGCTAAAAAATAAAAGTTCTCCATTGAAATCAGTCTTAGAAATTCGAAAAGTTTTCGGAGCTCTGTTGTAAAAAGTGTAGGCTGAGGTGCTTTCGGTGCCTAGGCCGCTATCACATACAGTCCCTTCCGTGGTTGGAGAGGATTGCATATGACGCAGGGTTCCAGCAGCCGGAATCGGCGCACTTCACCTCTATATATAAATTTATAACTAATGCCTTTTGTATGAAGATAGCTACCGCGACGCCTTGCGTGGAGTTGGGCCGGTTTCTTCTTACAATATTTTAATTGCTATGAGGCATTTTATGCCTAGTTTAGTTTCAGTAGCCATAAGTACAAAGGGACTTTGAAATTCAAGCAACTGGAAAAGATTGGCTCAACGTTCGATCCTTATCAGCGAATTTACATTCTCAGCCAGGATCTTTAAGGGTCTCTCTGACAGCGCGCTCATTACGATCTTTGATGAGTTAAGTTCGGCAACAGGGAGAAGATTTAGTCTACCGTTGCAGTCGCTCTGCAACTCCCAAAGTGAGATGGCTTAGTTACAGAGTGTATTTTACAATTTAATGTGAAAGTGAATTGAGCTTAAGTGGCAACTTGGCCAATAATTTTGAAGAAGTGTGCTAGAGCGAATGTGTAGCCCAACCGAACAAGAAAATTGTGGAGGCTACAATCGTCAAATTACAAATTTTATCGTTTGGGAAAACCGGAACATGGCGGAGAAAAAGTTAGCGGGGATTTGCAAGATATCCCGGCAGTTACGGGAAGGAAAGAGAAAGGAGAAAATGATGTGTACGCCGAATCTGGAAAACGGCGTACAAACACAGCTTCAGCCAAGCTGCCAGTTGAAGTGAAGGGGACGTCGGAGCCTACAACGTCAGCGGCAGCCGAATTTAAATAAAAACAGCTTGTCTTAGAATCAGATGAGGCTGATGAGTTGTCTTAGGTGTCCGAGGAAGTCGAAGGTCGGTACAACGGATGACAGCAACAGGTTTGAGGTGCTGTCAACTGATGATGAGGATGATGAGGGGGAGGAAGAGGCTCTATCAAAGCAAATAAGCACAGTTTCGGAGAAGATTGAAAATCTTAGATCCCAACTGGACGCACTAGTTTAAGCTTTTAAAAAAAGCAGCAGGAACGTCGCGCTAAGGAAAAGCAACCCCAAAACGAAAAATTATCAGCACGAGTGGCAAAACAGCGGCAAAACAAAAAGCCCAGCAACCACAGTCAATGCCTTCAAAGCAACAACAACAGCAAAGCAAGTAGCAACAACAGCAACTGGAAAGCCAGCAACGTCAGCCAAAGCAAGCTAAACAACATCAACGAAAACACCACCAACAACAACAGCAGCAGAAGCAGCAAAACAAAAGGAGCAGCGGCAACTGCAGCAGCGGGAACAGAAAATAAGAAAGAAAAAGTGTCACCCAACAAAACCCAAAAAGATGGACCTAAACCAGGCGATAGCACTTTGTAAGTCGGCCATAGGCAACAATTTCCATATTAAACGTTTAAGTCAAAACAGACATGCTATCCACTGCTTAACAGGGGAACAGTATAAGATTATAAAGCAATTACTCAGGAGCGACTGACGAACTCGAAGTCGTTGGAGTAAAGCCATTCACCACAGTGGAGGCCAGGCGGGAGAACCGGAAACTACCTATCTTTCTAGTACAGCTATCGCCCCAAAGCAAGCTGGAAAAGTTCAGGAGTATCTCAGTCCTCAACTTCCAGGTTGTACAGTGGGAGAAATTAAGAAGAGGTGACAGCATACATGTTTGTCAAGTGTCGAGAGAACCACAATATAGGAGAGTGTAGTCTAGGAAAGGAGCGGGTCATAGACATGACCCTGCATAAATGTGCGCTATGCGGAGGCGGCGGTCACCCTGCAAACTATCGGGGCTGTCCAAAGTTTCAGCAAATAAAAATAAATGAAAAAGCGAAGCAAACGGTAGTGGAAAATCAGCCAGCCGTTCGCCCTCCATCAATGTCCGTCAATCCCCAAAATTTCCTACGCCCAAATGGCGTCAGGAAAGGGAAAAACGGTACAGCATCCACCTAAGGAAGCCAGACAGACAGTTTACTATTGGATGGTCCAATACAATGTTGAATATAGGATCGACATTCTCGACACAGATAGATGATCATTCCCGAGAAGTGGTGCCTTCCTGGATTTTTTACTGCGAGACGCAAGACTGAGAGTTACTGACAGAGTAGGTCAACACCCGCGAAACTGTTTACGGACGATCGAGTACGACAGTGATCACTGCGGACTCGCCGCCGCAATACAGCTTCCGAACGAGCTTGTGGCGTTGGAGGAGTATGTGCCTGTGCATTCTTACAACTACGGTTAGATGCGCTGGCCTCGTTTCACCAACACCCAATCAAGAGAATTACTTTCGAGGGACATTTCACCACTAAACAACAGAAACCTAACGAACAACGAAATGGATGATTACTTACAACAAATAGACGAAACGATTCAACAAACAATGAACAGGACGATACCGAAATACAAAGAACATGACATAACTTCTTCTTACAGAAACGCTACCATTGACGCACTACACAGACAAAAAGCGGACTTCTGACAAGACATAAGACTTGAGAGTGCGCGTTTAAGCGGCCAACCATCAAAAACAATTTGGACAAAGAGGTCTCCCATGAAACAGTGCGCACAGTTTTCAAACGAAACGAATTTGCGTCTAGAGTAGCCCGAAAAAATCCGTTACTCTCAGAAGGTAACGTATTGAAACGAAAGTGTTTCGGACTGGACCACGTTTCGAATGAAACTACGTACAGGGATGACTCGTCACTTTTTGTGATGAATGTAAAATTATGCTCTACTACAATGAAGTTCTGAATAGAGTTTGGAGGAAGTCAAAAACGTCTCTGCTTAACAAAAATATTTTCCCAACTGTAGAGTTTGGCAAATTGTCCGTAATAGTGTGGGGTTGTATCTCAGCCAAGGGTGTGGGTGATTTCGAATTGTCACGGACATTATGAACAAGGAAATGTATTTGGACATTCAGCGTAAGGAGCTAACCGAGAGCACCAACGAAAATTGATTTTTTCTGCAGCCAGAACCCTCAAAAATTACATAATAAGTTGTACCAAGATAACGACCGAAACATAAATTGCTTTTATGTACAACCTGGGCACTGTATAATGTATAAGGTCATTGACACCCCTCCTCAAATTCCAGATTTAAACCCGATAGATCGAAAACGTATGGGCTTTACTTAAAAAAAAAGTCGCCAAACGGTCGCCGATAATAATAAACAGAGAATGATTTGGTGCGAGTACTCAAAGAGGAGAGCTGGAATTGCCGGAACATCTGGACTTCAACAGGCTTATTGAATCCATGCCATGCCAAGACGACTTCAAGTAGATGGTGACCATACCAAGTACTAATAACAAAATAAAAATTAGTACTGTTTTTCCGTTCATTTTTCATTCTCTTTCCACCTTGCATTTTGCAATTGGAAACAATTACTTGACAGCACAAAATATGAAGAAGTTTTTGTATTATTTACCGTTGCATTATTATTTTTTGTTCTTTTTTTCTTTTTGTTATGTATAAGGATTAGTCATTTAAGCATATGTAAATTAAAAAAAAAAACTGAAAACCATAATAGTTTTAATAATATAGCGAAATTAACATAAAATTTCTTGAAATTTTTTGTTGTGCAAACAATTTTTGACAAACTGTATACAGTATTATTGTTCTTATATTTCTTTGTTTTTAATAATAAATAAGTACTTTTTAAGGTATTTGTACCAAATTAGCTGAATTCTCTGTTGGTAAGAACAATTGGAGCTATTAAGCTCCATCCATATATTGCATTACATACCCAGCTTGATATTATTTTTATCCACATCGAAGCTCCATTAGCGTTGAAATACTCGATATCCGAATTAGGTCTGTTAGAAAAAAAAAAGATATACACAATGAAAAAAAGAATAATTATGACCTACTAAATAATAATAGTATTCAGTTTTACAAGTTATAGATTTTTTATTTATTCTACATATGTTGTTCAGTAAAAAATCAAATAAAAATGTACGTTTTTTATGGGTTTGATAACCCCATTTTTTTTTTTTTTTCTATGTTGTTCAGTAAAAAAATCATATAAAAATGTATATTTTTAATGGTTTTGAAAGACCTAAACAACAAAATTTAACTTTAATTAACAAAGTAGTAATCTCCAAGATGGAGCTGACGCCTATAGTGGAACTAATGTACGATATTCGAATTCGAGGGAATTCGTTACCTTGAATCATCTCAAATTCGGCTTGGCTGCATTTGTTAGGTTATTTGACATATCGTGCAAAGACTTCATCTGAGATTTGTTTTGCTGTTAGTTTGCAGCGTCGACATACCTGCACCATGCCAATGTTTCAATTTGTTCCCATTACTTTTTCTTTTTGAACATAATTTAAATTGACTAAGGTCATTCGACAATTAGCATTGTTGTGAATAATCTCGAGCCGAGCGGGACTTTCCTTTTTTATAAACCGCGGCTATCTCGGTAAAAAAAATTAATCATTAAATACAAAGCGTTCGTTTTTTATTTCGTGAATTTAAAGTTATACACATTTTGTCCTATTCGAGCAGGACTACCGGAATTCATCGCAACGCAAAAAGCGTAATTAAAGTGAACTGAGTACACATAATATATTCGCTCATAAATTCTTGTCGCCCAAATGCGAAGAAACTTGTAGACATGTTTTTATCTCTTGCTTTTCTTCGTCTTTCCACCATACGATCGTCTATCGAGAGAGATGTTTTCGTATGCTTGTTGAAATATGCACACATTAGCTGTAGTTCTGGTTGGAAAAGTAGTTTTGTTGTCGCTAAGAGAATAAAATCCCTGATTTCAAGAGACTTGGGCTATATAACGCGAACAAACACGAACGAACAAGAACGAACGATACAGAAAATAGTAACAGTAACATCTGACGAAGAATTACTACACATATTATGATGAAGGAAAACCACAAGACAAGGGATACAGTAAAATCACACGATCGATTGGTCAGGCAAACAAAGGGACACAGGGGAAACGCAACAGACAAAGACAACCTATGTACATTTTTGAAGTAACGGACGACTTAAGTCCACGACAAACAGAACTCCACACAGTTCAATGCCAGTGCTCGCCGAATCCAGTTGCTTTCTTGTTGCGTCGTAATAATAATTTTTGCTAAGAGTTTTATTAAGAGTTAATTTTTGAACTAAATATTGAGCTGTATCAGGTTTTTCAATAGGGACGCTACAAAAGTTGAGCGACAGGGACTGCAAACGACGCCATATTTCTTGCCGCTCTTTTGAAATTTCTCTTCAGTAGGTAAGGTTTGCCATTTCATGATGGAAAGATGTACGATCTAACAACGAGTCAAAATTATTAAAACTTACAACCGAAATTCGGAGTCAGTGGCATCAACGTTAAGAGCGCTACGTCCAATTTATGGTCGTCATAATCGTCCAAGCAGATCAACAATTGAGCGTCCGTCTAGTGGAAAAATTTGAATCCACAGGCACAGTACAAAATGTTCCCGCGCCAGTGAGACAAAGAAGTACCCGTTGTGTCGAGAATATTGCTGCCGCTGAGGCTTCAGTTGAAGAACGCCCAAATGTGTCTCTCACACGTCGTTCTCAAGCGTTGGCCATCTCTGTGACGTCGTTGTGCCGAATTTTGCGAAAAGATCTTGGCCTACACCCTAACAAGATTAAATAAACGCAAGAACTGAAGCCGCTTGACCACCAGAAGCGTCGTATTTTCGTGAATTGGGCTGAGCAACAACTTGAAAATTATTCGGATTTTCATCGAAAAATCATCTTCAGCGATGAGGCTCATTTCTGGCTGAATGGCGTCGTCAATAACCAAATATGCAGTATTCATCGCATCCCGAAAAAATTACGGTTTGGTGTGGTTTATTGGCCGGCGGCGTCATTGGGTCGTACTTCTTCCGTGATGATCAAGACTGGCGCACGTTACTATGAATGGGAATCGCTACCGTTCAATGATAACCGAATATTTTTTGACCCCAATTGGATGATATGGACTTGGAGGACATGTGGTTCCAACAGGAAGGCGCCACAAGCCACACAGCGAATGCCACAACCAATTTATTGGAAACCAAGTTTGGAGAACGTGTTATCTCACGAAATGATCCAGTCGCTTGGCCGCCTCGGTAGTGCTATTTGACGCCGTTAGATTTTTTGTTGGGCTACGTCAAGTCTATGGTCTATGCCAACAAGCCAGCGACGATTGATGAACTTCGTACGAATAGCGGACGTGAATTTGCAGCAGTATCGGCCGATTTATATTTGAAAACCGTCGAAAATTGGATTCAACGTCTGGACTTCTGCAAGCGTGCCCGTGGTGGCCATGCAAAAGAAATCGAGTTCCATACATAATGGCATCGAACGTACTTTCACAGGAATAAAGAATTTCATTGATATCCAAAACCGTTTTTGTTTTATTTAAAAAAAAAAAACTTTTGTAGCGCTCTTATTGAAAAACCCTTTATTTAAATCGACGAAGTGTGTTTTTTTTTGTACGGATTTATTAGAAATCCTACAATTGGGGGCTCGTCCGGGAACCGATTTATGATTAATTTAATCAGCCGGGATCGATTTTTATATAAAAATAATAAAATAAGTATCTCCAAAATGTCGGCTTTATGGCGATGAAATAAAAAAAATGTCATTTTCAGAACATTTTGTTCAGACACTTTATCAAAATCTTTCATGGTTCGACAAAAAACATCATTTATCGCCTGGTTATGCTATAAGGTAGTGTATAGAAATCGTTTTTGTATGAAAACGCCTCCAAAAAGTGGGCGTGGGGTAAAATGATATATAGAAGAAATGTTTATATTATCAAAAACAATGATTTTTTTGATTTGTTGGTGCATGAAGTGCCGATAAAATTGTGTTTCCATGTGGTCAGCGAGGCGAAATGCAGATGCGGCCGTTCTAGGTAACGATGTGTTCCGGGATGCAGATCTGATAGTGAAAGCGTATGGTGCGGAGCTTAGACCCAGAGGTAGTTCTCCAGTGACCGAGTTGAAGACGAAGTTGTTGGTCAAAGGGAGAAAGGAACGGGGGTCGTCTAAGCGGTTAGTCATGCAGTCTTCGATTTGGACCAAGGGGTCGAAGAAGTTGACGCATTAGTTAGCATGAGTGGTGAGATGGAAGGTCGTCGTGAGAACAATACGAATGTAGATGACGACGTAAAGCTGGACCAAGGGGTCGAAAAAGGTTACGCAGTTCTTAGCGTGAGGTGTGAGATAGGAGGTCGGACGACGTAGAGGTGCATGGAAGCCGAGAAGAGATCGATAAAGGATCGATGTTGTCGAAGGAGTTCGGAGCCATGTGTCTGTCAGCGCAGAAGTGTTCATTTGTGACAGAAGCTGATGTTGACTTTAGTCATTTCTACGAAGAAGTACGCGAGGTCCTGCAGCTTTTAATCGATAGATACGTTCCGCAGAGAAACAAGCCATCGCCAGTCGAGATGAAGATGATTTTGACAGATGACATTCCAGTAGCTCAGCGGCCGAGACGAATGTCGTTTGTAGATCAAGGAGCATTGAGGGAGCAACTCAATAAGTGGATGGAGGAAAAGATAATTTAATCAATTAATCAATCGGATGAAAGAAGCCCCCTTCGCGTTACAAGTCAGAATATACCCGAGGTAAGTCATGCCTGTCGTATAAGGCGACTAAAATCCACTTCCCGCATAGCGAGTGTAAAGAGTATACAAAAACAAAAATGCAACGAGTAAAACAAACAAATTTAATACCCCAGGTGGCAATTCAGTATCACTGGAAAATCCACCATCTTCGGAGGTCGGCTCAACGGGTTCTGGGGAGAGCCAATTATTGCAATTATGTAACGCCTTCGGGAAAAGCTCAAGGGTAACGAGGTCACCTACATCCAGATCTCAAAAAAATATATGTCTCAAGGAGCTCGACAACACCGGAAGTGTCAGCCCACGACTAGCGAGATTCAATGAAAAATAAGAGCCTTAAGGACGAAAACGACGTTCTGCATACAAGGCATAACAATGTGGAACTGCTCTGCGAAGAGCTTCGTAAAGAAATTCTCCATCTAAAGGAAGAAAATATGACTCTAAAGAGTACATTGAAAACACCTAATGAGCCAAAACCATGTACAAACTGCACCGTGAATTCCGTATACCTTACGGAGGACGAAGAACTCAGTCGCGAAACCGACTGGATTCTAGAGAAAAGACCGATTAAAAAAAGGAAAGCTGTATCATCTCCTGAAATTATAAACCGAGACAAAGAGATTGTTAAAAATGCGAAACAGCTGAAACAACGGCCCCCACCGCCAATTAATGTGATCGGTATTGACGACTTTAACAAGCTACATACCTTGATCAAATCGTTGGGATTGTCGGACTACCAAGTAACTTCGATTTGAAAAAATACATGGAAAGTCAGCGTAAAAGACCCGGAAAGTTGCCGTCTATTATCTCAGAAGCTAAATATGTACCTATAAAATTGTATGGTATTCATTTGAAAAGAAATCTGAAATCTGCCTTTACGCGTTGTAGCTTGAGGGCTACATGCGTCGTGCATAAAGAATGACATTGTTAACGATCTGAAAAGCAGGCAACATAAAGTTCTAGATGCCGGTAACATTGTCAACAGAGAAAAACAGCAAAAAGATGGCGAAGACTAGACTCTTCCGTGTGAAACTTGGAAACGAAACTTGGTCCTTGGACTACTCTTGTGCATCATATTTACGCGTGATATCCCAAACAAACAACAAACAAACAATACAGTAGTTACCACGTTTGCTGACGATATTATATCTCGATAAGCCGTTAGCAGTTGGCAAAACAATAGAGGAAACAAATATGAATTTACAAAACGCTCTTAACGAAGTTAATGAATGAACAAAATTCTGGCGGATTTCATTTAACGAGAGCAAATTGATTCATGCAGATTTTTTGTATAAACGCACAAACAATTTGCCTGTATTTCTCAATACGGTTCGAGTCCTTTCCTTAAATGAAGAGAAATATCTCGGAATGACACTCCATGCAAAGATAAAATGGAAGCATGTAAAAAAGAAATGCGAAGGACGTAAAAATAAATACAGAGAACTGTACTAGTTACTCTGAAAATGTTCTAAGCTTAACCTTTATAACAAGGAACTCTCAAAGGAAAGTTACCTGCCAAACATTCATTACTTGTGATAAAAAAAATTGCTAGACAAGTCGCATACTTAGTTGCAATACTAATACAAAACATATGAGAATACTACAATGTATGGTCATAATTTTTTTTGCGAACTAGTTTTGTTTGTTAATGTAATGGTGAGACTGTCGAGTTGCTCTCGAAACAAAAGTGCGGCAAATAGCAACCGTACGGTGGTGATTAAGTTACAACACACATTGTTATCGGTGGTTGTAATCCGATTATTACCATAAAGGGCAAATCACCACATTCTTGAACGATATTTCGTGATACATCTTTCGAGCGATCAAAATGGGATCACGGCATTCGAATGCTCATGGAACTGAATTTTTTTGGAAGGCTGATGGCTAAGTGTTGTAGAAAGAGGGTAGACCCTAATTGGCTTTAGCTTGGCAATGCCCAGTGGTTGTAACTCTGACTACACATCAAGTGCTTATTTTTAACCTAAAAGTGGTAACCGTCGGGTACTGATCTCATCCAACCGAATTTGACTTGCTAAACGATAAGCGCGAGTGTTGATAACACGACGAAAAAGAGCAACCTATAAACAGCCAGGTCAGAATGGCACGGAATGAATACCTGGACTGCCGTTCCAGGCAGACCTAGGCAAGCTGCCTCGACATATTCGGACAAGAGGTTGTCTACGAACTTCAAGGGTAAGATATGCCCATTGAACAGAGATGGTGGCGGATGAACCGAAAGGCAACGCTCAATCCCGTAGCGGATACTGATGGCCCCATGTCCTAGGACTATTTAATACATTGGAACTGGCCTATCAGGTTGGGGGTTATGCTTTGGGTTAACTACCCACCCTTAAAAAGAAAACATTATTACGAAGCAAACAAAAGCCTCGCAAATGACCGCTTTTAATGCTGACGAACCTGCTTAACGAAAAATGGACAACGACTTTCGTATCTGCACCTGGAATGTGCGAACATTAAACAGTAAAGGTGCAAGCGAACAACTAGCGGAAGCTCTGAACTGCAACAAATCAAACATTACTGCCATCCAAGAAATACGATCTGATATGCCGGGCAAAATAAGGATGAAACACATGAGAAGGCAACAATCCGCTCGGTTTTATGACGATAAAATATAGAAAATGTCATTGTAAGAACATAACATATCAAAATGGAAATTTATGCATAATTCACCAACCTTATATGCGCTACCGCCCAAATGGAGGAAAACGATGATATAGCTAAGGATTGCTTCCACGAGCTCCTTGAAAAAACGAAGTACGATGTTAAAATCGTGATGGGAGAATTCAACGCAAAGATAAGAAGAGAAGGCATCTTTAGCAATATCGGAAAACATAACCTACACGACATTAAGGATAATTGACTTCGCTACGGAACAAAATGCCACAATAGCCAGCACACGACTTCCTCACCATGATGTCCATAAGGGGACATGGCGGTCTCCTGATCAACCTGCCAAAAAGAACGTAAGAATATTTAAAAACATCCTTTAAATGATAACATAAATGTATTACCGCCCAATTGACAGATATAATATATCGTTTGAGCAAAGAAGCATATGGGGTATGTTTTTATACTCTATCCCATAGGGGTATATTAGTTTTGATACATAGTTCGTAAAATAGAGAAATAATTGAGCTAGGTATACCTCAAAGTATATGGATCGACAAAGAATCGACAGCTGTGTCGATTAAGGCATGTATGTCCGTCCGTTCGTCCGTATGTCACCAGTTTTTGCGCCTAAAATTTTGAGCTAGGATTATGAAATTTGGTATGTGTTTGTTGTTGCTTCACGCAGAACAATTTTAAAAAATGTTTAAATCCACCCACTGCCACGCCCTCTTTTTAGAAAAACATAGTTTTAGGCAAAACCGTAAGATTTTGAAAGAGCAACATATCTAGACAATCTTAAAATTTCGTATACTTTTTGTGGGCGTTTTCCGTAAAAAACATTTTTCGGCAAAATTTTAAACATTTCGAAAAAAAGTTGATGCAAAATAATTGGTTTTGGTAATATAACCATTTCATCCATACATCATTTTTACCCACTCTCACTTTTCGGAGGCGTTTGTCCTTCTCATATGTTTTTAAGTTAATTTTATATAACTAGAAACTATAAACCACAGTACCTCCAGTACTGCAGTAGTTCTTGGCATACGCCAGTCATCAAGATTCAGTCGGCAACGATTACTTAGATGACCTGGCGCAAACAGGTTTTCGAAATTCAATGCCTTCGTACTTCAGAAAATGGATTAGAATCTGTGTCGACCTTATAAAATTCAATACACAAGATTCGCGTAGATGCAATGAATGGTTTCTAGAAAGGTATAGAATACCTGGAGGTAAAACATTATTTATTTTATGTAATGTATAATGAAAACATATTTTCTTTAAGTAATCGGTTGTTGCACATTGGGTTTCAGAGACCATCTCTGAATGAGCACATGTTGCTTGGTCGGAAAGGGTTCCATATAATTTGTTTAAAATTCTTTATTTGGTACGCACCGAAACAGAATTACGAATGCTTTTGACTGGTCGAAAGATCGTTTACGTTTTACGATAGTCACGATATTTTTGTTTAAACTACGTTTAAATTATTTAAGAGATAATAACATATGAGAAGGCTACAATCCACTGTGTGGATCGTTTTATACCTCCAAACGGTATGCGTGGATTAAAATAATATATGGAAGAAATCCTTATATTAACAGAACCAATGATTTTGCATCAACATTTTTTTCGAAATGTTTAAAATGTTACCAAAAAAACGTTTTTTTACTAAAAACGCCCCCAAAAATGGGCGTGGAAAACAAATTTTATAAACAATATATAGACGTTGTGATTGTCTAGATATGTTGTTCAGACACTTTTTCAGAATTTCTAACGGTTTGGCCTAAAACTACGTTTTTCTGAAAAGGAGTAGCAAAAGGATTTTTCACTTGTTCTGCTGGGAGGAACAAGTACTTTGGTACACGTGTTTGTTGTTGATTTCATCCTTCTAGCTCAAAATTTAAGGCCCAAAAACTGGTGACGTACGGACAAACAGACATGGCTTAATCGACTCAGCTATCGATTCTGAGGTATACCTAGCTAAATTATTTCAATAACTGTGTATCAAAACTAATATACCCTTATGGGATAGGGTATAAGCAATCATACCAAACGCCTTTTAAGTCGATTACCAATAAAACAAAATCTTATAACGTATTGGAAAAAAAGAAGTATATTATCTTTTTTCTGAGCATATTGGTGCTAAATGAGTTCCCTTTCAGAATTGTGTTTAGTATATAGCTGGCTCCCAGTGCGTTGGTTTAACATCTTTTTCCTCGAGTTTTTTTAACTTTCTCTTATAAAGAGAAAGATATTGTTTTCGTGGAAATTTTCGACCTCGAGATTTTGATTGATTCTGAGTTACGATAACAGCGGAACTCCGTCCGTCGGTTCGTAGGTCCGTAAAAGCCTCTCCAGCCTAAACGACTTGACCGATTTTCTTCAAACTTCGTATCCAGCATTTTTTTTGTCATAATTCTAGGCCGTTTTTTTTTTTTTGCTTTTAGCCATGTTATTACCGGTACCTGCCATATAAAAATCATACACAACCTCAATTTTCTCGAAAACGGCTCTAACGATTTTGATTAAACTTTATATATACTGTTAGAATATCAGCTCCAATACAACTGCATACCCAGATTTTTAAGAAAATCTATATAACGGATTTTTTCACATAGGCCCCACATAAACAAAATTGTCAATTCCTCGCAAGCTATTTGGCCAAATTGAATGAAATTTAATTTGTATACTACAATTACAGTTTTCATGAGTCGCACTTAATTGGTTTTGGCCCAGTTATCTCTGAACGGAATTTTCAGTTTTGAACAATAACGGAAAATCACTATTATTCACATGGACACCCAATACTTTCAATGACGGAATAAACGTTCGTATAATCACAATTCGACATTATTTATATCATTTCTAGCTTCATTAATCAAAACATATATTATTGTGTATTTTGGTCAAATTGTTAAAAATGTCAAATTATATTGTGGAAATGGAAGTTAGATAGTACAAGACGGTTTTGTCTACGATTTTTTAAAAAATTGCTTGGTTATAAATTAGTATTACAATTCATATTCATTCATACCATATACTACATGCTAAATAAACAAATAAGTATATAGAAACCGTTTACATTTTATTTAAGAATGATACTTACTTATACCAATTTGTCAGTGTCATCATGACGTACAATGAGGCTGTTACAAGTACTATGTGGAAAAGAGACCATGAGTAAGCAACAGCTTCTTCTTCGTTATCACCTTCATCATCAACTACTTTACCAGACTCCCCATCTGCTAAAGTTGCTGTTAATACTGATCAATCGTAAGTAATTTTTTTTAAATATATGTAGTATTAATAATCAAATTTTCGGTTGTGTGACTATTCTTTATAAGGAGTAACTAATTGTATATCAGAAGGCGGTTGTTGTGTAGTAAGGCGAAACATTTTTCAATATATTTTTGTATTCGGCGTTACTAATAATCAATTTTATCAAGAACTTAAATTTTAATCTCCTGAGTTTTCAAAAATCCTGTACTAATAAATAAATTTACATCACAGACTAGCGCTAGTTAGTAGTTATAGGTTATTATTTAATGTATAGAAAGTCGCTTCTAACTTCTAAGTGATAAAGTTGTGATAACATTGTGTAGTATGCGCCAGTAGTGAATATTACTGCGAAGATGTGTGTGTTTTGTGTTAGTATTTGCGCATTTAAATGAAAGAAGTTTGTTGTAGCAACGGAAATTGAAAAAAAATAAAATAAAAAAGGTTGGTTTGATTGTCAAATGAATGAAAGTGTATTACGTCAAAAAGTCGAGTTTACTTAGATAGTTATGCATTTTGATTATTAGTAGTTTCAATAAAGCTGTACATCATAAGCTTAACAGGTAACTAATTTATGTCGACATTTGCGTTTTATTATTAGTAACGACGGATTAGTTTACTTTGATAAATTAATGTTTATTGTCAATTATTACACCGACCATTACATAAAGCATTTGCTCGTATCGTGTTTGAATATAGTGGCAATACCAAACGGTCTTCTTAGCTATGGATACAGAGCAATGGTTAAAACGAGGGGTTGTCGTGTTTATGGGGTTTCTACATTGCTGGGTATTAAGTAACAAACAGTTGAAAAGTTTCGAGGAGTATATGCTTCTAATGTATGCCAATTAAAAAATTCAAACTGAAAAAAGCTTATTGATTCCATTAATTCCTAATATCGTTACACATAACTTCTATAAATTTACAGTCACAGACAACATAGAAGTATGTATATTGTAAAAAAACATGAGTCCTAATTTTTTTTTAAACACTTACCATCCTTATCTGGCCCCGAATTAGTGATTTTTGAAACTTCAAATGCCGAACTCACGCAATTGTAAAAAACGCATAACATCCATACAACAAGACCAATTATATTAGTGGTGTCAAAGGTAGCTGTCGGTTTTTCCTTAATGAAAGACATTGTCCCTGGATTGCATTCAACCTCTGAAAAAAATAAATTTAAATAATCGTGTAAGCAATGAGCATATATTTTCTTAATGCTCTGAAAATTGTAGAAAATTATGTTTGTAGTGTCAGCTGCGTCGTTTTCAACTATTCCTTTCTGTTAAAAGTAGATAAAATGGCTCCGTTATGTTGATGCTCAGACACGTCAAAACAGGAGATAAGAACACGGTTTTTAAAAAAAGGAAGTATGGAAGAGCTGAGCTAGACATATCAAATGTTTGTGAATAATAAAAGGGAAGTAGCATTTACAATGTACTGATGTTTTTAATTGTACAACCGGTTTTATTTAATAGATTTCATTTTTACTGCAACAGTTCATCTTTGTTCTCAAGGTGAGAGAGCTTCATTTTCAATTCATTAAATCCGCGGCAAGCCCAACAAACTAACAAATTGAGCACAATGCGATAGATAAGGGGCTATCATTAGGAGTATTTTTTGGGGTATAGAACTTTGGTACAATTTTCGATGACTTTTTCTTACATTTGTAGCCGTATATTGGTGTCTCAACATACATCGGAGGATTGTCATCACTCCAAATACGGTAGTTTTGTTTAATGACTTATCCATTCAACCGAAGGTGAGCTTCATCGCTAAACAAAATTCGCTTATGAAATTTGGGATCAACGGCAATCTTTTATTTGGCCCATTCACCGAATCTACGCATTACTATGTGATCCTGTAGCTTCAATTC